>CM048667.1:16520094-17057594 GCA_026401315.1 Dysphania ambrosioides
AGAAT
This sequence comes from Dysphania ambrosioides, assembly GCA_026401315.1. Taxonomy (NCBI): domain Eukaryota; kingdom Viridiplantae; phylum Streptophyta; class Magnoliopsida; order Caryophyllales; family Amaranthaceae; genus Dysphania; species Dysphania ambrosioides. The sequence continues at coordinate 16,520,100 of CM048667.1, forward strand.
GGGAAATCTCACCATGATGGTAATGGAAATGGTAACAACCTACTGTGAATCTAGGTATAAGAACCTTAATTCACACGAAGGGATAGAACTAGATTTGATACCTTCTAAAACAATGCACCAAAGGCTCATAATCTAGGGCTAAAGTTTAGAAAATCGCTTAAAGAAACACCATCAATTCTTCTCACTTCCTCACGTGAACTTAAAGAAACACCATCAATTCTTCTCACTTCCTCACATGAACTTAAAGAAACACCAGTTCACAATCTTTGCTATGCACAAAGAATAATAAACTCTTTGAAGTTTTTTGCATAAAATAAATAAGCAAGTACAAAATCTAATTTTTCCATTCTTGGGTGCACATTCATTTATACCCATATCTTGAGAGTTTGAATCACATTGATACTAAGAATCCTACTTTTAAAAGAACTCCTAATAACTACCTAATAACCAATAGGATAATGCCACCTATTTATTATATAATCCTACCAAAACTCTAACACTATCTTATGTTAATTAGAATTTTATCCTACCTAAAATGATAAAATTACAAATTAACTACTTTAACCTATTTTATTTAAAGTAAAACACTAAATATCTAATCACATATGTGTATCCACTTCCATGCCCATACCATGTCACTTTCCATGTCACTAAAACTGTAATAAAGCACCGAAAAGATGTAATAAAGATTGTCTAATGTAATAAGCACCTCCCCTTGTCTTAAAATTTTTCTTCCCTTAGTCAAAATTTTCAATCTTCTAGACACTCTTCAAGATTGAATCTTTTAATCAAGAAAAATTTCTCAATGCTCTTTTCCATGGCTTCCACATATAATACGATGGATAAGACTCCTACCAAAAATAAAAGAAACAAATCCTAATCTAAGTAGTATTAGTAAAGATATGATGAATCCTAGAGGGAATATGATCCAACTTGCTTGTAAGAATTCCATACATACATTCATATCACAACCACAACAACAACTCAAACAACAGCAACAACTTTAATAACAACAATAATACTAGTCAAAACAGAGGCAAAAATTCTGGGTGCCTGTCTATAATGGGCAGGAAAGAGGTGGAGTGATCCTCTAATGTAGTCACTAGTACATTCTCTATTGTCTCAATTTCTATAACAACCTTATTTGTTCTAGTACAACCTATTCCTTTATTTTTATATCTATAGCGAACCAACTAAATTTATCTAAATCGAATCCTAATGAGTTATTTGTTTGCTTACCTATGGGTAAGGTAGTTCCTTGCACTAGGCTCCATAAGAATTTATCTTTGAAGATTAAGGAAACTATTTTCGCCCTCTGACCTCATAAAATTTTACTTAGGAGACATAGATGTAATATTAAGGATGGATTGGCTAGGTTTATATAAGGCTAAGATAGATTGTGAAATGTAGAAAGTGCACCTAAGGAGTCCTTTAGGAAAAACTGTGTCCAATAGACGATTTGAGAAACCTAAAGGGTATGGATTAGTTTTGGCAATGGAAATGAGGAATTTAGCCGCCAAGGGATGCCTAGTATACCTTTGTAATGTCTAAGATTTTAGTATGGAGGAATATAGGAGAATAGAAGACATTCTCATAGTGAATGAGTTTTCAGGTGTTTTCCTAGATGAAGTTTCAAGAATGCCAGGTCAAGTTCACCATAGATCTAATCTCGAGAACTGCACCTATTGGTATCAACCTAGTTAGTAGAGTTAAAGTCACAGTTGCAAGAGCTATTAGACAAAAGGTTTATCTGACCTAGTGTATCACCCTAGGGAGCTCTTGTGCTCTTTATGAAGAAGAAAGATGGAAGCATGAGGTATTGATTATAGGGAGTTGAATAATGTGACTGTGAAGAATAAGTACCCATTACCCAAAATAGATGACTTATTTGACTAGTTGAAGGGGGTTAGTGTATTCTTAAAAATTGATATAAGATCGGAATACCACCAATTGAGAATCTCTGATAAAGACATCTCAAAGACCGCTGTTAGATTTCGTTATGGGCATTATGATTTTACAGTTATGCCATTTGGGTTAACCTATGCACCAGTTATCTTTATGGATCTGATGAATCAAGTATTTCATGAGTACCTAGACAAATTTGTAGTAGTATTCATTTATGATATTCTAGTATATTTGAGGAATAAGGAGGATCATGCCAAAGACCTAAGAACCATTTTGGAAACCCTTAGAATTAATGAATTATATGTGAAGTTTTCCAAATGTGAGTTTTGGTTGAAGTAGCATTCTTGGGGCATTATATTTCCAAGGAAGGTGTTTTGATAGACCCTACAAAGATTAAAGTTGTTAGCGAATGGCCCACTCTGAAGAACGTGACTGACATTAAGAGTTTCTTGGGTTTGACGAGGTATTATAGGAGGTTTTGCAAAGACTTTTCCAAAATAGCCCGGCCTATGACCACCTTGATGAAAAAGGAGACTTAATTTGTGTGGGGTGAAAGGTGGGAGTTGGCTTTTCAAACCCTTAAAGAGCAGTTGACTATCACGCCAGTGCTAACATTGCCCGATGAGAACAAAGGATTTGAGGTATACAGCAATGCCACAAAGCATGGATTAGGATGTGTACTATAATAGAATGGAATGGTCATTTCTTATGTGTCACTTTAGTTGAAGCCATATGAAGCCAATTATCCTACTCATGACCTAGAGCTTGCCGCAATTGTATTTGATTTGAAGATTTGGAGACATTATCTTTATGGATCCTTATAGAAAATTAGAGATAAGGTGACTTTTGGTGTAGAATCTGAGTTTCGAATTCATGAAGATGATAGCTTGAGGTTTAAAGGGAAATGGTGTGTGCCACAAAAATATGAGGAGGTCAAAAGAAAGATAATGGATAAGAGCCATAATACTACTTATTCAGTGCATCCTAGGGGCGATAAGTTGTGTAAAGATTTAAAGCAGATATACTGGTGGCTAAATATATAGAGAGAAATAATTGATTGTGTCTAGATGTCTGATGTGTCAAAAGGTGATAATAGACATAAAAGATCCATGGGGAAGATGCAACCTCTAAAAAAGAAATACCCAGATAAAAATGGGATTTAATTTCCATGGACTTTGTGACTGATTTACCAAAGACTAGAATGGGGAATGATATAATTTGGGTTATTGTGGATAGACTCACCAAATCAACTATATTCATAGCAATTAAGGAGACTTAGAAGAAAAAGCAATTAGCTAAAGAATATGGGTAAAATGTAGTCGGTTTACATGGTGTTCCTAGAGATATAGTGTTGAATAGAGATTCGAGGTTCTTATCTAAGTTTTGGCAAAAGGTGCAAGATAACCTAGGGACTACCTTAAAAATGAGTACAACCTTTCACCCTGCAACTGATGGGGAGACGAAGAGGATAAATCAAAGTATGAAAGATATGTTAAGAGCTTGTGTGATAGATTTCTAAGGTACTTGGGAAGATCAGTTGGATTTGACAGAATTCTCATACAATAATAGTTATCATGCTAGCATTGGGATGGCACTGTTTGAAGCACTATATGGAAGGAAACGTAGAAGCTCGATGTGTTGAAATGATATTGGAGAACGCATGACTTTGGAGACTGAATATATAGAAGAAATGGTGAGTAAAGTAAAACTAATTCAGTCAAGAATAAAAGCATCCCATGATAGGCAAAAGAGCTATGCTGATTCAAAAAAGAGAGAAGATGAATTCAATGTTGAAAGTATTGCCTATTAAATGCGTAACGAGATTTGAAAATAAGGAAAAGCTTAGTGCCAAATATGTAGGGCCCTATGAAATTCTACAGCGTTTGGGAAACTTAGCCTATAAGTTGGCCTCACTGATGGTGTTTGAGGAAATGCACGATGTCTTTTATATTTCTCAGCTGAAAAAGTACGTGCCGAGCGAAACCCATGTTCTATAACCGGAGGCTATTCAATTAGAAGAGTCCCTAACCTATGAAGAGAGACCGGTCAAGATCTTGGATCAAAACGTATGAAGTACCCGAAATAAATACATACGAATGGTAAAAGTCTTATGGTTTAACCACGAGTATGAAGAAGATACTTGGGAAACTACAGATGCAATGAAACAGAAATATCCAGAACTATTTGGTGAGGTGAGTTACGAGGTCGTAACTCTTTTCTTTTAAGAGTGGTAAAATGCGTATAAATTCGCGCTTTTATTGTGTTTTTACAGTATTTTGGTTGCAAATCTCATGTAATTATAAGTAATTTACAACACTCTTTTCAAGATTCTTAAATGTTGGGGCTAAGTTTCGGGGACGAAACTTCTTTTAAGAGGGGTAGATTGTAATCTCATGAAAATTATGAGATTTCGGTTACATTTTATCAAAAATATTTTCTATGCATTAATATAATACATATACTTTACTTATATACATATATATACATACATATATGTACATACATATTTCCAAAATAAATAGCAAATTATTTTTTTATTATTTAATTAAATCATAGAATTAAAATTCTTTTTCTACCAATTATATTTTATTTTCCTAAGAAACCCACTAAGCCCAAAATACCTAAACCTAGTACTTTTGATTTATTAAAACTATACTATCTAACCCTAATTACATCTTATTCCACAAATTTCTTAACTCTCAAATAAAAAAAAACCTAAACACCCTCACAAATCCTCCTCCCCCACATGAAGCCAAGTTGTCGCCTCCCTCCTCGTGAATTACTAGATTATGTTTTGAGAGACTTAAAAATATATTTTGGAATTGTTTTAAAACCTTATAAAGCTTAGTATGATTGCTATAAATTTTGGGTATTGGTGTATTTGATGTAGGAAATCAATTCGTAGAAGGTGCATAGCTATAGAGAAAGTGACCACTTGTTTATTTTACTTAAGGTACATACAAACTACAAAAAATGTTACCTTTAGGAGCATGATCTAGAGTAAAATGCAAACTTAGTATCATATTTCGGGAATCTTTTGGGTGAGATTGTTTGGTTATATATTTAAATGAACTCATTTTCTTTATAGTAGGGGCATGATTTGGTATTGATGGTGAGTTATAATTATGTTTTGTCAATACTAATCGGGAAAGAATTATATATGGTGAGAAATCTTAATTTATTAAATTGGAATTAATTTACTATTTAATCCATGAGGTTGCTTATTATTTACTCTTTCATTATTGATAGTATGAGTAGAGTAAAGATGAATTTCAAGTCATAATGACGAGGGTAGTTGACTCTGTTCAACAGGTTTAAGAGTTTAGATGGAAATAAAAAGGTTAATATTTACAGTATAACATAAATTAATTATGTAACTGTAATATTACATGTGTATGCTGTGGTGATTGTTTATACTGAGTTTAAACAGTAAATCACGTAAAGAGAAAGAGGATAAGCAATAAAACTCAAGGCTGGTGCACGTCTAGAGTATTGACAATTAGGAGTTAAAGCTGTACAGAGGTCGTGTGATCTACGAGTCTCTCTTTTATGAAGTTTTAAACTTAAAATTGGGGTTAGTTGAGATCTCATATTTATTTTTATGTTCTAATGAGGACATGTAAGAGATAACTTTGTCTATTGCTTAATCCAAGTAATTAATTAATTTGTCATGTCAGTTGAGTAAAATGTTGCGTAATACGTTCTTGCATTACGTACTTATTCTTTATTTAATTACTATTTCAATTGTTATACTATGTAATCTGTATGTAATTTGTGTATTTTTTTTATGGTTTTTGCCTATAAATGACACTATGATGATCTAATATTTTGCATTTGTATTATTGGGGAACAGATTATTGACAGGTACCTAGTTCAACATTCGTGCATGGGTGGGTTGAGCGGAGTGTTTCTTTAATTTAGATTTCAGAATATGTTACGTTCAATTTGATTTGATTTTAGACTATTGGTTTTGGATGTGAGTTGAACGTTATTTTGGTACATTACAATAAGGGTCTTAACGGTTCCAGTTTGTTAAGATAGGAATTTGTTTTACGATTCATGTTATGTCGAATAGTCTTTTGGTTTTCTGCTGCAAAACTCTATTTTATAGCCTTAGCGTTTGAACACGTGATGGTAGCACACTAGTAGTTTCCTAAAGATTTGGTTTTCGAAAAATGGGAATTACATGGGTGTTACATGGATCCCCACGATGCAACTATGAATAAAACCTGAGTGTCAATCACAAGATGGTCATATGGGTTTCAGACCTCTTGAGGGAAAATAGAATATGGGATGACAAAAAAATCTGGGACAATAGAGGTTGAGGATTCTAATTGTTGGAGGCCTTCATCTAATGGAAGTTTTCGTGATTAAGTTGGGCTACCTATCTCTTTTGCAGTGGAATAACCTCTCTTGTCCTTATTCCACCAAAGGTGAAACCTCTTCATTTTGGAAATCATTCTGGAAGATGAAGTGCTCTAAGAGTATGATCCTATTTTGATGGAAACCATAGAGCTATGACCACTAAGCAGGCCCTCTTGAAAAGAGGACTAACGCATGACTGCATCTGTCCCTTATGCCCTAACCACTCTAAAACATCAAAGCACCTCTTTTGTGAATGTGATTTCATTTGTAGGATATTGGTGGCATCTATTTTTGGAATACGAGTAAAAAGCCTAGCCTGTCTAACTGGATTATATGTTATCTTTCCTTTTTGTGGAAGAGGGAAGCACATTTTTATAGCCAACCCGAGACGTTTATAGTGTTGCTCTAGAGTATCTGGATTCATAGAAATGAGGCGGTCTTCAACAATGTGCAACTAAGACTCCTGGCTTTATTCCAAGAAGTTACTAATAAAACAATTCAAATGCAACTTTAAAAGCCTCATAAACATGTACTTTTACCATATAAAGGCGTCTTCTGGCCTAGAGGCACTTTGGATGAAGCATCATGCCATATACTGATCATAGATGGAACCTAAAAGAGAATAAGGTAGAAGGATGGCAAAGTATAAACAAAGGCAAATAGGTATAGGATAGGTGATCTACAACAACATGAAAATCTGTCTACAAGGAGCTGAAAAAATATAGGCATCGTTATCACTTCAAGCAGAGCTGCATGCAATTTGGAAAGGTCTGCAAACTACTTCGGTAGTCTAAACAGATAGTGCGCTTGCTATTGAAGCTATTTGTAATACAAAGACAACCCTATCGGAGATGCAGGGATTAGCGCAATATATCTTTCATATTGCTAGTTTACTCAAGTTTATCTTTGGTGTTAAAGTTAATAGGGATCATATTTTTCGGGCTATGTGTCTAGTTGTTTTATTGTTGGGAAATTCTATATGATGACCCTGTACTATTGCATTTTCTACGTTGTGTTCAGTGATTTTTAAAAGTTTATAATGTAACCCTAAGGTACTTTTAGTAAACACACTGTAGCATTTCTTGGATGAGTTAACTAACGGTGTTCAGCTCTGTTAAGAGTCGTTAGACTTATTTCCCAAAATCCCTCACTTTCATTATTTCACCGTCAATACACATTGTTCCTTCTCTTTTTCTCTGACACTTTGTTTCACCAAGGAAGATTGTGACTTTGATGCAACCACCAAGAACATCGGCAACAAGTTCCATGCAACCATCAAGAACTACTGACGACAAGTTAAAGGCTTTACATCGACGATCGTGAATTATCGGCGTCAGTGAAGGTAATTCCAAACCCTAGGCTAAATAGCGCAGTCATTAATTAAGGAATTTTGTTAAAGATTGTGAATTTAGGGTTTAAATGTCGTGGTTTGTGAATTTAGGGTTTAAATGCATAATTAGTTGAATGTAGGATTGTTGAATTCGTGATAATTGCTTGATTCATGATAAATGGTTGAATGTAGGATTGTTGAGTTCGTGAATTTAGATTTTACCAAAATTACTTGATATATTAAATGGTCTAAATTTCAAATTATAAGGCATACTATTATACTGACACTCTTAACACTCTTAACAATTGTGTAGATATAAAGGTAGATGATATATATATATATATATATATATATATATATATATATATATATGTTTATTAATTGATGTGTTTAATGATATGGTTGAGGAGTTTGGAAAAAAAGGGTATGAGTTGCCAAGGTTCCCTGCTCTACACTACTTTGTTGATGGTAAGGCAGTAGATTTTCTAGATGATGCTTCTTTACTGAAAATGTTTGAGAAAAGGAGGGATAAGGAGATAGATTTGTGGGTTGGTTGTTTAGAAAAGCCTAGTTTAATATGGAATTTAGCAGAGTCTCTGAGAATATCACAAGTTGAACCTTTCTCATAAGAACCTGGCCTACTACAACCTAGCCCACAAGAACCTGCCCTACTACAACCTAGCCCAGAACAACTTATCCTACTACAACCTAACCCATAACAACCTAGCCTACTATAACCTAGACCACCACAACCTGTCCCACAAGTAAATGTTGCTGGCCCATCTAAACTACCTAGACAAAAGCTGCCTATTAAAAAAGCATAACCCCAAATTCAGAATGTGAGAAAAAGCCTAAGGGGGTCACCTACACATGATATAAGCCTTTAAATGTCTAGGCTACCCAAAATGTTAGAAGAAATATCCCCTAGTTTCCCTCCTCATGTCATAGTTTCTGGTCATAGTGGGGACTCCCACATGCATGGTTCACAGTTGTCACCACCTCTTGTGAGGAGAAGTCCTAGGTTGTTATAAGGTATGTCAAGCCCTGATCTTAGGATTGCACTTATCACCAGTCAATCTTCACAACAAAATACTAATTCATATGCAACACCTTCCAAAAAAATTAGAGTTTCTAACAAAGCCCTTAGTTTTTCTCATGGTAAAAAATACCACATGCCACTACAAAACTTAAGGGTATTTCTACACTAAGAAGTCAATCTCACAATCCTTAAGGTAACAAATTTATGTAGTTGAGAATAGTGGCAGTAGGTTTATAAAGAGGAAAACACCTGTTGTAATTGATGATGGATAGAGTTATTTAGGTAGTGATTCTGAAGGAGATTATGAGCCTAGTGATTTAGAAGAGGATTTAAGTGATTGTGAAGAAAAAGAGGAAGAGGAGGAAGAAGATGTTACTGAGTTGTTAAACTAGAAATATGTTGATGGTGATTGGGAGCCATTTAAATCTAATGAAGTTGTTTATGAAGATGACAATAGTTATGTGAGTAAGTTGTACAAGAATGGGAATCTCTATGATGATAGTGAATTAGGTAGGATTAGTTTAATGCCATGACAATTGTTTGTTGACAAGTAGCACTTTAAACAATCCCTAAGGGATTACTGCATCCAAGAAGGTTTTTTCTTAGTGGTTAGGAGGTATGCCAATGAGAGATACACTGCTGAGTGTGCTGACATCAGATGTGGTTGGAGAATCCATGCAAGTAGGTTGAATCATGGTTGCACTTGGGCCATAAAAATCATAGACAATGGTCATACATGTGACTTAAACATAATATACAATCCCATGTGCAACTACAAGTGGGCTGCCAAGAAGTTATTGGAAGACATTAGGGCTAGCCCTAATATTAAAGGGACAACTCTAAACAACATTTTGTTTAAAAGGTTTGGGGTGAGGATGGCCAAATCCACTGTGTACAAGATGAAGGGTTTGGTAGTGCAGATGATTCAAGGAGGTCATGATGACTCATACACAAAGTTAGCTACTTATTGTGAGTTGTTGAGAGAAAGGAACCTTGGATCAGTAGTCTTCTGCACATAGAAGTAGGTGCATGAACCAGAGAGGGCACTACAATTCAACTAAATTTTCATTAGCTTCTCTACCTAGTTCAGTGGTGTTATAAATGGATGTAAAGGCTTAGTTGGTGTTTATGGGTGCCATCTGAATGGTAATTATAGGGGAGTGCATTTTTCTACTGTGTCATTGGATTGGAATAATGAAATTTTCCCTATTGCAATTGCTATTAGTAGGTGTTGGTTTTTCCATAATCTTAGAAGTATTTTAACTGAAAATGGAAGGAGTGACTAGTGTATTATGTCAGTGATGTGCTTGTTTTAGAGCACGTTTACAACCCCATTTTAGTGTCGAGTCTCGCAATTTTAAAATGATTTTATGCACATTACATTCTATTTTACCCTTAATCTTGTCCTCGAGCTGTTTTTAGGTCATTTCAGGTAATTTCGATAATTTTGAGGTAAAATGTGATGTGTTTGAGGCTTTGACACTCTTATCAAGAGTTTAGATGCGCATATCATAGCTTGGGCATGCGTTCCAAGTCACTCTTAAAGATCCCACAAACTCCAGAAGCCATTAGACACTTCAAAGAAGCTGTTTAGCAAGGTTCAGGTTCAGATTCGGCCAAATCTGACATCCATTTGGTCGAATGGAAGACAAGAACTCAAGCATACAACTCAAGCTCTCGGGAATAGCCGAATGAACTCCCATTCGGATAAATGGAAGCCCTTCTTTGGTCGAATGGTGGACAGGGTGATAAAGGTCAAAGCTTCTAATATGGGCGAATGAAGAACCATTTGGCCGAATACACCACCCATTCGGCCAAATACACCACTCATTCAGCCGAATACACCACTCTTTCGGCCAAATGGCTCTTATTTCTGAAGTTTTTGGTTCTTTCTTAAGTCGGCCCTCAAGGGTTTTTCTAGGGTTTTACCCCCTTATGTCCCTAGGGTATAAATACCCTCTTGCTCTGTAAAAAACCCTCATGCCAACTTTGAGAGCTCTTGTGCCTCAACCTAGAACATCACTTTAATTCTTTCCATTTCATTCATGCATTATTTTAGATTTACAGCTTTCATTGTTCTTCTTTTCAAGCTTTGTATTTCGGATTCAGAATTACTTTCGTTCACGCAATTTCAATCACGTAAGTTTTCGTTTCGATTATTTTTCTATTTCGTTTATTTCTTTTGTTGATTCAATTACTCCTGCTGTTTTCATATTTTCATTTATGCATATGCGTGAGTAGTTTTCTTAAGGGTTTGATTGGTGAAACCCTAGGTTGGTTTTTTCTTCATGCGAAGAGTTAGGGTTTGAGATTATCGATGATTGTTTGATTGATATTCGATGCGAATCTTGTCCTGCCACTCCTTTGGAGACATAGGGTGATTATAGGTTGTTTATGTGATTTATAGGGTTGCAAACTTCCTCTTGTCATCTTGAATGTCACGATTTATTGTTCACTGATTTCCCCTAATTTAGCGTATTGATAGTTCGAATGTCCTTCCTAGGGTGGAACTAATCTATCCCCGTTTTTCTTTCATTGCATTCTATCATTTTTATTCTTTCTTCGCTTTTCTGTTTTTAGTATAGTTTAATCAATTCAAGTCCCAAATAAACCCTTTACATCAAGTATAAAACCTATCATCCCTTGTCCTTATGGTTCGACCCCCGACTTACCATTACACTAGTTGTAGTAGTATATGGTGTTTATAAATATTGTTTGTATAACTAATCTTTTAGTAAAACGACGCTAAAAGCGGGTTATCAAAATGTCGCCATTGCCGAGGACAAGGAGTTATGTTTAGATTATAGTCTTGTTGTAGTTCACTTTTGTTTCATTTTTATTATTGTCTTTTAACTTTGCTTGTCAGTACTTACGCTTGGTGTCAAGTGTTGTTTGCATGTCCTATAGCACACGTAGATCAAATCAATAACTAGAACCATTCGACCCTGAAATTCAACATAGTAAATGGAGAATTCCATCCCAAACCCCGTTACAACCAAATACTTCCAACCCTCCTACACCACCAATGGATGAAACTCAACAATTATTCAGTCAATTTGGGACACCTAGGTCCCAAGAATTTCAAGGAGGTGTAGTGTTACCCATTGCTCCAAACCCTTATCACATACATCCTCAATTCACTCGGATGGTGAAGGAGACCCCTTTTTGCGGTTTGAAAAATAAATGCCCCCTCCAACACTTGGAGGCATTCTCAGATATTTGCGGTCTCATTCCTCCATCCCAACTGTCCAGACTATGTGCGAATGCACTTATTTCACCTGAGTCTAGCTGGAGAAGCTAAGGATTAGTATAAATGCTTAGAACCTAACTCAATCATTAATTGGGCTCAATTGAAGACAACTTTTCTAGAAAGGTTCTATCCCACGGTTCGAACGCAAGATTGACACAAGAAAATCGTGTCATTCACTCAAGAGGATGATGAGAACCTTAGTGCTACTTGGAGTCAGTTTAAGAGAATGATTGGACCATGCCTCCATCATGAGTACGGGGAGAACCATCTCAATACATTCTTCTATGATGATCTAAATGACTCCACCAAGGCACTTCTAGACTCGGCTATTGGTGGCCAACTCTCAAAGGTTTCATACAATCAGGTGAAAGCTAAGATTGAGGAGGTGGCCAAAAATAGCTCTTGGGGAGGAGTGAGAGGTAATGGATTACCGAGAGGAACAATTGATTCAAGCAACTTGGACACGATTAGCTCAAAAATTGAGGCTATCATGGATAAGAAACTGTTCAAGTTCAAATTTGCCTAAGGTAGCTCCAATGAATCATCGGTTAAAGAGACGCCCTTTTCATGTAGAATCTGCGGGGGCACCAATCATGATACATCCTATTGTGGGGGTTCGAATTCTGAGCATGTAGTGGTTGTTAACTATAGGGGGTATAACTAAGAAGGAACCCCGATCATGAACTATGATGGTTATGGGTACAATCCCGATTATGTGGTAGCTGTGGGGTATGGTGGTCAAAACCAAGGGTTTGCTCAACAAGGTTCTTATAACAATCAACCCTTTAGACCTCCCTTCAATCCTAATTCTAGCCAAGGAAACTTCAACCAAGGATACAACTCCAACAATCAAGCAAATGGGAGTTTTCCTAGGCCGAATGGGAATAGGCCATATCCTCAAGCGCCAAGGCCCAACCCCAACCTACCCTATTTATCTACACATCCACCACCAAACCCGCCTCCAAATCATGATTACCTTTCCACCCAAGTGAACTCCCTTGCGCAGTAAAATCAAACCCTTTCCCACATAAATCAAACCCTAATCACTCAAATGCAACATTTTCAAGCACAATAGAAGTTGTTTGAGTCCCAGCTTGCTCAGATGGCCAGTCCACCTCCACCATTGCTATTCCCATATCACCCTCAACAAAACCAATTTATCCAACCTCCACCACAAAACATCCCTGACTCCAACCCCAAACTTCACACATTCAAGGCGATCTTTCTAAGATCAAGAACCTCATATTCAGGTTCAGTTGTAGCTCCACGAGATGATTTAGGGGAAGGGTCCTCAAAGGATAGTGGTTTTCAAAGAGAAACTAAGCTTGAGGAGATCTTAAGGGGAGAGAAGAGAAGGAGGGTTGTGAAGAGGATGGGGAAAACAATGTTGAAGAAGATAGACATGAGAGGAAGGAGAAGGATGAGGAAGAGAGATGGAGGGAGATACAGGAAAGGAGGAAACTTGAGTGTCAACATGCTCCGCCTCTACCTTTTCCTTATAAAAAGTTAGAGAAATAGCTGCAAAAAAAGTTTCTTAAATTCCTACAGCATATGAGGCAGCTTGAAATGAAGATACCTTTCTTAGAGGCCATGGATCAAATGCCACAATATGCTATGTATCTGAAAACCCTCTTAGGGAACAAGAGGAAGCTTGAGGGTGAAGTGATTAGTTTGCCAGAGCAGGTGAGTGCCATCATTCAGGGGACGTGGGCAAAGAAAGAAAAGGCTAGAGGGCCCTTTATGCTCCCAGTTACCCATGGAAAACTCAATTCTAAGGGAGCACTTGCTGACCTTGGGGCCTCCATTAGCCTAATGTCGATGTCCATTACCAAGCAGCTAACCTTTGAGCTCAAGCCATCAAAGAAAATCATCCAACTGGCCGACTGTAGTATAAAAGTGACATGTGGGGAGTTTGAGGACCTTCCGATCCAAGTAGGGAACATTGTGATTCCATGTGACTTCGTAGTGCTTGATATGGTTGAAGATCCTTATACCCCCCTCATCTTAGGGAGGGATACTTTAAAGACTTTGGGTGCCTTGATAGACTGTGAATCAGAGACTATCACTGTGAGGGTGGCCCAAGAAAAGGTAGTATTTTCCTTTTCTAAGTCTTCCAAGGAACCCATGGCCAAACAGATCTTTTCCTTTGAGGTGTTGAGAATGAAGCTGAGAAAAAGGTTGAGGGGTGTGATGTTTTTGCTGCCCCAATGTTGGTTGAGGTGTCGGATGAGGAAAAGGCAAAGGAGCGTGTTGTTTTTGAGGTTGCGAAGGAGATTGCTCCAACAAGGGAGATGTACTACATGTCTGAGGGAACTGACAAGCCAGCCCACAAACGGAAAAGGGCTAGAAAAAGAAAAACCAAAAAGAGATCAATGGCCCCACCCTGGCTCGGGGGAGCCTTGCATTATAACCCACCTCTAGTTGACCCTGGTTCTCCGTTACTTACTTCCGCCACTGAGGCTCGGTGGAGAGTTTTAACTCCCTATGCTGGAGGTGATGGAGATGCTAGGAGTGAGTCCACTCCTACAGCAGGTATCATTTTGTTATTTTCTCTTTTAGTATGAACTTGTGCCTCACTATGTCGAACTTACCGACGTTAAACAAAAGTACTTACGAGAGATAACCCGATGTTTATTTTATTTGTTTGTTTGTATAGCAATAGCTTCCATAATGCTAATCTTTCTCCCTTTTGGTTCTCTTCTCCCAAGTGCCGAGATGGCTCTTGAGCTGGCTTGGGGGAGGGTTCTTGCGTTTTCAAAGTCTCGAAAGATCCGCATTATTGAAACTATTGCCTTGGTTTTTGTTTTTGTTTTTCTTTGCATGTTTAGGTGTGTCAAGTTGATGTGCTTAAGTTGTGAAATCGACATGCGAGTTTCTGACGTGTACATTATAGTGATCCTATACATACTCATGTTTTCCTAGCCTTGTGCCTATTTTGGGACCAAATGATTGACTGTGTTTTCACCTGACTTGGGGGATCTGGGCTTGCTTGGGTTGAGGCTTGGATGACTACCTATTGAGGTGCATTTCGACTAGCCTATTGAGGATTGGGCCTTTTAGGACTCCATTATGAGTCTTGTGTTATCGAGTGCTAGTTAGAGAGTCTAAGTATTGTGTTTGTTCTCCTCCAGCATAGTCTTCTTTTCTAAAGGTCAGGGATGATAACACGTTTGTAGTTACAGCTACATGGCCAAACTGTCTACCATGAAAATCGATTGACTTTAGGGTAAGCCAATTTTGTGCCTTTACCTTTTCTTCATAGCTACATCACCTAACTTCACATGAGCCAAATATTCCCTCTCTTTACCTAGAGGATAGTCAAGTGATCACAGTGAAGTGGTGCCCGTTACTTTGTGGTGAAAGATTTCGGTTTGAAAAGTCGTTGCTGTATGATATGATTCTTTACATTACTCTTAGTATATGGAAGAAACATTAGCATGAAAAAAAAGAAAAAAGAAAAAAAAGAAAAAATAAGAGAAAAGAAAAAGAAAAGAAACAGAAAAAATAGGAAAAAGAAAAATTCGAGAATAAAGTTGGTGTAATGTATTAGAGTTCACTTATGCGTATCTTGAGAATTTTGGGAGTGGCATTGTCATCGGAAGTCTTAGCTGTCCTTGGTTTCATCACCTTGGATTGCTTACTATCCTCTACTTTAACTCCACATCCCCAAATTTTACCCTACCTTGATCCTATCCTATATTGCAACCATTTCCAAACCTGTTCGACTTGGCCTGATTAGCAAGTTCTGTGCTGGAGAGTAGATAAGATACAATCCCTAAGTTTTCTCCCTGTTGAGTGTTTAATTCCCGACTCATCTTAAGTCGGATGATTATGATCGAAACATATACTATTAAACACACGAGCATATTAGAAATTTCCTACATCTTTTGGGAAATAGAATGGGTAGCGTAGACTTGTGACCTCATTAGGTAGTGGGTGGCATGGCCTGTGTTGTAGCTTTTCCAGTGATCCCGAGTCTGTGGAAAACGTTATTCTTGGTATTATGCTCTTTTGAGCCCATTGTACTTGCACACCCTTGGCTAGGGAAGAGTTTTACGCGTACACGGCTGACATTGTCTTGTTTTCCACTTGCCTTGCTTTTCATGTGCTTTACTCATGTTGTTACCTTGCTAGTTCATTTGCTAGGGACTAGCAAAGGTTTGGCTTGGGGAAAGTTGATGTGCTCGTTTTAGAGAACGTTTACAACCCCATTTTAGTGTCGAGTCTCGCAATTTTAGAACGATTTTATGCACATTACATTCGATTTTACCTTGATCTTGTCCTCGAGCTGTTTTTAGGTCATTTCAGGTAATTTCGATGATTTCAAGGTGAAATGTTCACGTGTTTGAGGCTTTGAAACTCTTATCAAGAGTTTAGATGCGCGTATCATAGCTTGGGCACATGTTCCAAGTCACTCTTGAAGATCCCACAAACTCCAGAAGCCATTAGACACTTCAAAGAAGCTGTTCAGCAAGGTTCGGGTTCAGATTCGGCCGAATCTGACATCCTTTCGGTCGAATGGAAGACAGGAACTGAAGCATACAACTCCAGCTCTCGGGAATAGACGAATGAACTCCCATTCAGCCAAATGGAAGCCCTCCTTCGGTCGAATGATGGACAAGGTGAGAAAAGTCGAAGCTTCTGATATGGGTGAATGAAGAACCATTCGGCCGAATACACCACTCATTCGGCCGAATACACCACTCATTCGGCCGAATGGCTCTTGTTTTCGAAGTTTTTGGTTCTTTCTTAAGTCAGCCATCGAGGGTTTTTCTAAGGTTTTACCCCCCTATGTCCCTAGGGTATAAATACCCTCTTGCTCTATAAAAAAAACCCTCATGCCTACTTTGAGAGCTCTTGTGCCTCAACCTAGAACATCACTTTAATTCTTTCCATTTCATTCATGCATTAGTTTAGATTTATAGCTTTCATTGTTCTTCTTTTCAAGCTTTGTATTTCGGATTCAGAATTACTTTCGTTCACGCAATTTCAATCACGTAAGTTTTCGTTTTGGTTATTGTTCTATTTCGTTTGACGCTTTCGTTTATTACTTTTGTTGATTTAATTACTCCTGCTATTTTCATATTTTCGTTTATGCATATGCGTGAGTAGTTTTCCTAGGGGTTTGATTGGTGAAACCCTAGGTTGGTTTTTTCTTCATGCGTAGAGTTAGGGTTTGAGATTATCGATGATTGTTTGATTGATATTCGATGCGAATCTTGTCCTGCCACTCCTTTGGAGACATAGGGCGATTATAGGTTGTTCATGTGATTTATAGGGTCGCAAACTTCCTCTTGTCATCTTGAATGTCACGATTTATTGTTGACTGATTTCCCCTAATTTAGCGTATTGATAGTTCGAATGTCCTTCCTAGGGTGGAACTAATCTATCCTCGTTTTTCTTTCATTGCATTCTATCGTTTTTATTCTTGCTTTGCTTTTCTATTTTTAGTATAGTTTAATCAATTCAAGTCCCAAATAAACCCTTTACATCAAGTATAAAACCTATCATCCCTTGTCCTTGCGGTTCGACCCCCGACTTACCATTACACTAGTTGTAGTAGTATATGGTGTTTATAAATATTGTTTGTATAACTAATCTTTTAGTAAAATGACGCTAAAAGCCGGTTATCAGTCAAATCGACAAAAGATATGCTATCTTCTTATTATCTGTTTTTTTTACCACCTACATATTTACATTTACTTGCTTATTTGTTTATTATTTTTGGTTGCAAGGGCATTGACCCATCATTGGACCAAGTTTAGCCCACAGTTGACAGGAGATATTGTGCTAGACATCTTTGCAAAAATTTCAAAACAGACTTCCCTAGAATATTAATGCATAAGTTGTTCTGGAGTGTCTCCAATGCATACTCAGCCTTCAGTTTCAAGACGACACTCCAAAAAGTTAAAGAGATTGCTGGACTTGGAGTAGTGAAGTGGTTCAGAGATATTGGACCACTTGAGAGATGGTAAAGATTCAAATTCAACCCTCAGTCGTCCAGTGATGACAACACAAATAATTTTGTGGAGAGCTTGAATAGTACAATAGGAGCTAACAGGGCTTACCCTATATTGTCTCTATTGGAAGGTAATTTGATGAAGTTTTTTTACTTGCTTGCAACTTCTTACAATTAATGTTACACATTTACTTGGTTACAATTGTAGGAGTTAGGAGGATTATAATGGTCAGCCATGACACGAGGCAGCAAATTGCTGATTAGTGGGTTGATGAGGGAATCTGTCCTAATATTAGAGAGAGAGAGTTAGAGTTTTGACAAAAGATTTAAGGGTATGTCATGCATATCCATCTGGGAGGGGGGAGTATGAAATTTTAGATGGTAGGGTAATACTTCTTATGTCACTTAATACAAAAAGTTGTGTGTGTGGTAGGTGGCAAATAAGTGGCATTCCATGTAAACATGGAATTAAGGTTATAATTCATGCAGGGAAAGATCCTTTAGACTATGTAAGTGAGTGGTATTCTGTATCTAGGTACAAGTTGGCTTACAATGGTAACATATTACTTATCCCTAACCCAACCCAATGGCCAGAATTAGATGCTCCTAAATTAATCCCATCACCCATTAAAAGAAGTTTTGGGAGACCTTATAGGAATAGAAGGAGAGAGGAAGGGAAGCAAAGGAAATGGAAGATAAGCATAACTGCCCAATACAAAAAGTGTAAACAGTTTGGCCACAATTCAAAGACTTGTAAGGGTGGAGCAACTAAGAAGGAACTTCTCAGACAACAAGGTTTGAAAAAGAAAGAACCTACCCCCAAGACAAGAGTGAACACAAGACAAAGTAGTTCACAATTGAACATTAAAGGCAACCTAATTGATCAGTCAGTTAGCATCAACACAAGACAACCCTGTTGAATGCTCAAGCCAACCATTGCCTATAAGGAAGAGAAGGAGGCTGGTATCCATTGGAGAAGCTTTTAGTCAACCACTACCAAATATTTGAGAAGCAGCTAAGGATGGTTATGTTAGCACCAAGACAAGGAAGATTATGCAAAGGATTGCAATGTTGGCTGACTAATTTTGAAGAGACTTTATTATGTTGAATGATGTATGCTTCTGTATTCATTTTGGACAATATGTTATATTTTGGACAATATGCCTAGTAGTAACAAAGCATTACTAGTAGTAAGAAAGTATTATAATAAAACAAACTCATGTATTAAAGTAGCTTGTAACAGAGTTTGTTAGAGTTAGTATAGAATGAGTTTGTTAGATTTAGAATCAGTTACAAAGATAGTTGATATAATACTCTGTTACAACCTCAGATGGTAGCAGTCACAAATTTGTAGTTTCACAAATGCCTTTTTGCTTAAGTGAAATCTTTCAGTCCTTCTTCACAACATCCAAGCTGAGAAATTTGACTATAATTCAAAATTAAGGTTGTCCACTAGATATTATGATCACACAGCTTATGCATGTCTTCTTAATGATCTTAGTGGAGCTGGTGACAACGTAAACTGATAAGACTACTCTATGAAAACATCCTTAGGCAGCCATTTAAGCACTCCCATATAACAATCTTTGCACCATATTGCTATACGCTTAGCAAATCATATTGAAAACATAGTAACTTTGCAAATCATATTGAAAACAGAGTAAATAACTTCATATACTTCATTAATTCAGCCAACAATTGTACAACTAGTGTTCAGTATTACACACTAGTTTATACATCAACTCACCCCATTTTTAACAAAATAATTGCCAACAAAATAACATACATGAAAACCCCACTTTTCACAACTTCCTTCATATAAGATATGAAACCCGCAAGTTGGTGTTGAACGTATTCACGCTCACTAATCTTCTTCCCTTCCAACCCTCGTATATCACCTTCATCCAACCACTTGAAAGTCATTACACTTAAAAATGCTTTCCTAGGAGTATGCGTAGTTGTTGATAGCTTAATCTTTGCAACTTTACGATTCTCACAATTGCAACATGGGGCTACAAATTCAAGAGCACAACTAGAATTCGATTTGAATGAGGAGCTTGACATTGGGGAAAAATTTATGGGATAATTACATAAGAGGAGAAAAAAGAATCCTAAATTAGAGATAAAAGGGGGATATTGAAATGGTCAGACAAGAACCCTAAATTATATGTAAATAACAGATAGAAGAAGGGAATAAGGGAATAAGTCTAACGACCCTTAACGGAGTTGAACACCGTCAGTTAACTCATCAACGAAATGCTACAGTGTGTATATTAAAAGTATATTAGGGTTATATTGTAGACTTTTAAAAATCACTTAATATAACGTATAAAACGCAATTGTATAGGGTCATAATGTAGAATTTCCCTTTATTTTTTCTACATTCCTATTGCCAAAAAAAATATATATTATTTTTCTTAAAAATAATTTCTCATGAATTATGTTTTTCCATCGAAACAATCAAGTCCTCCGTCCCGTGCTCCTATAGTCTAATCCCCTTAAAAAAAATCCCTCCTTCCCGTTCTACTTTTTACCCTTCACTTCATAATTTCTCAATCAGTCACTCTATTCTCACTCTCGCTGCATCTCCCCTCGCCGGAAAACGGCACTGCCAGCCGCCGTCCAGGTGCCGCCATTTCATTTTACTCCTATTTTTTATTTTGGTTAAATTATCTTGTTCATAAAATCGATTAGCATGGCATCATGCTTTCAATTATAGTTTCTTATTGATATTATTTTTTTATCTTGTTCGAAAAATGTTTTCCGACTATAAAATAAAAATAAAATTGCAGCTGGTTATGTGCGCTGTCTCCGCCGCCAATGATGGCGGCGGCTATGCGTTTCTCCTCCCCTTTTAAATCGGCATCCCTAACTATCAAACCTTGTTGTGCTTTTAAATTATACAAAAAGTAGAGTTTGAATTAGTAAGATTAGAATCGGTTATTAATATCATGTTATGATGACTATTTTTCATGTTTTAATTAGTGCCTAGTCAAGTATACTTGTGTAAGGTGTTCGAGCTATTAATCATACATATGATTGAAATGGGGTTGCTAATAAGATTAGATTAGGGATATTGCACCCGGCTTCAAAACATGCCCAAGATATCCTTGTGTTATAAAAAAGGCACCAAATGCCCCCAAGATTTGCAATATGTCTCTCGTGTACCCTTTATTATCATTGTACTTCCATGGAATACTGTTAAAATCGCCCATAATAGATAAATGGGTATAATTTTTTTTTTTTAATATTATTGAAAGTAATAAGTGAAAAAAGTATCACATTTTAGGGTTTTGGCTAACTTTTAAGGGGGTTAGTTAATATTATTTATGACTTTTATTGGTCATTAAAGTTATGTTTGTAACATTTTGCGAACCTGCTTTTTTCAAAACCATGAGGATACCTTGTATATTAAAACCTCTATGCAATTTTCCTTTTTAGTAATTCACTATAATGTATCCCCTGGCCATGCCTTGGCTAGGTTTGGTTGTATTTAATTTAGATATTGTCTTATTATCTTAAATTTTATCTAATCTACTATTCATTGTTAAAACCAATTTTCAATAGGAAATTTGTAAAATATATGTCAAAAATCATGATGTATATTTGTAAAATATCAATAAATGTATCTTCTTTTATACTATTTTTAAATACAAAGCTAATGATTTAAATATTAAGTTTTTATAAGATATTATTTGCTAGCTATAGTAGATTAGTCCATGGAATACAAAATTGTAATTTGTAGTAGTTTTTATGCATCTAAAAGTTCTTACAAAATAGAACTTTATGCTTAGAAGGATCAAACATGGTGTGACAATTGTCAAATATATGTGCCGCCAAATGTTGATGTATCGTGCAAGGCTACGGAACCTAGTTTTATACAATAAAGAAGATATGATATGATTTTTGGACTTTGAATTCAAAAACTTCTAGACTAATTAGTACGTAAACCTACCTATAAAAACTTCCTTATTAAGTAGTTTTTATGCCTAAAATACTTATCTCTCTTTCTCTCATATATCATCAAAAACCTTCAACTAATATCTAGATTCTCCCTTACCAGATTATTCTCGAGTACCTCATCACCATTCATTGCCCATGCAACCGGATGATCTCCTCTTCTAAAAAAAGGTAAGTGCTAGAATGAGAATAATCAGAGCATTAACAAGTTATGTATCTTGATTTTTAAAGTTTTGAAGGTTAGTTCATGTGCTCAAGATTCTAACTGTGGCATTAAAGTGTGTTTTAGTTACTTAATTCATAGACGGTTTGTTTTTGAAGAAAATTCCTGCTACTAGAAGGCACTATTTGTTTCTTTTTGGAGGAACTCATACCAAGTTGAGGATGCTATTTGTTATTTTGGTGCATGGTTGAACTTAGAATCTTGTCATGTCTAGAGAATTGAAACTTTGTAGTATGTTGTATTATGGAGTAGTTGAGAACTAATATATTACAATGTTAAGGTGTTTGATGTTAGTTGTGGCTTTATTTCTAGTATCATGGTTAGGTTTAATTGGTATATGTATTACTCGCCTATATATGTATGTAGTGAGCACTTTGCACTCATGATGGTTTTTCATGCTTTTATGCTTGTATGGCTCCTTGTTTTTGCTGACAGAATGACCTTAATTGTCGCAGTTAAATTATTACATTGTGACTGTGAGCTCACAAGTGATTCTATTGTAGCCATATTTGACTCTTCAATGAGCTCTAGATCTAAAAACTTCCGTCGTCGAGCTGGTGATGACAATGACGACAATGAAACTAGTGGTAGTGGAGTTCCATCTAAAGCTTCTACAAAGCCATCTTTAAATAAAGCTACATCATCTGACAAACCAAGAAAAAGCCACCAGAAACTTCTAAGTTTTGCTGAAGATGAAGAAAATGAGACCCCATTTTCTCTTCCGCGGAAATCTTCCTCGGCCCGTGTTTCCAAGGCCAGTTCCTCTCATCAGATTATATCTATCAAGGACCGTCTTGGGTCTTCCTCTGCATTACTTCCCTCAAATGTCCAACCTCAAGCTGGTCAATATACAAAAGAAGCTCTCCTTGAGCTCCAAAAGAATACTAAAACCCTCGTTGGCTCTAGGCCTAGACCGCCAGCATCAGACACCAAACCTAGTTCTACTTTGGAGCCTGTTATTGTTCTGAAGGGTCTTGTCAAACCAGTTACGGAGACTGGATATGATGGTGATGAGTTCAAGGAAGACAAACCTTCAAGGGATGAAGAGACTACTCCTATGATGGTGGAGAAGGATATGGATCTCCTAGATCAAGCAACAATAAATGCTATTCGTGCAAAGAGAGAGAAACTTCGGCAATCACGGGCTGCAGCACCAGATTATATATCATTGGATACTGGCAGTAATCATGGAGCAGCAGAGGGGTTAAGTGATGAGGAGCCAGAATTTCAAACTCGAATTGCTATGCTTGGTGAGAAGATAGATGGTCCTAAGAAGGGTGTTTTTGAGGATATGGATGAAAAGGCTGCACGCATTGGCCAGTTTAGTGTAGATGATGAAGAAGACGAAGAAGAGAGAAAATGGGAAGAAGAGCAGTTTAGAAAAGGTCTTGGCAAGAGAATGGAAGAAGGACCTACTGCAGTCAGCAGAAATGCATCATCTGTTCAACCTCAATGTTTTATATACGCATCACCAGTTTCTTATCAATCTGCTATCAGTATTCCTGCTGGGCCACCCAGCATTGGAGGGGCAATTGGTGGTGTACAGGGTGTTGGGACTATGCCCATTTCTCAGCAAGCTGAAATCGCCAAACTAGCTTTTCAAGATAACTTGAAGAGACTTAAGGTATGTGTGATTGACTATTTTTTTTTATTTTCCTGAGAAACTAGTTGATAACTTGTAAGAATTTTTACCATCCCATATCTTTGCATAGATACAACCAAATTAATCTTCTTTCTTCTGTGAAGCTCTAGGTGGGAAATGAAAAGTCCACTGTCTGATATAGGATATATCATCTGCTTATTTAAAGCTAATCTTATTTAATTTGTTAAGTTATAGACGTCCTTACTTCTTATGTGAAGAAATGGTTGGCATTACACATTATCGGATCATTTGTTCATATTTGCCTCAGAATGGTCTCCTCAGCAACTTGGATAGTTGGACAAACTAGGATAAAAACTTGTGATGGGTGCTGTATCTCTAAACTTTGTCTCTATTTATTCCTTCCCCCTTGCATGAGGTTTATGTGAGAGCTAAGTGGTAGCCCCTGCCTCCCATCCCAGGATCTGATTCTTACTGACATGCTTATCATCAGATGAATTAAAAAAAGTTGAAAAAAAATAAAATTGCACATTATGAATATATACTAACCTGTATTATTGTTTTAATGGTCAAGTTATATGTTTAATATAAAGACTTTTTACCCTATCATAAATTGAAAAGACAGGCTGTTCTGGGCTCTTCTATCTGTACTGTGCAGTCAAGCTGTAATACAACTTTATGGAGCCAACGTGCGCTGTTTTTGTAGACACAAGCTCACAAACAGTCCTTTTTGTAACACTAGTTTTAAGTAGAATTTCTTAGAGAACTTAAAACCCTTGATTTAAAATTGTCAGAGTTAATGCTATCAGAGAACAGGCTGTATAAGATGCGGTTACCTAGGTTATATTACACACTAGCTAGTGCTTGTAACTGCTGTTCTCCTCTTTAGGGTTTTTAAATTTTGGTTTACTGTGGATGTTAGGCATCTGTTTTCACACATATTCTGCGCTAGTGAATATACATAACAATGCAAGTTTATGTTCTCAACCATGTCATTAAATGAATGGCTAGCTGACCATACATTTTGCTTCATACCCCTTGCTTTTTATTTTATTTTCAGGAAACTCATGGAAAAACCTTGAACTCATTGGCTCGTGTTGATGAAAATTTATCTGCTTCGTTGACGACTGTGGCTGTGCTTGAAAAGTCTTCTTCTGACGCTGGAGAGAAGTATATTTTTATGCAAAGACTTCGTGATTTTGTGTCTGTTATATGTGACTTTTTGCAGGTATTATAATATATTTCAGAGCATGATCCTTGTGCATGTTTTTTGTAGGGTTACAGGTGCATATTTGAATTTTAGTTGTTAAATTGTTATGAAATTGCAATGTGTACTTTCACTTAAGATCCTAATTTTTTTTTATAGTTTGGCTAACTACTAGAATGGCTCGACTACATCAAAAGTGTTGTACTAGTCATTACAAAAATGTATCTCTGAATTGTCACTCCCTTTATGAATTGTGGCTACAATTGATATGAGGAGATCAATGTATAGAATAGCCCAAGGTGCACTAAGGCGATAGGGGTCTAGTTGTGCCTAAGTGCACCTTGGGTCTGCTTCATTGAAATGAGGTGCTCAAAGGAAATGGTGATACATAAAGCTTTGTGCCTAACCACATGTTGGCCTCTTCAAACACACCTTACCTAGAGCAAATAAAGGGCCTTACCCTTGGCGCCTAGGCGCTCTTTTCCATACCTTGAGGAGAGTATTCTTGAACTTTTGGTTGTTGAAGATTCTTGTGGAACTTTAGTCACTTTTTTGTTGAGGCATGTGATAAAGGAAGGACAAGTGTTATGATAGGTCTCTATGTGTCGCATAGGCTTGGGCAAAGAGTTTTCCTATTTGCATCAATGATGTGCAATCCCAATTGATAGTTGAGGGGGCAAAAGATGACCCCACTTGACAACATGATCCAAATAATCCATCAAGGGAATCGACGTAAATAACCCAATGGTTAAGTGGATCGGGTTAGGATTTTGTTTCAACATGAAAAACTTGTATTATCTTGTTTAACCCTAAAACTCAAAATAAATTATACGGTTTTAGAATGTTAATTGGTTAAAAAAAAAACCCTAAGAAATACATCATTCTCACAGTCGACTTCTGTAGTTAGTGGAAATAAAGAAGATGTTGTTTGGATTAGAAAAGATTATGGAAGTTAAGTGTATTGGGAAAACTCCTAACACCAAAGCCCTTTTCCTCATGGTACTAACTGATGTCCTTTGCTAGTTTTGATAGGGCTAACCACTGATGGAGCCTAAGTCTGTTGTTGTCAACAAATTCATTTGAAATTGAGGTGGTGTTTCGCCGTTAAATTGAACTGGGGAAGGGTGGTGGAAATCTAAACACTCCCACAAATATAGTACAAATAAGAAAAATTTATGATGCACTTTGTAAATTCTTTTGCATGTAAATTAAATGTCTATAGAAATGGTTGAAGAACCTTATATCTTTGCACCTAATGGTGTATCGTGACTTTTCATGTATTGTAGCTATGATTAACACCCTAGATTATCTAAAAATATATAAGAAAATCCTTCTAATACTGATGGAGTATCTTGAAGTCATACCCAATGTTTATCAATATAACTCCTTTTTAGATTTGTCATAGGAAATCCTAGAAACAATATTATTAGTGCCTCAACATGATTTGGAGTATTTTGAATTTACCTTAGTGAAACTCTATTTGTAGAAAATTTTGTGCTTTGATTGCTGTTGCTTGTCATGCTTATGGTAAGGACGGGAACATCCACCGTCATGGAACCCTAGTTTTGATGTTACCTTGACATGGTAATCTTAATCTTTGAGAGGATCTTCCTGATTTTAGTAATAAATTGCAGTTGTAGACTTGTAGCCTATTAGGATAAGAACCCCCATTCAGGAAGTGTATTACTAATATGCCTCATTCATTTAAAAAGAACAATTTCCAACTATAGTTAAGGGGTATACAAATCCAACTATTTATAGCAGATTAAGGAGTCATTTGGTTCGCCATCTAGGAATGGATTGGTATGGAAGTTAATTTCTGGAGGGTATGGATTCAAAATGGTTATACCACTTTAAAATTGTTCGGTAGTATAGAGAGTTTGATAATATAGAAGAATGTGTTGTAAATCTTTGGGGTTAGGGTGGGTATGGAATTCCAAGGGGTTGAGGAGGAGATAGAACCCCTTAGGTATGTAATTCCATTCTAAAAATGCTTAACCAAACTGGCAACTAAGGTGTGGATACAAAACCCATTTCAAAATGTTTGAACCAAACACCCCCTAAAGCAACTTAGTATCAAAGAACTATGCCATAATTTGATGTTGGAAATTTTTTTGGGGAGCATGTTGCTAATTGCATGATCCAATTAGAAGCTTTTACAAAATGTAATTTTTAGATTATGAAGCCAAATATGTTAACAGTGCTTATGTTTTCCCAGTCTGATTTTGTTTCTTATTTTATGTTGTTCACAAAACTATAGGCCTCTTGAATCTTGATCATTAACATACTTCATTTTCTCATGTTCTTGTTATTGTTAGCTGATTTTATTGCATCTTTTTCAGCATAAAGCTCCTTACATTGAGGAACTTGAAGAACATATGCAGCAACTCCATAAGAAACGTGCTTTGACTGTCTTTAAAAGAAGAGCTGCTGATAATGATGAGGAAATGGAAGAAGTACAAGCAGCGATAGACGCAGCAATGTCAGTGTTGGGAAAAGGTGGTGGCAATGCTGCTGCAGTTGTTGCCGCTACTAATGCAGCCCAGGCTGCAGCTGCTATGGTCAAGCAACAAAAAGGTTTTCCAGTGAAGCTTGATGAATATGGTAGAGATGAAAATTTGCAAAAACGTATGGATATGACTCGAAGGTCTGATGCTCGACAGCGTCGGAGATCTCGTTTAGATATTAAGAGGATGTCATATGTTGGAAAAGACCACTATCCCATGGAGGGTGAATCTAGCACTGATGAGAGTGACAATGAGAGTGAAGCTTATAAGTCAAATCGTAATTTGTTGCTTCAGACAGCTGAAGAAGTCTTCAGTGACGCAGCTGAGGAATATTCCCAACTTTCCTCAGTTAAGGATAGATTCGAAAGGTGGAAGAGATTGTACCTGGAGAGTTATCGCGATGCTTATATATCATTGAGCATACCATCTATTTTCTCTCCATATGTGAGATTAGAGCTTCTGAAGTGGGACCCTTTACATGAAGAGGTTGACTTTTTTGACATGAGATGGTATGTAAGTACCCACATTTCACTGGCTGATTGCTGTATTGGTGGGTTTTGGAAATTTATAGTACTTTCATGCAAGCCATTCCTAAATTGATATCTAAAGCTTTAGTTTTCTCCAGCTGCTTTGTAATTTTTTGCATGTGTCTTATTGATCTTTATTGTATTTTTGTAGGCATTCCCTGCTCTTTGATTATGGCGTTCCAGAAGATGGAAGTGACTTTAGTCCTGATGATGCAGATGCTGATCTTGTTCCTGGAATGGTGGAGAAGGTGGCACTCCCTATATTGCATCATGACATAGCTCATTGCTGGGATATGCTTAGTAGTAAAGAGTCAAAGAATGCAGTTTCTGCAACAACCTTAATCATCAACTATGTTCCTGCCTCAAGTGAGGCCCTCAAGGAACTGATAGCTGCAATTCACACTCGGCTAGCTGAAGCAGTTTCTAATCTTGAGGTACTTTTGGGAAACTGCACAGAACCCTTGGCATAAATCAATGATTTATGTTTATATTACTGTGAAATGAGGTGTTTACTTTCTTCTGATGTTCTTAGGTTCCTACATGGAGTGCAGTTGCTTTAAAAGCAGTGCCTAACGCTGCAAGAGTTGCAGCATATCGATTTGGTGTGGCTGTTCGATTGATGAGGAACATCTGCATGTGGAAAGATATACTTGCTTTGCCAATTATGGAGAAGCTTGTTCTTGATGAACTTTTGGGTAGGAAGTTGCTTCCTCATGTTCAAAACCTGATTTCTGATATTCATGATGCGATTACTAGAACTGAAAGAATAATTGCTTCACTAAATGGGATGTGGTCTGGTACAAGTGTTACAGCTGCATGCAGGTAAACTTTTTATTCCCCAAACTTGGTGTTATTTCTAGAAATTTATGGGCTTGGGTCTGACCTGCATTATCCTATTGGAGCTGGAAATGTATAGCAGATAATTTTTGTGTGTTACATTATTGGGAAGATTGATATTAATAACCTCATCTTCATAATTTATCTCAAGTTTTGGTGTGACCTTCTCAAAATAGTTCCACGTTCTTTTCTTTTGTTTTGGTTTGTTGGTCTTCTTAACTAAGGATTATTCCTGAAGAATGAGAGCTTGGGGCTAATAAGTATGAAATAAAATATTTGTGTGTGTGTGTGTGTGTGTTGGGGAGGGGGAGGATCGGTCTTCTTAACAATTGTGTTTATTTTGAGAGGAACCTCACAATACTTAGGATTATTCTGGAAGAATCAGAGCTTGGGATAATCCATATGTAATAAAAATATTTTTTTTTTTTTTTGGGGGGGGGGGATGGGGAACTGATTGGAGGAAATCAGATAATGACAAGTGATGCATTAAGGGGACTTGCTAATGGAACTACTTTTCCAATTTCCCTTAGTGTTTGAGAATTATAAGGTTTGATTTGAATAGTTAAAGATTTACTATGTTAAAAATAACAGGTATTTGGATAAAGGAATTTTGAGGGAAATGCAGAGGGGAGAATGCGGTTCATTTTCTCTTGTTTGGATATGGGAGGGGAAAGGGAAGGAAACTGAAGGGTTCTTTCTTCTCCACCTTTTAATAAGTCATAATTTTTATATTGTTTAAATGATTTGGAAGGAAAGGCCAGCCCCCACATCTTCCCCTCCCCTCCCAATTCCTCCCCCTTCCCTCTCCTCTATAATTGTGTACATAATGCATTGTAAATGGTTTTGGAATATTTTAATTAGGCTTCACTTAATCCAATAACTATTAATAGTGTTTCCCTCGTGAAACAAAGTGGAACATCCAAGGCA
Organism: Dysphania ambrosioides; assembly: GCA_026401315.1. Classification (NCBI taxonomy): domain Eukaryota; kingdom Viridiplantae; phylum Streptophyta; class Magnoliopsida; order Caryophyllales; family Amaranthaceae; genus Dysphania; species Dysphania ambrosioides. The sequence goes on from CM048667.1 coordinate 16,549,736, forward strand.
AATTTCTCCAGTTCTATTAATTCATCAAAACTCTATGAATATCATGTAGAAGTGCTAAATCCTATGAAAACGAAACTTACATAAATCCTTAAGTCACTTAGACTTGGTGCTCACAAAAAATCTAGTAATTCTGGGGATTAATGTTTGAAACTTCACTTACATACGCAAACTGTGTGAGAAATGTCCACGTCAAATTTTTGTACAAAGATTAGGCGTATGAAATAGCTATATATTCCAAAATTAAAATTTTAACTCACTAAAGACATTCCCTTGCCAACTTGTTTACATAATTTAATAAAATTAACTCTTTATTTTTTGTTGCGAGAAAAATTAACCTTAATATTCTGTCAAACTCTAGCCAAAATCGTGACCTAGAACTGGATACCCTTGTTGGCCTCAGCTTACCCCTGCCATGAATTAGAAAATACCCCCAGTTCCCATGCTTGTTTCACAGTTTGCTCATTCAAGATCCATTCTTAATCCTAGTTGCTTTTATCAATTGCTAGAGACTTCAGATCTGGACTAAAGTAATTTTTTTAAAGGTTAAAACCCCTCATGTATATATTCACATCTTCCATGCAAATATTTATTGTCAGGTTTGAGCTTCTTTGCTTTGATCAGATTCTGTATGATACTCTATGCTTTGGCGTTTGAAATGATCAATGACACATTCTTCTTAGCCCACATCTTTTAGCGAGAACCCTCTCTTGGGCAAGCTCCTTTGTGCCGACTTCACTAGCCACCAGTTCTGAAACTTTTACTTGAATTGCTGTCAACTAATCAACTTAGATCTCATGCTTTTCTTGCTGTACTTCAAATGGATTCATGGAAAAGGTTGTTGCTCTACTTTCTGGCTCGGTTTCTTACTCCTCAGTTCAAGGAGGTAAATTAGATTTGAACATGGCCTTTTTGCAAACTTAAGCGACCATGAGGATTAGTTTACGATTCTCCTTAAGTCCCCCCAATTAGTAGTTGATAATTCTCAACAGAATCAATATCAAAACAAATTGAAAAAATTTCACAAAGCTGCATTCAATTCTTTATACATCTGAACAAAACCATTTGTAAACCAGATCTCTGAGGTGTTCCATAGTATTCCATCCCTATACTTTCTCTTCCATTTTGTTTTCTCTTTTCCTATTTCCAATATTTAATATCATTACTGATTTTCTCTTTATTATCAATAAAAGACTAACTACATTTTATACACTACCCAACCTACCCTTGCCCATTGTTCCACCTTATGAAAAAACTACATGGGATGAAAGGAGTTTATTTTTAAAACCAGGTCCCCTTTTTATGAAAAACTCATGCCATAAAACCTTTGAAATTGTTTAAACTTGTTCTCTACAATGGGCAACTTATGTATCCCCTCATCCTATAATCCATGGGCAACTTATGGTCATTGTAACTAAAATGCTGACGGTTTCCTCTTTGTTTTCCTGAGTAGAGAGTGGGGGGTAGCTCTGATATTTTATTCCAGAAGGCCGAAATATTCCTTTGGCAAGGGTAAACATAGTTCTATTCCATGCATTGCATGCTTCATAGATTTTCTCATGCTAAATATAGAATATGATTTGTTTTTTGGAACTCATACTTTTACCCCAACTTTTTTCTCCGTGGTTCATACCCTGTTTGCCTGTGTTGACCATTATATTCATGGGAGTGTTTTTGATGCATTGCATTTAGTTGAATTGTTATGTATCCTTCCTTAAAAAAATGTTAGTATTTATCCTACTGTTGAAAGGCTTTGTTAGCCTTATTGGTGGGATTTTAAGTTTTCTAGTGATCAAGTTTAAGTTTTTGAGGGCATGAGAATGGGTGACAACAATTCCTAAGCATCCATCTTTGAATGTATATCTTAACGGAAGTTGTTATATACCACCCTAGAATTGGTAGATTGTGCCCTAAATTTTTCATGTATCCCCTCATCCTATAATCCTCTGAAAGCTCTTTCTCTCCCTTCCTCATCCATCAGTCGGTCTTTCCTCTCCTCTCCCCCCTTTCCTTTCCCACATCTTCCCTTGCATGTGAAATAGCTCTCCCATCTGCAAGACAGCCCCCTGGGTGGCCCATCCATCACTGACCCCAGCCATCACCTCCCCTTCACCTTGTCTTTTCGCTCTTTCCAGCTATTCACAGAGACCTCGTTTTTGGCAATATTGCCAGTGATCTTTTCCTGAATCATTTTCAAATTCCATGTGGGGGAGGTATAGACTAGGGGTCAGATGTGGAAGTTGTATGTTTGCCCATGGGATGGACTAAATTCCCTCATTTCTGGGCTGTGGACTTGAGGCTATCATGCTTATCGCGCCTAAGGCGGCAGGCGAGTATGGGCGCAGCCTTGATCGCCTCAGTGAAAGGCGGGCGAGATCCTTAAGTGTGCGCCTTGGTTGAGATGAGGTGTGCTCCATTTTTTTAATATTCTTATTTATCTGTTCATAATTTTCTTTTTTTCTTGATTTTATTTCGTTAACTTTTTCTTTTTTGTTTTTCTGAAATTTCTGCTCTTTTTAAGAAAATAATTTTCTGCTCTTCTGTATTTTCCAGTTCTCTAACTCTTGTGGTTTTTGACACTTTTGGTGCGCCTCACACCAAATGCATGCGTCTTCCCCTTGCACCTAGGCTCTAGGTTCCCTTTGCGCCTTAGTGTGCCTCGCGCCTTTTATAACTAAGGTATCACGTATGCCCGCCCGTAGGACATGTCCACTCTCTATAGGAGTTTGGAAAAAGGTCTGCTTGAAACAATAGTGGTCTGTAAAACTCTTTTTAAAGAAAGTATAATCTTTTCAGGCAGCAGTCCAAAATTGAATTATGAAGCTCTTCTCTTTGATTATTAATGTTCCTTGGTGTGCCCTTCTGTTTTCATTCTCTTTTCATCTCTGGGTGCTTTGTCAGCAATACTATGATACATGAACTCTCTTCAAGGTAATTTGTAGGTTTGTTGGTATGAGTGGATGACTAACAGAGATGCTAGGAGGGTGGGGAGTGATGGGTCAGGGCCTTAAGAGCTCTTGGGTGGGGAAGGTCTGTTGGATTACTCCCATGGGATAGGAGGCTGGTGTGGGAGGAACAATTATGGGTGAAGGGTTGAAGAACATAAGGGTAGTTTTGGTAAACAAAGGTGAACTTCACTGGTAGAATTTTTTTTATTAGTATCACTACAAAATAGTATGAAATATTGGAAAGAATCTACTTTCAAAGAGTTTTGAGTTCCGTGAGGATAATCATTGTGCATTGGAGAACTTTTGTAGGGTTGTCTTGGTTGTTTGATTTCATAAAACTATTCTTCTCATATAGATTATAACTGTCATGCAGTCGCAAGTTGCTTCCGCTGGTTGATTATGTTCTGAAGCTTGGGAAGACTTTGGAAAAGAGGCATGCATCAGGACTACCTGAGAGTGAAACTAGTGCCCTTGCCCGTCGTTTGAAGATGATGCTAGTAGACCTGAACGAGTATGATAAGGCCAGAGCAATTTTAAGAACTTTTCATCTCAAGGAAGCTCTATGATCTTGTCTTTTTAGCTTTTTTTTCAGTATTTTTGACAATTTCGTATGTATAATTTTTGCCATCAATCTGACATAGGGTTTTTAATTCATGAGGTTACAGTACTCCCCCCCTCCTGCGGAAGAAGGTAAGGTCATGTCTCTTATGTTTCGATAGACGTTTGTACTGTGTAAATGCCCTGACTGCCACTTATGTATTGTAGAAGCGGGCAGAGATATGAATCCTCTGAATGTTTAACTTGTATCATTACACATCAGCACTGCCAGAGTTGTTATTGCCTTAGTCCTATTTAGTGTGAGAGATAATATCACTTAAACATCCTTTTCATGCTTGATACTAGCTAATCATTTCACTATTTGTGCTTCATGGGTGCCTTTTGTATGTATTCCTACACGAAAGGAAGTCCTATAATATTGTATACTTCTATGGTATTTAGTATGGTGGTTTCCTTTGGGCAAGTTGTTTACAAGTTTTTGTTGATTTAGGTAAGGATCCTATTCTCCCAAACTCTAGTATACGTGACAAATCATACATTCCATGCCGTTTAAGTCAATTTAGATATATTTGGTCGATCAACCTCTCAAAAAATCCTTATCAATGTAGGCTTTGGTGTTATCAGTTATGAACAAATGCTTATATTTTGTACCCAAAAACTTTAGTAAAGTGGGATACATAAATTATATTGAATAACATATTTTAACAAAATTGCTTTTGTCTAATTGATGGGTGAAATTTGTTACATAGAGGGTAATTTTATTTTTGTCTAATTAAGGGTAACTTTGTACAATATACCTGTTTTGACTAGAAAACATCACCTATTGACGATTTAAGATTGGGACGATTTACAGCTAGTTCTAGTATGTGTGGGTTGCAATGTGAAAAAGAAAACAAGAGATGTAAAACAGAAGATATGACAAATTAATGACTGTGGGGGCTTATTAGACCGTCAATTTCTATGAATAATAAGAATACACGAATGTGAGTATCAGAGAAATCTTTCCTGTGAATGTAACGTGTGTATTTTGTCTCCCTTTTTCTTGTGTCCATCTTCCTTTTTATAACACTTTTCTTCTCTGAATCTAGTAATTACTTATGTTATAGCCAGTTACAATTAGATTGGTAATGATTTGCGCCCCCTTAAATCAAGTTATTCTTATTTTGCCCACTAGTTGTTATTTTCCTTGATTACCGCCTAGACCTCAGCCATCGGTTACATGCTATTAACCGCTTGTTATTATCTAATAAATGCTTCATCAGTAACTTCCCTTCGCTTAACTAATACTTCTGTTTGGTCAGCTTCATGTCACATCGGTCTTGATGATTTACATGTCGTTAACTGATTTTTTACCCCATAACAATTGCACCAAAAATTAAAGAATCCCAGAACTTTCCAACTTCCTATTTTTTTGATTTTTTAAAATTGCCTTTATTTACTCCACTGTCAATTGCCCCGTTGCACTAAAATTCTTTTCAATTCACTTTATGCTTTTTCCACTATTCACCATTATCTCTCCTTGATTTTCTATTGCGCATTCTGTGTCCTACTGGTTTTGATCTTCTTACTTCCAGGTAACTTTATGGTCTTACCCTTAGAATTTTGTTTTAACTTGGTTATGGGGAAGTGGTACTGCCAATAAAGGGTCTCTTTCTGTTGTCGCAGCGATGTCGAAAAAGAAAACCCAACAACGTTGGAAGGAACGATCTTCTTCCTCCTCCATTGTTCCTTCTAGTGGTGAATTAAGTTTACTCCAATCTTTAGAAAATTTAGAAACTTTTAGATCTATAGCTGGCCTTGCCCTTGAAGTAGAGATTTTTGCGGCTGGTGATTGCGTCGTGACTGCTTGTCCAGATGATTGTGTTGCCTTATTTGAATAGCCTTTCTTGATTGGTTATGTACTGCCTTTTTCCTTTCTTCCTCGTGAATTCATGACCACCTACAAACTACTTCCTAGCCAAATTATATATGCCAGGTACTTGGCGAAATTTTAGGGTAATTGAACTTTTGACAAAAAATTGGTCAACCCCTTTCTTTGTGGCGGATCTTGCTTATATGTATTCTTTAAAAACTATAAAGAATATGAGTTACACTTTTATTTGTTAATCTTGATTAGGAAGCTTTGGTGACCGATCTTGATGTTAACGGCCGTAGATGGGAAAAGCGTTTTGTGTTCGTGAAGAAGAATTCTTCGGGTCCCGAGTACAATTGGATCCCTATTGGTGGTCCACTAATCCGATTTACTTAAGGCTCACATTTGGTTTCTTTCAGTTTCCGAAATCAAAACTATCGAACCAGGAGAGGAGTCACATTTCTAGACATCTTTATTCCTGTCTTTTACAAGAATTTGAGAAGCTATCATTCCACTGTGTCTAAGATTAAATTTTCTACTAAGAAGAATGAACTACCCGTCATTGCTCTGTTCCTTAGCAAAAAATACTTTCCAAACAAACTCTAACTAAAGACACTATTTCGATGGATAGAGTTCTACTACTCTCGAGATGTCGAACCCTGTTCGTAATCTCATTTATTTTCTCACTTGTTTCCTTTTGACATGTTACCTAATCAAAGTTTTGATCTTACCATGAAGTACACGTACCTCTGTCTAGAAGATGCCTGAGTCAGAGATGTGGAACTTGATGAAGACCAAGAAGTGAAAAGTTAATGTCCCCCTTGAGCAAGACACTTGGTATTTCTGTATCAAAAGATCAGAACGTGAATGCTTCCAAGGCTCCTGTTCCCAAAGCTCCTACTATGTTGGTGTCGATTCCCCATCCACTAGAAGAGGAAAAAATAGTCTCTAACACTAATATTTTCATTGAAGACATTCCTCTGTGTCTTCTAGATTACTTGTCAAGACAAAAAGCCGCTGAGGTTATTTACAAACACATTGTGCTTCTTGTTGATTTCATGGACAATTCCCAAACGCCTAACAACATCTATCCTGTCGTTAACCAACTCCTACTTTCCTCTTTAGTGATACACCATGATAGGGCCTCAACCGTCAAATTAGTTAACCAAACCACTTTCCATAGCCTTTTCTTAATTCTATTCTTCTTGTGTATCTTGGTACGTGATAACTTTGACATGACGTTTAATTCCTCTTATGAAAATTTTCAAGAACTTTTCGTTTTACATGTTCACGCCACGAAGTAAGCTTGTGATGCTTAATGGTGCCTTAAATCTCAATCTAAAGAGCACGTCAACTAGTTAAAGGTTCTGAACACCCTTCTTTCTCTTAAAACGAAGACTGAAGCTTAGGAGGCACTTGAGAAGGTGAAAACTGAACTTGAGACATCAAAGATGGAATCTGTTAACTACTCTGCCCTTGTGAAGGAGCTGAAAGAGGAAGTGTCAGGATTGAAATTCAAGCTTGCAGAGGAAACCATCGGTCTTAAATGTAAACTGATGAAAAAGCTAGTGGATGGGAATTTGTCGATAAAAGAGGCTCAAGCAACGCTTGACAAGTACGTGGAGGTTAGAGGTGAGCTAGAGGATCTTGTTTATGAAGAAGCACTGGGCATGGGTGATCAAATGGACACTGCCACATCCATAGCACAAAATAAAGAGCTCTTAGTAGCAACTAATGATGAAGGTATCATTTAATGCCTTAACTTTTAAGTATTTGGGATTATGTATTAAACAATTTAGCTTCCCTATCTTTGGGTTTTAAACAATCGTCTGTCAGCATGCCCTTTAACTATTTTTGTTGGAATGATCATATATTTGTTTGTTTTTAACTTCTCTCCCGCTAGATATTTTTGATGTTCTTTATGTTATTTGATGCTTGTGACCGGTTATTGCTCTATTTGTATTTTCCTAGATGCATGCATGCATTTGTTTCATCTAGAGTAACTCGTGTGCTTAGTCTTGGCGTGTACTTAGTGTTTGGTGCTTGTCCTTATATCTTTGCGCGCATTACCCGTATAAGCTCCCACCACTTGACATGTCCTAAACTATCTTAGTCCTTGGCTAGAAGACTAAGTGTTAGGAACATTTTGAATCGAGCCATCTTTTGTAGATCGCGATCTCATACTGTCTTATCACTTCCTTTCTGACCATGACAACCACAAAGGAGGTCATCGGTTTCTTGATGGCCCTTCGAAGCTTAAGTCAGTACTTGTAGGATGATGCTTTAGAAAATATTAAGAGTAGAAGAGAAATTATCGTGTTGTCTTCAAAAAAGATACAACTTTAGGTGAGTAGCATTCCTGGGAATAGTTTTCCCCGACAGGTCGACTAAACGATATACACCTTGTCCTACTATGTCTATTTTGTACGACCCTTCCTAAGTAGGCCCTAACTTGCCATCTATAGCCTTTCTAGTGCTTTATACTACTCGGTGTAATACCCAGTCACCTTCTTTGAAGACTCTAGCATTTACAATTTTGTTGTAGCATCTGGAAACAACTTTTCGTTAGGAATCCATCCTTACTAGTGCGTCTTCCTTTATTTCATCCACCATCTCTAATTCACATGTCAGCTGCAAACTATTAGTATATGTTGTCACTAAGCTATATCTTATAGTTGGAATTCTGAATTCAGCTGGAATAAGAGCTTCACACCCATACACTAAGGAGAACGGAGTTTGTCCAGTAGCTTCTCTAGGTGTTGTTCGATTAGCTTATAGAATCTCTGGCAACTTCTCTGCCCACTTTCCTTTCACTTTTTCTAATTTCTTTTTAAAGAATTAATGATGACTTTGTTGCTGGATTATGCTTTCCCATTAGCTTTGTGATAAATGGGAGTCAAAATCTTAACTTATTGTTCCACTTTTCGCAAAAATGTCTAGTCTTGCTACTAATGAATTGCGACCCATTATCTCATACAATCTCTAATGGGATTCTAAATTTTCCTATAATGTTAGTCTATACAAAAATACCACTTCTTTATCACAAACATGTTGGAAGGAATCAGCTTCGATCCATTTGGAGAAGTAATCGGTTAGAAGTAACATGAACCCCTTTAGACCTTGCTCGCCGGGTAACTTTCCCATGATATCCATACCTTATTTCATGAAAGGCCATGGTGACAACTGAGTATGTAGTAACTCTGGAGGCTTATGCGAATTATTCACGTACCTTTGACATCTATCACATTTTGCAACATATCGGGAAGCATCTTGCCGCATAGTTGGCTAATAATACCCCATACCTATCGCCTTATTGGCTAAGCTTCTTCCTCTCACATGGTTACCATATTCTCCATCATGTAGATCACTAAAGATTTGTCATTGTTGGGAGTCCTCTAAGCATCTCAAGTAGGGTCCTGCAAGTGCACCAAGGGTATATGTTTGAAGGCGGCTATTCCTAGAGTAACCCCAACATTTGCTAATGCGTCAGCTTAGATGTTTTGTTCCCTAGGTACCTGACTTATGTTAAAATGGTTAAGTTTTATGATTTTATCCTTAACGAGAGCTAAGTATGCTATCATTTTTAATCTTTTATTGCAAACTCTTTATTTATTTGGCTTACGACCAGTAAAGAACCATTATATGCGTCTACTACCTTTTCCCCGAGCTTTTCAGCTAATGTTATCCCCGCGATTAATGCTTCATACTCAACCTTATTATTTGTAGCCTTAGCCGTTCTCACGTTAGAAGGTCCGTCTATGAATAGTGTCCATTTTCCTCGTTCACACATTTCCACGTGATGTAGTTCTTTGGTTGCTAATGGCCCAAAATGAAGGCTAAAATCAGCAACAAAGTCTGCCAAAGATTGTGACTTTATAGCTGCCTGTGACAAATACTTGATGTCCAAAGCACTCAACAACATTGACCACTTACTCATCCTTCCTAAAAGTTTAGGCCTACACATAACACTTTTAATGGGAAATTTAGTCATAGCGATTACAGAATGAGTTTCAAAGTAATGCCTCAGCTTTTTATATGCAACTACTAATGCTAACACCAACTTCTCAAGGTTCGAATACCTGGTTTATGCGCCTAATAAGGACTTACTAATGTATTAGACGGGAAGTTGTTGCCCTTCTCCTTCTTGTGTCTGTATTGCGCTTACCGAGTGTGAGCTGACAGCTGGATACAACTATAGATCCTCCCCTTCCATAGTTTTAGACAATAGAAATGGACTCACTAGGTACTTCTTTAGTTGTTGCAACACTTCCTTATGCTATTCCGTCTAGTGAAACCCCTTGTTCATTCTCAACACGTTATAGAATAAGCGACACCTATCAGATGATTTTGAGATGAATCTGTTGAGAGCTGCTACCCGTCCTATTGATTTTTGCATGTCCTTAACGTTTCTAAGTGATTGTATGTTCATGACTGTCATTGTCTGTTCGAGACTAGCCTTGATTCCTCTTTGTGTAACCATGTATCCTAAGAACTTCCTACTGACACACCGAAAGAACATTTAGTAGGTTTAAGTTTCATTTCACACCTTCGCATTATTTCTAATGTCTGTCGAAGATGTTCCACATGATCTTGTGTCATCTTTGACTTTACTAGCATATTGTCTATAAAGACTTCCATGGTGTCCCCCAAGAGGTCATTGAACATTTTATTTACTAATCATTAATACGTTGCCCTATCATTCTTTAATCCAAATGGCACGACCTTGTAGCAATAAATACTTTTTCGATTATGAAAGTCGTCTTTTTCTAATCTTGTGGATGCATGAATATTTGGTTATAGTCAAAGTATGCGTCTAACAAATTTAACAACTCATGACCAACCATTACGTCTACCATGGTATTAATGCATGGTACTAGAAATGGATCCTTCGGACATGCTTTTTCCCGATAACCACTATGTTGGATAACCACTCCGAATATTTTACTTCTCTGATTTTTTCTGGGATCTATGAATTTTGGAACTTCTTTATTGATAATTTGATTTTTTTTTTGTAGCAAAACGCCTCCTCTTTTGTTTGACCAGCACATAGGTTAGGTCCACATTTAGTTTATGACAAATGACATCCGAATTTATCCCAATCATGTCTGAATGCTCCCATACAAAACAATCCGTATTTTCCTACAAAGAAGTTATGATTCGTTGCCTTAATATATTATTAAGAGTAGACTCCACATGAACAACGCGACTTCATCTAAATTTTTCTCTCCTAATGTATATGCGTTGGAGCCTTTTTGTAATTGCTATACATCTACCTTGGGTGGCTTCAAAGTTGTTGTGGAATAACACCTTCTCGCCATATTTGTTTCCCCTCTAATCTCCATGGCCCCCCATTGGGTGGGAAACTTGATGCATTAATGAAAAGTCGAGGATATCGCCCTCATGGTGTGAATCCGAGTTCTTCCCATGGTCACACTATATACGGATAGGCATCTACTATGTTAAACTTCACCTTTTTATTCACACCATACCCTTTGTATAGATAAGAAGTTTAATTTCTTATACGGTGTGCATGGACTCACCACTAAGTCGACTAACACGATTGACCTCTTGACAATATCCTCTTGTTCTAATCCCATTTCCTCAAGGAAGTTTAGAAACATAACATTTTCTAAGCTTCCACCATCTATGAGTACCCTCTAAAGTAGGCAGTAATTGATGGTGAGTGAGATTACGAGCCCATCATGATGATACCCCATATCCCCAAGGTCTCCTTTATCAAATGTGATTAGCATGCAGCAAAGCGACTTGTCAATTCCATCTTTTGGAATTCTTATGTTCTTATGTAAAACCCTTTGTGAAGCTGAGTAGGTCAACCCACATATGTTTGATCCCCCTGTGATCATATTTACTACCTTTGTGTGAGCCGGCTCAGGTGAAAGGACCTCTGTTCTCACTAACCCTTTGGGAATTTCTTCTATGGTCGCTTGGAGATCTTTCAAGTGCCCCTTCTTGACGAGGAAGGCTACTTCTTTGTGTAAGGCTATGTATTCTTCAGTCTTATGTTCGTGGTCGCGATGGAACTCGCACCACAAAATTCTATCTTTTTGATCATCAGGTTTGTCACTTTTGCGTGGCCATCTGACGATGCAATGAGAAGTCCAACAAGGTTAGTATTAAAATCGTATTCACTAACATCTTGATGATTACCAGTCTTACGACATTTATACTTCGTCACGTCTCATAGGGCTTCTGTCGTGAATCGTTCCTTTTGGCTGTGAACGATCGATTGCCTCTCATTATTGAATACTAACTCATGACCTAGCAGGTTGGTGCAAGGAAGTCCTCTGACTATCCTATCATCCTCCAATCTTACATATGTGAGGGCTCTATTTCTAACGTCTTCGAAGGTTTTACAAGGATATTTGGTGAACTTGATGTAAAGTTCAGAATCTAGAATAAGTCCCCTTTTGAAAGATTCTATGTTGTTCTCATATTCCATTGTCTAATGCTAATCAGTTCATGGTTAAATCTTGTGAAATATTCTCATACAGAATATCCAATTTTTGGATGACTCGGTACAAATCACTTGTTTGCTTCTCCAGTTATCGACTAGTTGAGAACTGAGAGTAAAACTTGTTATGGAAGCTACTAATACAAAATGGTTTCAAACTTGTGAGCCATGACAGAGCCGACCCAGTGAGTGTGCATCCGAATGACTTGCACATTAGGACATTTCAATATTCCTTTAAATAACACATATTAGTGATTCTGTCCTTGTAAGCTTCTACATGTGCATATGGATTAGTCGTGCCGTCATAGAGTGGAATCAATGTAGGGAATACTAGCCATTTGGGAATGATTACGTTGTCTATTCTTGGGTTAAAGATGGACGTCTCATATCCATTAGCCTATTTCCAATCTACGGGTATGAGTATCCCAGGTGTCCTTCGTAACATCTTGAAGATATGAGCATTTTGACTCTCAAGTAGCCTCATCTTCGATGCAGTGTCATCTTTATCTTGTTCTTCATGATCTTCCTCATTCTGGTTATGACCTGTGTCCTCATCCTCCTGATCTTGCTCTTCATTTGTACTAGAATCAAGGGAGAAATGAATGGGTTAGTTGATTCTGCCTTCAAATCTAGCTTTGCTCTTGACAGATTCTAATTTCTTGTGCAAACTTTGTAGGAAACTTTTTGTCTCGTTCTGTTCCTGAACCATTTCTTCTATGCATTTGTGGGATGATTCCAAATCATATTTTGTCTTCATGAAGGCATCCAACAACTTGCTTTGCATCATTTCTTCTATATTTGGTGTGTTGAACTAGTTGTTTCCTCATGGTAGGCGCTAATTTCTTTTGACTAGAAATTATCACCTATTGACAATTTAAGGTTGGGATGATTTACAGCTAGTTGTAATAGGTGTGTGATAATCGTTCTTTTAGGTCGTTTAACTAAAAGAATAGTTAGGAAAAATAAATTTATAAACACCCTAATACTACTACAACTAGTGTAGTGGTAAGTCGGGGATCGAACCACAAGGACAAGGGGCGATAGCTTTTAGACTTGATGCAAAGGGTTTATTTAGAGACGTGATTAGATGAATCTAATGACAGAAAATAAAGCAAGAACTAAAACGATAATATGCTATGAAGGGAAAACGGGGACAGATCAGTTCCACCCTAGGAAGGACAATCAAACTATCAATACGCTAAATTAGGAGAAATCAGTCAACAATAAATCATGACACTCAAGATGACGAGAGGAAGTTTGTGACCCTATAAATCACACGAACAACCTATAATCGCCCTATGTCTCCAAAGGAGTGGCAGGACAAGATTCGCATCGAATATCAATCAATCAATCATTAACAATCTCAAATCCTAACTCTACGCATGAAGAACGAGCCAACCTAGGGTTTCACCAATCAAACCCCTAAGAAAACTACTCACACATAGTAATAAAAACTAGGGAATAAACAACAAAAAAGAACATGATTGAAAGCACGAACTAATTGAATGTAATGAACAAGAGAACGAAAAACGAAGACCTATAATAAAATCAACAACTACTCTATCAAACTGTAAATGAAACAACGATAATAGCAAGAGGAATGAAATTACCAAAAGCAATAAATGAAAGCATTAAACGAAATAAAACAGAAAAGAATCAATACCTTGCATAAATGAAATTGCGTGAACGAAAGAGAAACCGAATCCGAAATATAAAGCTTGAAAGGAAGTGCAATGAAAGCTATAAATCTAAACTAATGCATGAAAGAAATGAAAAGCTTTAAAGTGATGTTCTATGTTGAGGCACAAAAGCTCTCAAAGTAGGCATGAGGGTTATTTATAGAGCAAGAGGGTATTTATACCCTAGGGACATAAGGGGTAAAACCCTAGGAAAAACCCTCGAGCGCTGGCCTAAAAAAGAACCAAGAAATTCGGAAATAGGCTCCATTCGGCCGAATGGAGGGTGGATTTAGCCGAATGAGTGGCCATTCGGCCGAATAGGAATGTCATTCGCCTAAAACAGAAGCTTGGTATTTTTCCACCCTGTCCACCATTCGGCCGAATGATAATGAGTACAACCATTCGGCCGAATGTGTCTTGATTCGGCCGAATGAGTCTTCATTCGGCTATTCCCAAGATCTTGATTTATGTGCTTGAATCCCTGTCTTCCATTCGACCGAATGGATGTCAGATTCGGTCGAATCTGAACCTGAACCTTGCTGAACAGCTCCTTTGAAGTGTCTAGTGGCTTCTGGAGTTTATGGGATCTTTGAGAGTGACTTGGAACGCATGGCCAAGCTATGATATGCGCATCCAAACTCTTGATAAAGGTGTCAAAGCCTCGAACACGTCTCATTTTACCTCAAAATTATCGAAATCACTTGAAATGACCTAACAACAGCTCGAGGACAAGATCAAGGTAAAATTGAATGTAATGTGCATAAAACCAATATAAAAGCATGAGACTCGACACAAAAATGGGGTTGTAAACGTGCTCTAAAACGAGCACATCAGTGTGGGTTGTAATTTGAAAAATAAAACAAGAGATGTAAAATAGAAGACACGGCAAATTGATAACGAGGAAAATTCAAATTCGGGAAAAACCGTTGGGGCTTATTAGGCCACCGATTTTCTATGGATAATAAGAATACACGAATGTGAGTACAAGAAAAATCTTTCTTATGAATGTAACGTGTGTGCTTCGTCTCCCCTTTTCTTGTGTCAATCTTCCTTTTTATTAGACCCTTCTTCCTTAAATCTAGTAATTACTTATGTTTTAGTAAGTTACAATTTGATTGTGAATGATTTGTGCCCCATTAAATCAAGTTATTCTTATTTTGTTCACTAGCTGTTATTTTCCTTTATGACCGCCTAGACCTCAGCCATTGGTTACATACTATTAGCCGCTTTTTATTATCTAATAAATGCTTCATCAATAACTTCCATTCACTTAACTACTCCTTATGTGTGGTTAGCTTCACGTCACGTCGGTCTGATGATTTACACTTTGTTAACTGATTTTTTTTTACTCCATAACAATACCTAACACTTCCTTTTCGAACATATTTTTGTCTTTATCAATTAAAATCTTCTTTTGTTGTATTTGTGATTTTTGTTGTATTGGGAGATAATTTTAATTACATTGAGGTGTAACTTTTATTGGCTACTCTTTAGCCTTATTATATCATGTGTGCATATAAAAATCTTCCCTATTTTGTATTAATCTAAATCTTAGAAAAGATCACAAATAGTTATATTATATCCCTATTAGAGTTGACTTGTTCCATATCATCTACGATCAAATTGCCTTGTCATTTACTATACACGTAACTCTGTTTCTTTGTGGGTGATATATATTGGGTACCTGTAATATATATCTATGCTCTTAATGGTTGTTTAAGATGTTAGATAAAGGCAAGAGTTTAAGCTTTTATTTATTTCATGCAATATGAAAAATTGGTCCATTGGTGTTCAGCATATAAATACCACAAGATATCTAGTTTGAGAATTCACAAAACAACCAGTTATGTTCAAGTTATCACTCCTAGAAATTATTTAATTTGCGATAGGTTTTTTTATTACTATATACGGCGTTAAAAGACTAGCAGCATTTAGGATGACAGCATATTAATCTATTTAATTCGTGGCATAAAATATAGGCCTCAAACAGGTATTAATATGCGGTGGGTGTAGTAAAATATGCCGCATATTATCTCATTAAATTGCGGCGGTTTATTGCTTAATACGCCGCATATTTATCAATTAATAGGTATTTTACTACATTTTTAGTATTTAAAAAATGCTATAAACGATTGATAAGCGGCGAGTGTCTCTAACACCCGCCGCATATAAGTTAATTTATTTTTTGTACACTTTCATTTGATCCCTACTACACCAAAAGTATATACACAACTTCATTTCCAAATTAAAAACTGCTATTACATTTGCAATTACAACCCAAAGTACATATACATATGATGATTTGAATTCATTTATATACTAATAGGGTCGTAAATCACCCATTAAGTGACATCAAAACTATGACCCTATAAATGAAGGTAATGTAGAAAAAACTACAATGTTATCATTATGAAAAATACAAAAAAAGGTAAGGTGCATTATCTAAAGAAAGTTATATGTCCAATACTTGGCCAATTTGTTGCAAACGACATTAATTTCTTCGGTGGAGAAGGGATCCTAGTTGAATCATTTGCATACCTAAGATTGATTACCATATCATTAAAGTATACATAAAATGCAATGTATTTGAAAACTAAAGTTCAAACACATCATTTTCCACCCAAAATTTTATGATCAAAAAGATTCTCAAGGTTTAAAGATCTTGGTAGTTTGATGCAAAACAGGAGGAGCATATGACACTAACTAATGACATATGGTCCCAATTACGAATCCGACCTATATTGACTCAAATCAATGTAGTCAAGTTTTATACGTCATTTTCTACCAAAACCGCTCCTATTTGACCTACTTTGACTCATATCATCCTATTCTAAGTGTTTGGGCCATTATCTGGGGGAAATACGCCAATATCGACCCAAACCACTCTATTTGACCTATATTGACTCATATCGATGTATTTAAAGTGTTTAGGGCATTTTCTACCCAAAACCACTCTTATTTGACCGATTTTGACTCAACTTGAATATTTGATTTATTTTGTTGTTAATAACTATTATCCATATTTTTTCCCTAAATCATAAACCTATTTGAATCCCCATTAATTGGCTTTATCTTCTCCTTTGAGAATATCATTGCTACCTACATATATATATATATATATATATATATATATATATATACACTAGTCTAGGGAGTACTTTATTTAATAAACAAAAGCACGTACCAACCCAATGAACCAAATGGACCAAAACAACCAAGTTTATTCTATTGAACAAACAAACCAAAGAACAAAACAAAGAACAAACAACCCAAAGAATAAAACAAAGAACACATATATCCACATTTACAAATAAATCAAAAAACAAAACAAAGAAAACCCATTACCTTAGAAGATGCGGCTGACGGCGAGGGGAAGGGCAACGAACCAAACGACAACACGCGGTGAGGAGGGGCAAGAACATGACCCCGAGTAGGAATTATGGCTCAAGTTCACGAATTGGGGTTGAGGAATTAGGGCGTATGTTCATGAATTGGGGTTAGGGAATTAGGGCGTAAGAAAACAAAGGAGAAGTTTGGTGAATTAGGGCGCAAGAAATACACGAGTAGAAGAAGTGAAGATGCAAAATGAAGAACTGATATGCCGGTGGATTTTTTTTTAATTACAGATACAATATGCGGCGTGTGTGAGGGTAATATGTCGCATATTAATGTTAAGTTCAATCAATATGCGGTGGGTTAAGGGTAATACGCCGCATATTATTATGTGCCGAAATTAAAATGTGGCGGGTTCTCTCTAATACGCCGCATATTATTCATTTCTCTAATTAAATTGCTGCGTTATTGATATTACGTCGCAAATTTAATAATTTCTACTAGATTAATCTACCCCTCTTAAAAGATATTTCGTCCTCGAAACTTACCCAACACTCTAGAATTTTGAAAAGGGTGCTGTAAATTTCTTATAATTACCTTAGATACTTTACGAAATCTACTGATTTACAACCAAAATACTGTAATAAAAATCGCAAATTTATATGCCTTCTACCCCTTTTAAAAGAAAACAGTTATGACCCCGTAACTCACTTCGTCGAATAGCTCGGGATATTTTTGTTTCATCACATCTTCGGTTTCCCAGGTAGCTTCTTCATACTCATGGTTAGACCATAGGACTTTTACCATTCGTATTTATTTATTTCGGATACTCCGCACTTTTTGATCCAAGATCTTGACTGGTCTTTCTTCATTAAGTTAGGGACTCGTCCAATTTAATAGCCTTCAGTTGCATAACATGGGTTCCGCTGAGCACATATTTCTTCAGCTGAGAAATATGAAATACATCGTGCGTTTTCCTGAACTCCATCGATAAGGCCAACTTATAGGCTACGCTCCCTACACGTTGCCGAATTTCATATGGCCCCACATATTTGACACTAAGCTTTCCTTTCTTACCAAACCTCATTACGCCTTTAGTAGGCGAAACTTTCAAAAAGACTCTATCACCTACATTGAATTCATCTTCCCTCCTTTTTTAGTTGCCATAGCTCTTTTGCATATCCTTTGCTATTTTGATCCTCGATTGAATTACTTTTATTTTACTCACCATGTATTCTATATATTAAGTCCCTAAAGTCATGTGTTCTCCATATAATTCCAATACACCAGGCTTCTACATTTCCTTCCATATAGCGCTTCAAACGGTGTCATCCCAATGCGAGCATGGTAACTGTTATTGCATGAGAATTCTATCAAATCCTACTGATCTTCCGAAGTACCCTGGTAATCTATCGCACAAGCTCTTAACATATCTTCCATAGTCTGATTTGTCCTCTCCATCTGTCCATCAGTTGCAGGGTGGAAGGTTGTACTCATTTTCAAGGTAGTCCATAGTTTATCTTGCACCTTTTGCCAAAACTAAGACAAGAACCTCGAATCTCTATCCGACACTATATCTCTAGGAAATCCATGTAAACGGACTACATTTCCCATATATGACTTAGCTAGTTGTTTTTTCTTCTAATTCTCCTTAATTGCTATGAATACAACTGATTTGGTGAGTCTGTCCATAATAACCCAAATTATATCATTTTCCATTCTAGTCTTTGGAAACCAGTCACAAAGTCCATGGAAATTGAATCCCATTTCCATCCAGGTATTTCTAGAGGTTGCATCTTCCCCATGGGTCTTTTATGGTCTATTTTCACTTTTTGACACGTCAGATATCTAGACACATAATCCGCTATTTCTCTCTTTATTTTCGGCCACCAATATATCTACTTCAAATCTATGTATAACTTATTGCCCCCAAGATGCACTGTATAAGGAGTATTATGGCTCTCATCCATGATCTTTCTTTTGATCTCCTCAAAGTTTTGCGGCACACACCATCTCCCTATAAATCGCAAACTACCATCTTCATGAATTTGGAAATCAGACTCTACCCCAGTAGACATTTTATCTCTAATCTTCTTTAAGGATTCATCTTCATTTTTCTTTTCCTTAATTTCCTCAACAATTGATGGTTCTAGGGATAAAGCATTCAAAAGGTTTTCTAATTCCCCATGGTTCATAACTTCAAGACTCAACGTTTTCATCTCCTCACACAACTCATCAACCATCACTAAGGCATTGATACTATGACTCGATTTTCTACTAAGAGCATCTGCAACATCATTTGCCTTTCCTTCATGATACTAGATACATAAATCATAGTCTTTAATTAGCTCTATCACCGACGTTGATGCATGTTCAAGTCTTTTTGAGTGAAGATGTACTTGAGGCTCTTATGATTTATGAAAATCTTTAAGGGGACTCCATATAGATAATGTCTCTAAAATTTCAAAGCAAACATAATCGCAGCAAGTTATAACTCATGAGTAGGAGATTGGATTCATATGGCTTCAACTGACGTGACGTATAAGTAATGACCTTCCCATTTTACAGCAGTACGCATCTTAACACATGCTTCGAGGCATCGCTATATACCTCAAATCCTTTGTTTTCGTCGGGCAATGTTAACACTAGCGCGGTAGTCAACTGTTCTTTGAGGATTTGAAAAGCCAACTCGCACCTTTTATCCCACACAAATTTAGCCTTTTTCATTAGGGTGGTCATAGGTCAGGCTATATTGGAAAAGTCTTTGATAAATCTCCTATAATACCCCGCTAAACCCAAGAAACTCCTAATGTCAGTCACACTCTTTGGAGTGGGCCATTCACTAACAGCTTTAATCTTTGCAGGGTCTACCGAAACACCTTCCTTGGAATTGTTATGCCCTAAGAATGCTACTTTCTCCAACCAAAACTCATATTTGGAAAACTTTGCATACAATTCATTACTTCTAAGGGTCTCCAAAATAGTTCTCAGGTCTTTGGCATGATCCTCCTTATTCCCCAAATACAATAAAATATCATCAATGAATACTACTATGAATTTTTCTAGGTACTCGTGAAATACTCGATTCATCAAATCCATAAAGATAGCGGGTGCATTGGTCAACCCAAATGACATAACTGTAAACTCATAATAATTATAACGAGTTCAAAGGCGGTCTTTGAGATGTCCTTATCAGAGATTCTCAATTGGTGGTATCCTAATCTTAAATCAATTTCGAGAACATACTAGCCCTCTTCAGCTGGTCAAATAAGTCATCTATTTTGGATAATAGGTACTTAGTCTTCACAGTCACATTATTCAGCTTCTTATAATCAATACATAGCCTCATGCTTCCATGTTTCTTCTTCACAAATAGGACCGGAGCTCCCCAAGGTGATACACTAGGTCTGATAAACCCCTTGTCTAATAGCTCTTGCAACTAGGACTTTAACTATGCTAACTCGGCTGGTGCCATTCTGTAAGGTGCCTTAGAAATAGGTACAGCTCCTAGGATTAGGTCTATGGTGAACTCGACCTCTCTACTAGGTGGCATTCTCGAAACTTCATCTAGCAAAACATTTGAAAACTCATTCACTATAAGAATGTCTTCTACTCTCCTGCTTTCCTCCATACTCAAATCATGGACATTGCAAAGGTATATTGGGCATCGCTTAGGGCTAACTTCCTCATTTCCATTGCTGAAATTAATTCATACCATTTAGGTTTTCCAAATCGTCTATAGGGCACAATTTTTCCTAAAGGACTCCTCAATAGCACTTTCTAAATTTCAAAATCTATCTTAGTAATGTATAAACATAGCCAATCCATCCCTAGTATTACATCTAAGTCTCCCAAGTCAAATTCTATGAGGTTAGATGGGAAGATATTTTCCTTAATCTTCGAAGGTAAATTCCTATGGAGCTTAGTACAAGGAACTACCTTATCCGTAGGTAAGAAAACAGATAGCTCAACATGACTCGACCCAGATAAATTTAACTGGATCACTATAGATGTAGAAATAAAGGAATAAATTGCATAAAAATCAAATAAGGTTTTCACAACAATTGAGTTAATAAAGAATGTACCAGTGACTACATTGGAGGATCTTTACACCTCATTCCTGCCCATTAAAGATAGGTGCCCGAATTTGTTGCTTCTGTTCTAACCAAAATGGTTGTTGTTGTTGAAGTTGTTGTTATTGTTGTTACAAGAGTTGTTGTTGTTGTTACCGTTGCCATTTCCATCGTTGTAGGGTTTCCCATTTTGATTACCCGGCCTATTTTTTCTCACACCTTGGTCAAACGTGGAGTTAACTCTCTAATGATTGTCTGTGACATTCCCTTCATCTTTCTTCTTCGAATAACACTTGCACTCTCTATGAACCTTCTTATGGTAGTACCAACATGTCACTAGATTTCCATCACAGTCCTTCCCAGGGTGGTTCCTTTTGCATCTCTTACAGTAGTACTTCCTCTCTCCATTTCCTTGGCTAAAGGTATTACCCAACTCTCAATTTCTATTCTCAATCAAATTCCCATTCCTAGGCCTCTTTGAGTTGTTATGGTTGTTCCCATGGTGCCCAAAGTCTTTTCTTTTATCTCCATTATGGCTTCCTTCAGCGAGATACCTAACACTCAACCCATACAAGTGAGTTGCTCTCTCATAGACCTTATCTAGGGTTTTGAACACTTTTCCTCCCAAATCCTTTTGGATTTTCCTAGTTAGCCCTTGCTCAAACCTTTGCGCCTTTAGCTCTTCAGTAGGTACTACCTTAGGAGCAAACCTAGCTAGAGTGGTGAACTTATGGTAGTAGTATGCAATGGTCATGCTACCCATTTGAAGGTTAATGAATTCTTGAGCTTTCTGCTTTCTTAGGTAAGGAGGGTAAAACTTTTCTCTTAAGTTTATTTTAAAGGTTTCCCACCCAAAGTCAAGTTGGGCTTTTAGCCTAACAACATTGTCTCTCCACCATCTATCTGCCTCATCTTTTAAATACATGGAAGCCTGATGTAGCCTCATTTCCTTAGAATAATTCATTACAAAGAAAATTTTATCGAATTCACGATCCCAATTCTCTAAAAAGGTAGGGTCAGCTCCCCTTTGAAAATAGGTGGTTTCACCTAAGCTAGCTTTTTAAACATTATAGTGTGAGGGTCATGCATTTCCCCACGGTTTTGGTTCAATTATTCAGCAAGCGTGCTAATGGCCTTAGCCAATGTAGCATCATTTCTTGCCATAGTACTTCTACACCTGAAAGCGTATATTAAACTAATTCAAGTTCCACTTTTATGTATAACTACTTAACACAAACTTTCAATCCATAATCATATTACACTTCAATCAACTAAATAATTTAGACAACCAAACAATTTAAAACACATTAAGTAATAAAAAAAATATTAAAATTGGTTCCCTCCTCGCAACACTCTCACTCACATAATAGGGAAACGAGTTAGATCTCAGAGGTTGGCTATCATTAGTTGTTTAAATAGATTAGAACTAGTTAGGTAATTTAATATAAAATCAATAACTAGATAGAGTAATAATATCAAATAACTAAAATAATATAGGATAATATACTAATACTATTTAATAATGTACTACTTTCTCTAATCATTTATATCGTACAATAACCTAATATAATGAAATATTTATTGTAATCCTAACTACCTACCTAGATTTCTAAAATATATTAAACTATTTAAGGAACTACATTCGATTTGTGGTCCTTCTCGTTATAATTCTCTAAATTAAAGTCGAGATCCTCTTCATCCTCCGAGTCCTCGATAGTAATAGATTTGTATGTAGGTTCCCTATTCCTAGTGGCCCGTTTTCTAGCATGAGGGTCCATTGGTTCCACCTCCAGCCATTTTGAATCCTCCTCATCAGGATCGACATCTAGGGTGTACTGGTGGAAAGTTCTTTTATACGTTTTCAGGTTATTTTTCTTCCTAATTGTTTTGAATTTGAACCAGTCTTGATACATTTATTCCGATTGGTCCTTCTTTGGGCATAGAATATCCTCCATTACTTTTATGAGTTTTCCACTGATTGATTTTGGGCCCTGATTATTCTCACAGACAAACTCGGTATTCATCTCTCTACGTTATCCCAATAAAATAAAGCGAATAGGATAATCACTTATGAAAGTATAAGTGAACTAATGCATAAGCACAAAATAGAAAGAGAATGTTAACTATATGCATGCCTTCTTAACTACCCCAAAGCTCACTCATTTTCGAATATTTGAGACTTAACGAATTTAAATAGATAAATAAATAATGAATAATAAATAATTAAATAAATGAATAGATAAAATAAAAAAAATTTAATAATTTATCAGTAATAATTTAAAAAACAAAAAGTCATGTTTAAATCAACATTTAACTTTCTAAAACTAATACTCATACTTATTTGATTTGCATATCATTTCCAAAACGTTTAAAAGTATAGGCACCTAATAGAATCATTTTGTGACATAAAAATCTTACTTAAAACTCCCAAATACCACTTTGTAACACCCCAGGTAATTTCCATTTTCCGAAAACCAAACTTTTAGAAAACTACTAGTGTGTTACCGCAACATGTTCAAATGTTAAGGCTATAAAACAGAGTTTTGCATCGGAAAACTAAAAAACTTTTCGAAATAACATTAATCGTAAAACAAACTCCTAACGTAAAAAACTGTAACCACTACGGCCCTTACTGCAATATACCAAAATACACTAGTAAAATAATAATCAATTCCGGCTACAGATATGTGGTGTAATACGAAAAAAGCCGCATTTTAATAAGAGAAATTAATAATACGCGGCGGGGTAATCCTAGAACTGCCATATTTCAGTTAAACTGTAATAATGTGCTGTGTATTTAAATTATAAACCGCCGCATTTTAATCTAGCCCATATTAATAAGCGGCGGGTGTAAGCTAGACCCGCCGCATTTTTGTCTTCCTTTTAAAAAAAAGCATGAGCTTCCAGTAATTCATTTCTACACTTACCTTCTCCATTGCATTTCTTTTGTAACGTTACCTCCTCACCTTCTTGCCCTAATTCATGCCTATCCTCACCTTCTTGCCCTAATTCGTGCCTCCCCCTCACCGTGCTATGCTGTCATGGACCCCCCCTCATCGTCTCCGTGTCGTGGCGCCGTCTCCTCTAAGGTTGGGCTTTGATTCATTTGTTCTTTCATTGAGCATATTAGAGTGGGCAGTGGAAAGTGTATGATTTTGGATTGTGGGTTTTGGGTTTTGGGTTTTGGCTTCGTGTGTTTGAAATGTATGATTCCATATATTGATTTTTGTGGGTTTTGGGCTTTGGCTTCGTGTGTGTGAAATGTATGATCTCAGATATAGATTTTTGTGGGTTTTGGGTTTTGGCTTCATGTATATGAAATTTATGCATCCTATTGTGTAAAATGTATAAATTGATTAATGTATACGTTTTAGATCTTAATAATCGATCTATGAAATGGTTGTTTATAGTTTCAGGTATTAAATCTGTGAAATGGTGTTTTGTATTGAAATGCATATACATAGGTTTGGATATTGATTTTTGAAAATGGGAAATGTTGGGTTTACAAAGGAAACTCTGCCAATTTTTTTTATAGAATTTTTAGTGATTTACAAAGCATTGAACAGAAATAATATCGCTCGAAAAATTTAGTAATTTAAACTATAGAGCAAGTGTTTGTGGGTCATTGTGGAGTTTGCTTAATCTTATTTTCGGTAAGCTACTTAAGGACCCTTTAGGTGAAAATATATATATAAAAATGCGTAAATTGAGTGTTGATTAGATTTTAATTTAATATCTTACATGTCAAATAGGGCATAACACAAATTATGGTTCGTAATTGGATGTATGGTAATCGTGCTTTGTTGGAGTTCATGAATGGAGTTGAGGAGTTTTGTAGACAAGCGTTGAAACACCTAAATAACATTGGAGATGATGAGGTGTGTTGCCCTTGTGTTGATTACGAAATGTGAATACAATTAGTAGTATAAGAGAATTAAGGGATCATGTGATCCGGCGTGGGTTTAGGCAATAATACCACATATGGGTATGGCATGGTGAGGTTCCTACTTCTAATGACATGGGGTCGTTGAATGACGAAATTCCCATTCATCATGTTGAGCTAGACCATCATGGCTAATTAGAATCTGATGACGGTGAAGATATTAATGCGGAAAAGGAAGATGTTGATGCCGAAAAGGAAGATGAATTGGAGGATAATGACCCCGATGAAGAAGATCGAATAGATGAAATGCTTGAAGGGGCCGGGGATCAAATTGGTATTCAATCTCGTAATTTTGAGCATTTGTGGGAGGCTGCTGAGAAACTGTTCTATCCTGATATACTAAATACACTAAGTTGTCCTCCATATCAACATTTTTTAACTTAAAAGCAAAATATGGTTGGACTAATACAAGTTTCACAGCCTTATTGAAAGTATTAGGGGACATGTTTCCAAAGGGAAATGATTTGCTTATATCCACTTACTATGCAAAGAAGTTAATGTGCCCCCTTGGTTTAGAGTATAATAAGATTGATGCATATCCAAATTATTGCATATTGTATCGAAATGAGTATGCTAAATGTGGGCATCACGTTATAAACTCCCACATGGGATAGAGCCTAAAGTGGAGATTAAAGGTCCTAGTGTAAAGGTGTTGTGGTACCTTCCCATAATACCAAGGTTTAAACATTTGTTTTCGATTAAGAGCGATGCAAGGAATTTGAGATGGCATGCAGAGAAGAGGAAGAAAGATGGGATGATTCGACATCCTGCTAATTCTCCCCAGTGAAAAACAATTGATGAATCTTTCAAGGCTTTTGGCAGGGAAGATAGGAACCTAAGACTCGGTCTCTACACGAATGGAATGAATCCTTTTGGTACCTTAAGCAGTCAATATAGCACATGGCCAGTTTTGATAGTGATATATAATTTGCCTCCTTGGTTATGCATGAAGCGTAAGTATGTTCTGTTATCGCTTCTAATATCAGGGCCTAAGCAACCTAGGAATGACATTGATATTTATCTTGTTCCCCTTATTGAAGTTTTGCAGTTGTTATGGGATGAAGGTATATCAGTGTATGATGCATATGCTGAAGATTTGCAATTGTTGTGGGATGAAGGTATATCAGTGTATAATGCATATGCTGAAGAGACTTTTACACTCTATGTCATGTTATTCTGTACCATTAATGAATTTCCAGTCTATGGGAACTTGTCGGGGTATAAGGTGAAGGGAAAGAAAGCATGTCCTATTTGTGTGGATGAAATGGACTCAACATACTTGCTACATTGTGGGAAACATGTGTATCTCATGCATCGGAGGTTCTTGAATAGAATTCATCCTTATCGTAAGAGAAAGACCTTGTTTGATGGTAAAGTTGAGCAATGTAGAGCCCCTATACCGTTGACTGGCAGTGAGGTTTATGACATTGTGAAAGGAATAGATAATGTGTCTGGGAAAACTTTGAAACACAGAGATGCTCAGGGGTTATGAAAGAAACAATCAATATTTTGGAAACTTTAATATTGGAAGTATTTACCCGTTAGACATTGTCTTGATATTATGCATATAGAAAAGAATGTTTGTGACGCCATCTTAGGGACGATGTTGTATATACCTGGTAAGACTAAGGATGGTCCTAATGTCAAGAGAGATATGCAGAAAATGAAGATTCGATCCAAATTGTGGCCTGAAGACAGAACGTTCAACTCAAATCCAAAACCAACAGTCCAAAATCAAACCAAACAAATGTAACATATTTTGAAATCTAGATTAAAACAATGCTCCTCTCAAACCACCCATGCATGAATGCTCGTTTGGATACTCGTCAATAATATGCTCCCCAATGATACAAATGTAAGTATTGGATCATTACAGTGTCATTTATAGGCAAAATCTATGACAAAAAACACATAAAGCACATAATCAACAAGCTGAGTATATACATATTACAAAATATAACAATTGAAATAGTAATTAAATAAAGAATATACACAGAATACAAGAACGTATTACGCAACACTTTACTCAACTGATATGATAAATTAATTAATTACTTGGATTAAACAATAGATAAGGTTGTCTCCCCTATGTCCTGATTAGGACATCTAATAAATAACCCATGCACTCCGTCGAATAGCATTAAAATACAATATAAAATCCAGATAATAAACAGGCGCGACTTCGTCACCATAACTAGATGAGATCTCAATTAACCCCAATTTTAAGTTTAAAACTTTATAAAAAGAGAGATTCGTAGATCACACGGCCTCCAATAAAAGCCACGGATAATACCTTGGGAAGCTCCAACCCCTGATTGTCAATACTCTAGACGTGCACTAGCCTAGAGTTTTATTGCTTATCCTCTTTCTCTTTATGTGATTACTGTTTAAACTCAATGTCACAATCACCACAGCACGCACATACAAACATTACAGTTACATAGTCAATCTATGTTATTTAGTAATCTTTAAACCTTTTAATTCCATCTTAACTTTTAAACCTGTTGAACAGAGTCAACTACCCTCATCATTTAAGACTTGAAATTCACCTTTACTCAACTCATACTATCAGTAATGAAAGAGTAATAATAAACAACCTCAAAGATTAATTAACAAATTAATTCCAATTTACTAAATCAAGATTTCTCACCATATATAATTCTTTCTCGATTAGTATTGACAAATCATAGTTATAACTTACCAACAATACCAAATCATGCCCCTAACATAAAGAACATGAACTCTTTCAAATGAATAACCAATCTCATCCAAAAGGTTCCCTAAACATGATACTGACTTTGTATTTCACCTTAGATCATACTCCTAAAGGCATCGTTTTTCATAATTTGTACGTACCTGGAGTAAAATAAATGGGTGCCCACTTTTCTTACTATTTAGCACCTTCTACAAAGTTTTCTTTTAAACCAAATTATACAACCTAAATCAATACACCATTATCCAAAATTTATAGCAATCCTACTAACCTTTATAAGGTTTTTAAAACAATTCCCAAAAACATCTTTTTAAGTCTCCCAAAACATAATCTAGTATCTCCAATACACTACAAGTATTATTTGAAAACTCATTAAAATATATGTTATAAAACTCTATTTTTATAACTCTTCAATTATGATAATTTGTATTCTATGTAGTATACTCAAATTACTCCAAATTGTATCCTAAAATATTCTTAATTTAATGTATATACTAATAGTATATAATTTCAAACTTTAAAACATGAAATCTTTAACAATTAAACCATAATCTAATATGCATAATATACTGAAAATTTATTTCAAGTATCTTAATATTAAATTTTTAACAAAATACATCAAATTATAGTCAAAATTTCATGAAACAAATACTAGTATAAGAATCTAAGCCTTAAATCATGAAAACTAATATTTTTATACTAAAATATATGATCATAAAATCTGAAAATTCATTTAAATAACAACCCCATAAAATTTTACATAGATGATCCACAAAATATTTAAGATTTTATGTGAAAAATCAAAAGTCTAGTATCAAAAACCCTAATTCATGATACTAGCATGCCTATGTATTAATATATAAATTTATATACTTTCAATTTAGATTTAATCCATAATAAATCAATACAATAATCATATAAAACTTTAATAAAAATGTATACTAGGGAATGAAAATTAAGGGAGAAAAGAAGTGAAACAAAGAGAAAAGGAGAGAGGGAAGACCGGCCGACGGTGAGCAAGGATGGACAACAGCGGCACGAGGAGGTGGCAGCAACTGGGCGGCGAGGACTGAGGGTGCACGACAAGGAGAGGGAGAGGAAGAGCGTTTAGGCTTTTGTGAGCTAGTGAAAATCAATGAGATTAGGGTTAGGTAGTATAGTTTTAATAAAAGAGTAGTACTAGGTTTAGGTAGTTGGGCTTGGTGTGTTTCTTAGGAGAATAATAAAAAGAAAAATATATTTTGTAAAAAAAATTTATTTTTAGGATTTAATTAAATAATAAGAATAATTTGCAATTTATTTTAAAAATATGCATGTACATATACGTGTATATATATGTATATATTTAGAGTATATGTATTATATTAATGCATAGAATTTATTTTTGATAAAAATAAAATCAAGACCTCATAATTTTTGGGGGATTACAGAGCACGACCAAAGCAAGCATGCGTTAAAAACATACCTCCCAACCGTGAATGGTCATTTAATTAAAGAGGGTGAAGAAGTCTACAATGACTTCCTTGAGCCACACATTAGTCGCGATCATGGAAAGTTCTACCCTGTCATTAAAACTTTTCATGATGGTTGCTTCCTGGATGATGACGAGCTCAAAGAGTCATTAAAATCCCCTAAATCCATCGATCCGCCTACTCTATCCTTGCTCTTTGGTCTCAAGAAGGTCAAACCAAAAGTCCAAGCTACTCTCCAAAGCTACGACTTTGACCCTTTGAGCTAATAGGGCCAGTTCTAGACATGACATAAGGATGGAGAAAGCCCCTAGAGATAGCAACCCCTAGTGGTAGCAAGCTGAAGATTGTCATCGGTGAAGGCTAAAAAATGGATGAGGCGGAATCGTCTGAGTCTGAGTCTGTTGAGTTTAAATGTATAGAGTTTAGGCCCCTAATGGTTACGCCACTAAAGGAAAACCCTTAAAAATCCCTTGATGTAACCACTCCTGAATTCAATAACATTTCTATTTTGGCTTAGTCCTCTTCTTCCACCCCAATCCCTACCACTGATTGTTTTATCTCAAATGAATTTGACTTTTATTAAAGTAATGGAAGAACAAAAAAATGTAACACCTATAATTAAGTCAATATAGGTGCAGAGTAGGAGCAAATATTTGTGCAAATTGGGCTAACGCTATCCCTAGAAGAACGCAAAGAGCTGACACACTTCCTTAAAGAGTTCATTGATATCTTTGTTTGGTCTTATAGAGATATACCAAGGATAGACAGAGACATTGCAAAACACACTATTCTGACCCTCCTGGGATCAAAGCTAGTAAAGCTGAAATTACAAAGAATGAAACTAGACGTAACTCTGAAAATCAAAGAAGTCGAAAAGCAGCTGGAAGCCGGGTTCATCAAGGTTACAAACTACCTTAATTGGATTGCAAATATTGTTTCTGTTCCAAAAAAGGACGGTAGAGTCTGAATGTGTGTGGACTACTGAGATTTGAACCGGGCTAGTCCTAAAGATGGGTTTCCTCTACCCCATATTGACAATCTGATTGATAACACCGCTAATCATGCCTTGCTCTCTTTCATGGACGGGTATAAAGGCTACAACTAGATCTTCATGGCAGAAGCTAGAGGATATGGAGAAAATAACCTTCATAACTCAGTGGGGCACGTATTGCTATACGGTCACGTTGTTTAGCCTCAAAAAGGCCTATGCCACTTATAAAAGAACATCAGCAAAACTACTCCACGACATGATGCATAAAGAGGTGGAAGTTTATGTTGATGACATGATATTCAAATCCAAAGATCGTCAAGGGAGTTGCATAGCTCTCTAAAAATTCTTTGAACTACTTAGACGGTTCAATATGAGGTTGAATCCTCAAAAATGTGCATTTGGGGTCACATCTATCAAATTGTTCGGGTACGTCATTAGTTTTCGAGGCATCGAGGTCGGCCCTAGAAAAATCAAAGCTATCTAGATATGCCACCACGTAGAGTGAAAAAGAGACTTGTGGCTTCCTAGGTTGCCACCAATACATAAGCAAGTTCATATCTAAACTGACAATGATACATGAGCCAGTGTTCCGAAAATTAAAAAAGGACACCCCTAAGGACTAGGATGAAAATTGCCAAAAAGCTTTTGATCAAATTAAGAGTTATCTCTTGAATTATCCTGTGCTTTCACCAGCATTGTAGGGAATTCCTCTTTGCCTATACCTCACAGCCATTGACTCATTAGTCAAAGATATGCTTGCTCAAGAGGTATAGGGAAAGGAAAATGCAATATACTACATCATCAAAAAGGTCCTTGAGTATGAAACGAAATATACAAACCTCGAGAGAGTCAACATTGCATTGGTCTGGGCTACCAAGAAGCTCAGATACTACATGCTCTTGCACACGATACACAGCGTGTCAAAATAGATCATCTCAAGTATCTATTTGAGAATCCTGCTCTCAATGGGTGCCTTTCGAGATGGCTAGTCCTACTAGCCGAATTCAATACTCAAATATGTCTCGCAAAAGGTAATCAAAGGCATAATCTCAGATTTCTTAGTTGAATTGCCAAAAGAAAATTCCGAGGAAAGCTACGATCACCTAGACGAAGATCTCCTCGTAACAGAAAATGATAGCTAGTCGTTATATTTTGATGGTGCCTCCAACCAGAAGGGATGTGGTGGGGGGATATTCCTAATATCTCCAAAAGAAGAGCACACTCCCTTGTTAGTCAAGCTAGACTTCGAGGCCACCAACAACGCCACTGAATACGAAGCATGCATTTAGGGTTTATAGGCATCAATATCCTTAGAGATTCAGAAGATTTGAGTTTATGGTAATTCCTCCTTAATAATCAACCAAATATCCGAGAAATGGAAGGTTCATAGTGAAAGCCTTGCTCCTTACTAGCTTATCTCGAATAATTGGTCAAGTAGATCCTAGAATTGAATTTACTTTTCTCTCTAGAGATAAGAATCAATTCGCTGATGCACTAGCCTCCATGGTCAATGTTTCATCAACTCTGACCGGAATGCCCTTCACCATAGAAAAGAAGGTTTGAAGTGGTGCGTGTCAATATTCTGGATGATGATGTAGAAGACGGCTAACCCTAGTACGCCGATATCCTAAGATACATACAGCAAAAGGAGTACACTCTAAACTCCTCTAGAAGAGATCAAAGAGCCTTAAGACTCCTGGCAGCTTAGTTCATTGCTTAGGCGACCAACTCTACTAGCGCACCCCTGAGGGCCTCCATTTCAGATGCATAAGCAAATAAGAAGCTGACACTATAATGTCTCAAGTCCATGGTAGTGTGTGTGGAACCCATATGAGTGGTCATATGCTAGCCCAGAAAATAGCATAACTTAGGTACTATTAGACCACCATGGAAAGCAATTTTGCTCGGTATGTAGTAAAATGTATAACTTTCCAGAAGTGTGCGAATCTTCAGCACATCCCTCCGTCATCTCTTGAACCTGATTTCGTCGCCCTAACCCTTCTTAGTATGGGGTATTGACGTTATTGGCAAAATAGCTCCTCTAGGCATATGAGGTCATGAGTTCATCATAGTCACGGTCAACTACTTCACAAAGTGGGGTTGAGGCCAAATCATACAAGTCCTTGGTTCCAAGCAAGTAGCCCAATTCTTGAAGGAGAACATCATCTCCAGATATGGTGTGCCTCATGATATCATAAGCGACTAAGGAGTCCATTTCAGGGTGAATACACAAACATTCTAGCAAATACAAATTTCAGCACCATCGCTTGTTTCCATACAGACCGCAGATGAATGGGCAGTTGAAGCAGCCAACAATAACATCAAGGTCATAATCTAGAAAATGACCAAAAATTAGAAAGACTGACTGTTAAAATTGCACTCTGCTCTATAGGGCTACCAAACGTCAATAGGGACGTCAATAAGCATGACCCCATACTCTGTGGTACACAGGATGGAAGCAGTCCAACCCATTAACCTCGAACTTCCTTCATTGAGGATTATTCTTGAAAGCCAATTACTTGAAGCTAATTGGGTTAAAACCAGATACGGTGAATTGATCCTGTTGGATGAAAAACGGCTTTTGGTTGTGCATCATGTTCAACAATATTAGAAAAGGATCATAAAGCACTTTAAACAGAAGGTTTGTACTCGATTCTTCAAAGAGGATGACCTAGTACTCAAACCACCCCAAAAAACAGTCATGGATCCTTGGGGCAAATTCAAACCAAACTAGGCCAGACCTTATATTGTAAAAAGATCCTATTTAGAGGAATTGTGCAGTTAGCGGAGATAGACACTCGATACCTATCACGAGGCGCGATCAAAATAAAGATCACAAATCTCTACACTCCAAGAAATTATCCGAGGCTCAGACTCAAGCGCTGGATGCAAAAGTTAGGCGCCAGGTGCCCAAAAATCTGGTGTTTAGCGCCCAAGCCTCCGGCACCAACAAAAATGGCTCTAGTTGTAACACCCCGATAATTCCCCTTTTCCGAAACCCAAACCTTTTGGAAACTACCGGTGTGCCACTGCCACGTGTTCAAACGTTAAGCTATAAAACAGAGTTTTGCAGCGGAAAACCAAATGACTTTTGAAATAACATTAAACGTAAATAAATTCCTAATATAACAAACTGGAACCTCTACGGCCCTTACTGCAATGTACCAAATAACGTTCACCTCAAATCCAACAGCTTAGACCAAATCAAACAAAAATAATTTATTCTAAAATCTAAATTAAAATAACGTTCCTTTCAAACCCGCCCATGTATGAATGCTCGTTTAGATACCTGTTAATAATCTACTCCCCAATAATACAAATGTAAGTATTGGATCATCACAGTGTCATTTATAGGCAAAATCCATGATTAAAAACACACAAGGCACGTAATCATCAAGATGAGTACATACAATTTACAAAATATAACAGTTGAGCTGATAATTAAATAAGAATAATTATAAAATATAAGAACGTATCACGCAATATTTTACTCGACTGACACGATAAATTGATTAATGATTTGGATTAAGCAATAGACTAGGTTGTCTCCCCCATGTCCTGATTTGGATATCAAATAATTAAATAACCCATGCACTCCCATCGGAGAGCATCAAAATACAGTATAAAAATCCAGATGGTAAACGAGCGCGACTCCGTGACCATAGCTAGATGAGATCTCAACTAACCTCAATTTTAAGTTTAAAACTTTATAAAAGAGAGACTTGTAGATCACACGGCCACCAATAAAAGCCACAGATAATACCTCGTGAACTTCAACCCCTGATTGTCAATACTCTAGACGTGCACTAGCCTAGAGCTTTGTTGCTTATCCTCTTTCTCTTTAAGTGATTTACTGTTTAAACTCGATAAACACAATCATCGCAGCACACATATGCAAACATTACAGTTATACAATCTATCTCTATTATACTGTAATTTTTAGCTTTTTAATTTCAATCTCAACTGTTAAACCTATTGAACAAAGTCAACTACCCTCGTCCCTAAGACTTGATATAAAATTCACCTTTACTCCAATCATACTATCAGTAATGAATGAGTAATAATAAAAAAACCTCATAGATTAATTAACAATTAATACCCATTTCATAAATCACGATTTCTCACAAATAATACCAAAACATGTCCCTAATATGAAGAACATGAGTTCTTTCAAATGGATAACCAAACAATCTCATTCAAAGGGTTCCCTAAATATGATACTAAGTTTATATTTCACCCTAAATCATGCTCCTAATTAAAGGTAATGTTTTTCATAATTTGTACGTACCTGGTGTAAAATGAACGGGTATCCCCTTTCTCTATTTTTAAGGACCTTCTACAAATTGTTTTCCTACACCAAATAATACAACTAAATCAACATACCAATAATACCAAATTTACAGCCATCGAATTAAATTTTTTGAAGACTCCAATCCACTGAAATGTGTACTCCCTTGATTTCAAATGCATAAAAACACGGCATCTAATTAATTATCAATACCCCATTATGCTAGACAACCGACACCAACATTAATACAGTAGTCCAACATCAAAATCTCCTTTATGCCACAAAACATGCAAAATTGGCATATGCCCACTCAAATCCAATAATCATTCTTAACATTATGACATGTTGATCAAATTTCCAAGAAAAGACGTAAAGTGCAAAACCCTATAGAAACACTAATGACATTGCTCCATACAACTCCATACACTTTAGGGGAAGTCAAAATTCTTTTCCAGATGCTCCACTTCATCAAAAAGATGGATATTTATCACAAATGACTAATGATCTACAATATCTCTAAATTAAGTTTGGACACTATAATCAAGTTTGATACAAATCCAAAATGCCTCATAGAGAGCACCGAGTCTTATCCAAATAAGACAAAAAGATTGATAATGTGCAAATGATAAACATAATTTTTTTAGACTCCAAGGATTAAGCTTTAAAGTATCTCTTTCCCTACACCACTTTTTTATAATTAATTTGCCATGGACAGCAGTCCAAGAAAAAGCTTCTAATCATGTATGGAACTCATCCATAAAAGATCTAACCCTATGCAAATTTCATCCTTTAAAATGAAGTTTAGGAAAACCCTTAAATTTCATGTTAGAAAATATTTGAAGGGAACCCCAAAATTGTACATTTTCCACATCCACCAATCTATAGCATTAGAAATTAGGTTTCCAGCATATGAACTAAACAAGAAACTCCTAGTTCAATTATAAATAAAACCCACAAAAATTCCATGTAACTAATATAATAAGCAAATTACTAATCACAACCCAAAATCAAAGACAAATGTAATAACATAATCTTATAACACATCATACATAACTCAAGATAAACAAGAGGGAAGGAGAAGGAAGAAGAAGAAGGTCGATTGGGGCTTGTTGCGGCGGTCGGCGGAGGCGCAAGGCGGCAGGGACAGACGGCACCAGTGGGGGTAGCAGGCGGCAGTAGTGGGGTGGCAGTAGGGAAGCAATAGGGTAGCAACAGGGGTGGGGGGTTTTCTGCGGGGGAAGGATTTCACAGGGGGAGGGTTTATTTTCTTTTGCTTTTGGGGCTCTACGGGGTGGGGTGGGGTTTATTTTCTTTTGATTATATTGTTTGTGGTTTTGCGAGGTGGGGAATCTTATGGGATGGGGTTTTTATATGGGGTGGGTTTCCTTTTTCTTTTTCTTTTTTTTTCTCTTTTGTTTAGTATTAAGGTGTTTTGTAAAGTGGGGAGAGTTTAGGTTTAGTTAGTAGGATAGAGTTTTGGGTAGTGTAAAACTTTGAGTAGGATAGAGTTTTGGTAGTTTAGGCTTAGTGAGTAACTTAGGAAAATAAATAAATAATAACAAAATAATTATAGAATTTCGAGGGATTACACTAGTCTTCTTCCTTGTTGTTGTGAAAATTCCAAGCACGAGGTATCGAGCGTTGAGCGCCCGCCCAAGCGTTCAACACACAAGCTGTGCGTTTGGCGCCAAGCCTCAAGCGCCACTCAAAACATCTCAAACATCACCTGGTTCTTATCAAGCACCGAGAAAAAAGGCTTTTGATTCCGGTTTGATGTTTCAACACCAAGCATAAATGCACCTGTTCAAAGGGCTTAATATTCAGCTTATTTAGCTCTCAAAAGTGTATCTGAACTTTGTAATAGGTTTAGTCATGTTCTTCTAAGATTATTTTGGCTCATTTGGTCTTAATAATCGATTTTAAGTTTGTAAATATTGTGTAAAGCATGTATATTGGCACAATAAAGTTCCAAAACAAACATAGTTCCATTTAATAGAAGCAAAGGTTATATAAGATCCTAAATTTATGGCCTAACGCCTTCTTAAAAGTTAAAATAAAGAAAAGTCTAGTTCTAACGAGATAAAGCAAGAAGTGGCCTTTGTAACCTAAACACAAAGCCTTTCTTTTCATTTATTTATACAAGCTTTCTTTACCCATAAGCCTATTTACTTGCCTAACCTATCATGAATCGATTTCACTCTCTTGCTTAATCGGTCCTTTGATGACCCCGTACACCCAAGCGGTCCTGAACCATTGGGAGCTTGTGCTTCAACATTCGGTCTTGAATAGGTCTATAGGAAGACTCATGCACTTTGAATTCCCAACTCTTCTGCTACATTCAAGTCAAATAGCTCCCAGAGAGCATAGTCGTTTGAGGAGGATCTTACAAATACCACATTGGTTTTTCTCTCCAATATGACTTCCAAAGCTTGAACCATTCTTCTTTAAGAGGTATGCTCTTTGGTCGTTCCATCTCATGGTCTAGAACCACGCTTTCACCCAAATTGCCTCAAAATCTAGGCTGGAGTATAAAAGTCAACACCGAGAGACTTAGAATCCTCACAATGTACACCTTCTCGATACCAGACATTGCAACGACCTTCCATCATGGGACAATCCACTTTATAATGAACTTCCCAAGCATTCAAGGTCATGTGGTCAAGGATTTCCTCTGCATTGTGAAACCCTTCTTATCATAAGTAGTAAGGTTTTCGAGACGAGCCACTAGCATGAGCCTCTCCATCAACCAAATCTTCAAAGAAAAAGAAAAGCAAATGAGCAACTCAATGTTCATGACATTGCAAGAAAAATCATAGAAAATAAATCAATCACCTCAAGTATAAATCTAAGCTTACTTGAAGAAGGGTAGGCCACCCTCCAAAACCCAAAGAAGGACCCACATGGTGAGATTTAGGCCAACCATGAGCTCGCCTAGAATGATAGGCATTGGGTTCTTTCCACCAGCACTTTACTTCATAATCCCGATGATAGAAGCATAGCCTTCTTCATTCCCCTTATTGGAAAAAAGGAACCGAGCAAAAAAATAAAAATGCAAGGCCTTCTTACGAAATTCTTGAGCTCTTGGCTCGCCAGTGGGAGTAGAGAAAAGAAAAATCATGCACTCCAAGTCTACTCTAGCCTATAAAACAACTTCATCAATGGACTTACCCTTGAGGCCCAAGTACCTCTCAAAGTCCTTGTAGTAATACTCTTACGTGGACAGAAGACAAGGTGGCCCATTAACTAGCCAACCAATGATGGGCCCGAGTGACTTAGGTGTGGGCATTATCTTGTCATTCTTAAACTTAAAAGTGTAGGAGACCGGATCCCAACACTTGTAAGTTTCCACAAGAAAATTTGTTCAACTTTCACGAATCTTAAAGATGAAAGAACTCTGAGACCATATTATCAACATCAAATTTCTCACTCTTGCTCAAAGAGTTCAACCTTACATTTAAGGCTAGCTCAAATTTATAAGCCATTTCTATTGAGGCAAGCAAGTCAAGGAAAGTATAAACAAGTTATGTTTAGTGGCAAGGAAATGTGTAGTCCCATCAAGGGGTTTAAATAGCCAAAAATCAGACAGCCAAAGCTTGAGCGCAAGACACAGAGTTCCAGCATTAAATGCTTGTCAAGCACTAAGTGATGACTTCCAACAGACGCCCAAACCTAGCGCCAAGCGCTGGCCAAGCGTTCGACGCCCGAACCTAGTGTTGGACACCTAGCCTGTGTTCTTAATATGACCCAATATAATGCGTTGTCGCCTCAAAATCTCACACCCTTCATGGTCCCTAAACCTTGGCCAAGCTAGTAAATTTATGCATAATTGTCATCCTAATGAGGCATATGGCACATTTGGACTCTTTTCGACTCATTTTTTCAAAAACCCGAGGTCGTAAGCCTACCAAAAATCACAAATTGAACCCTGATCCAATTTTTTACCCCAATCCTAACTCATAAACTAATCTAATCATCATTCGCAACTTGATGCATTACCTCAATCAAATTTTGATCCATGCCAACCCCAAACCTAACCCGATTAAACCAATTTGTCAAACAAATCAAAATTTTGCAAGTCCTCCCCCCTAAAAGTTTGCATGTTTTGTTGGGAGAGACTCAGTATCCCTCCGAGCATATATTTGCATAGAAATTACCTGATTTTTTGGAGTTTGTTTTAGTTATGTCATAGTCACCTACTTCAA
The DNA here is from genome assembly GCA_026401315.1 of Dysphania ambrosioides. NCBI lineage: Eukaryota > Viridiplantae > Streptophyta > Magnoliopsida > Caryophyllales > Amaranthaceae > Dysphania > Dysphania ambrosioides. The sequence continues at coordinate 16,588,257 of CM048667.1, forward strand.
TCACATGCCAAACCTCGTAGTTTTTGGCCATTATGAATATCTCCATTCTATTCTTACAGTAAGTGTAGAACTTCTCATTGAACATTGGTGGTTGTTGCATGGAGTAATCTTCTTTGAGTTTTTCGTATGTCTTCATGTCTAAAGGAACTTTGCTCTTCAAGATGTTTTGATTTTGTGAGTTTCGGCTCTAATACCATAGCCATATCTCCTCCTCAAGCCTCATGTTCTTACCATTTCCAGCAGTTTCCCCAAGGCCTCCTTTCATATCTCTCGTTGTTATTACCATACTTTTATATGCCCATAAGCCTTTGGGAACCTTTTTATATTCTTAATCCACCTGGATATGAGAGAACTTATACTTCCCTATGATTAATATTGAAAACAAGCTTTGCGAATCCTTTAGGATCTTCCAAGCATGAGTGATTGATATGGAGGATATTCCTCAATCCAATACCTCCTTCCCGCTTGGGAAGAGACACCAAATCTCTCTTCCTCTAGTAATTTTTTTTGTCCCTTGAAGAGCTCCATCAGAATCTAAGAATTGACGAATTAATCTTGGACAACAATCTTCTAGGAATCTGATAAATCGATAAAACATGAGAGGCAAGCGTAATGATAATCGCATTTATGAGCATAATTTTCCCTGCTTGGGAGTATGTAATTTCTACGGAAAATTTCCTAATTATGCCCTCATAATTAAAGTCTAGCTTGTTGCCTGATCTTCCATATACTTCGATTGGAACCCCTAAATATGTACCCAAACTGGTCATGTGCTTCATTCCTAGGGACTTGCGCATGAATTTGATTAATTTGCTTGGTGTATATGGAGAGAAAATAACAAAGGACTTCTCTGATCATACTATTTTCCCTAAGATCTTGTTAAATTTGTCTAAAAGACATCTCATTCTTTGACAAGAATCCAAAGTAGCTTTAAAGAAGAAAAGGGCATCAGCAGCAAAAAATAAAAGGAAATTCTTGGAGCATTTCTCCCAATTTTTAGCACCTATATTTCTTTTCGCCTTTCAAGCACAATCAATTGAGAAGATAAGAATTGCATACAAAGAATGAATAAGTAAGGGGAAAGAGGGTCACCTAGCATAAGCCTTTTCTTTGGAAATAACATAGTTCATCGTTTATTAGGATCGTGTAGGAGACTATAGAAATGACTGCATGATCCAACGGATCTAAGTCAATGGAAAATTCATCATACACAATACTTGACCAATGAAATCCCATCACACTCTATCATACGCTTTCTTTAAATCAATCTTGAGAATTGCAGCAATATCACGTCCCTTCTTCTTAGATTTAACCCATCCCATTACTTCATGGAACAGTCACTTTGAAATTGCTTTATAAATGGAGTTGTAGAGACCAATTTTCATCTGGGTATAAGAACTTTAATTCACACGAAGGATAGAAACTAGACTATGAACCTTATAAAGCAACGCACCAAAGGCTATAATCTAGGGCTAAAGTTTGGAGAATTGATTAAAGATACACCCTCAATTATTCTCACTTCCTCACGTGAACTTAAATCAAAGCACCTGCTCACAAATCTTTGCTATCCACAAAGAATAATAAGCCCTCAAAGTTTATTGCTTAAAACAAGAAAACAAGCTCAAAATTTGATTTTTCTCAGCTTGGGCACACATCTATTTATACCCTAAGCTTGAGAGTTTGAATCACATTGAAACTAGGAATCCAACTTCTAAAAGGAATCCTAATAATCATCTAATAACCAATAGGATAATGCCTCCTATTTATTACATAATCCTACCAAAACTCTAACACTATCTTATGTTAATTAGAATTCTATCCTATCTAAAAAGATAAAATTACAAATTAACTGCTCTTAACCTATTTTATTTAAAGTAAAACACTAAATATCCAATCACATGTATGTAGCCATGTCACTTGCCCTTGCCATGTCATAGCCATGTCATCATCATGCCAACTTAGTAGCCACGTCACTCCGTAGCGCCGTCCATTATCTTAACCCACCGACCATTGTAATAACGATTTTTTCTCTTGGTTAAATTTTCAATTTTCGAAAATCACTCCAAGATTTTAGCTTTTGATCAAGACCTTCCACCAATCATCAAAGTCCATAGCTTCCACACATTATAAAACCATAAAACCTAAAAAAGGAAAGTTAAAAAAAATCTATGCCTAAAATGATAAAAACCCTATCAAATGAAGTGGGAGAAAACTCATAGGCAAAACCAACTTAATCCCCATGTCCACCAATCCTCATTCACATGTGCTAAGCATTGCATGTTACCATGCACACGCAAATGTTCCCCTTGGATGCACCTAGAAGATTCGTATCTCCATAAGGTGGTAATTCCCACATAGTTGCATCCTTTTTCGTAGCTTCGAAGTCATAGCCTTTAATCATATAATCAAATTATTGTACTTTGGGATCAAAGTTATGAAAGTTTTGTTCCAAATTCTTTAAAGTTTGTAAAAATTAAAGATTGCTAGAGACAAGTCTTCCCCTATTATTGACCAGAATTTTTGAAGTGACAATGGGGGAATACCATCGGGACTTGGGGACTTCAGAGGACTGAACATCCTAATCTCCTTCTTAGACTCATCATGTCGGATTTTTAGAATGGAAGAGAACCGGTCTAATATGATTTCCTTCCGAATTTATGAGAAAGAGGTATTAGAAATAGAAGTCCCGTTTAAAGCCTAATAGCCCTCACCTATATAAAGCGTGCTGATGAAATCCATGACCTCCACTTAATCCTTGACATTTCAAAGGTCTAGTGATCCTCTCGAGTCTTTAGGGCTACAATATTATTTTAGCTTTTCTTTCCTTTACAGACTTAGAAAAAGGAGGTCAATTTGTCCCTCAATCTATCACGCCTTGGTTTTGCTCTTTACTTCCAAAACTACCTTAGTAAAGTCATTTCCAAGGCACATTATTTTAAGTTGTCTAATGCTTTTTGGATTGACTTTGGTTGTTGGTGTATATTCATTAAGTCTTGCAGAAAATGATCCCACTGTATTTCCTGCTCATTCTTGAACTTGAGCCTCTAGCTTTTCGATTTCTTAGAAATGATTTCACAATTCGATGAGACAAAATTCATAGAAGCAAGATAACCTCTTTGAGTCTAAAAATTTTCTAGCTTATCATAAAACTTCTGAAATAGGAATGGCCATTCTTCTAAGATGTATGATCTATTTCCTATCTTCTAATAAAAAAGATATGAAATATTATTATCTTAGAGAGTTACATATATTAAAATGTTATTTGGAGACCATGTTAGTAAATAACAAACTAAAATATCGTAAGCGGTGACGCAGGAATCTAGTGAAAAAGTCATTGATCAATTCTTACATTGATTCCTTCTTTTTAATCAGTTTTTGTCGTGTGCTCGTGTAGATTTGGGGTATTCCCATCCATCCACGAGGGAAGAAAGAAAAAGCTTACAGATCTTTAGGAAGGTAAACTTCATTCACTCATTTTTCTCTCTCTTAAAATGTACCTTTTTTCATATTATCCAATCCCATCACTCGAAATAACTTTTCACTCCCCTTCTTTCTACTCTAATAATTACGCTTTATTCCGATGAATCTCGTCAACTTGGTAATTCTTTCGACATGTTCGGACTTTGAGCTGTTAATCTGATTATCGATTATTGTTATCTTTTTTTGATTGTTACTTGTTGATATATTTCTTAAATATAATTATTTTGATTGATTTATTATTGGGTTTGTGGGTATTTGGTGTTTGGATTGTGTGTGTTCATTAAGTTATTGATTCTTGTATGTTTTTTAATTGAGCTCATAACTGTAAGAATTGAGTTCGAATTCGAGTTTATGAATTGTTTGATTGCAATATATATTATCGACATCGACATCGACATCGACATCGAAATGACAATGATTCTATGTTCCCACTCAAACCCCGGTTTGTTTAATTGGAGAGGAATATTGCCGTTGGGGCACTTGTTATCCTGTCAATATTATTATGTCGTGTGGTAGAATCGTCGTTTTTGGCTGTAATCCTGTTTGTGAAATGTCTTTTGGGAGAATCATTGTGGTTGTAATCCCTTCTGTAAAATATCGTTTGGTAGAATTGTCCTTTTGATTGTCATATTAGAATCGTCGTTTTGGTTGTACCCGTAGAATCATCATTGTGGTTGTAATCCTATCTGTAAAATGTCGTTTGGCGGAATTGTTGTTTTGGTTGTAATCCTATCCAAATAATGTCGTTGGGTAGAATCGTTGTTTTGGTGAAGTAAACAAACTGATTGTATATCGAGGTAATGTTTTGATGCAGGTGTTGCTGGGGTAGTTTCATTTTAGATGCGAGCAAAGTAGGAAGGATTTTTTCTTATTAATTTTGGTGAACTGAGAGAAGCAAGGGGTGAACAGTGATGGCTTTCAAGCCGTTTGAATGGTATTGCCAGCCCGTGGTAAATGGCGTCTGGGCAACAGCAGTGCAGAATGCTATGGGAGCTTATACACCTTGTGCCACGGACACTCTTGTGATTGGCGTATCCCATCTGATTATGATGGGGCTCTGTCTGTACCGGATATGGATAACTAAAAAGAATCTCAAAGCTCAAAAGTTTAGTTTGAGGTCGAAGTTTTATAATTACTTTTTGGCTTTGTTGGCTGGTTACTCTACTGCGGAGCCTTTGTTCAGGCTAATCATGGGTGTTTCGGTCCTTAATTTGGATGGGCAGGCTGGTCTTGCGCTGTTTGAGGTATGCTTCTCTTTTCTATGCTTAAGGTTTGGTTTTTTCAAACTTATGTTTGTTACATGGAACTTTTTTTTTGTTTTATTATATTGACTGGTTTTCTTTGATTGAATTAAACTTCTTCTTCTGTCTTTATTTATTTGTTTATACTTTTATTATGTGCTCTTCGTTTAGCCTTGAATTAACCAAGGCCAAAAAAGACATTAAGTTTAGCAATTCTAACAAAAGTTTATATTTTTGATAATCCTAATGGGACAAAGAATTAGATATGAATCGGTGGAAAATATTATTTAAGAGGTCATCTTTTTTTGCTCCTTTTTCAAATCAAAACATAATGACCATTATCCTTCGTTTTTAAGTATTCAGATTTGTTGCTCCATAGTTAATATTTTTTTTGGATTAATAAAAAGGAATAAGGTAAAAATTTATTGATATTGGAGAAGGGTATATTATATAAGGAGCTATTACTTTGAAAAAGAGGAAAGACTTGAAAGAAATTTCTTCAAAGTCAAAGTATAGGATATGCCTCCTGACTGATGTGGTCATGTTGTCGATAACATTGTGTCTTATTTTGTTTGATCGACTTTATTCTTTTCCTAGCTTTTTGACATCTCCCTGTGTTTAATTCTTATGTATCATTGATTGATCTAGGACACTTGATTGACCTGACTTTAAGAAATCTCTTTCACCAGCCCATCTTTGTGTTTGTTATTTTCTTACTGTTTTTCATCAAAGAGGAAGAAAGAATTAGTAAATTTTCAGTTTGAAAATGTATTATAATGCGCCTACTGAGGTGTAAGCTAAAGGTAAGTTTCCTAGGTGTACAGTCATTAAAATAAGATATTAGAACTGAATATGTATTTTGTTGCAATCAGTTCAGTTGAATTTTATCATGAGATGAAAGACTCCAGAGATGCTATTTTCATGATCATGGTTGTGATTTCAAAGGCAACCACTAATGTTCCTTCAATCATCACTAAAAACAGAATCCTTCTGCCGTTTGTAGATCACTCTGTTTGAGAAAGTTGGATTACAATTTTGGCTTAACTCATGCAACCTGTGAATTTATTAGTCTTTCATTGGCGTGTTGCACTGTTGCCACATATGAACCTCACAAAAGTTCTTCCACGTAAAGCTTGCTTTTTGAGGATTGACAGGAAAATGTTAACCCATTTTATCTGAAAAATAAAACAAGTGAAATACAAGCCTTGTGCAGTGAGTTACGTGTTGGACAGAGAGGTCTTTTTTGGTATGCAAATCTGCTGCGTGTCATGAGTATTGTCATTGGGGAGATCGCCAAATATGCAAGATAAAGTAGTCATCTTTGACTTTCACTGAAGACATACTTCGTGATTTCTCCTGAATGTCTTTGTCATATGTCCATGTACTGAATTTTTGTTGTTTACTTACCTTTTATTTGGAGGTCAGTCCTCCCTTTATGTAGTTTCCTTCATTCTAGGTATATTTTACCCAACTAGATAAAAGCATCATGAGATGTTAAGATGTTGGTTACTGTTATGTTTAAGGTATTGCAGCTACTAAAACTTGTTGCAGCATGATTGTACGGGATAAAGAGTAGGCCGTCAGAGGTATCCAACTAAGCCAATAATTCTGCTGTCTTCTGCTTTATGGGTCAGTTCTACTTGCAGTACAAAATTATTACTTATTAGAGACGGATTTGAGACAGATTGACAGATGTTATATACATCACAAACTTTGAGATCGATTATTAAAATTTCTCCTCTAAACATTAAGAGAGATGGAATCATGCAATGGGTCTCTATTTAGATTTGAAATTCCTTTCCATCACTAATGATGAAATTTAATTGTTTTAAAATTTCCTAACCTTCTCTTTCCCCCCCTATGTTGTCTCAAAATCCTGATGGAAATGGATCCGCCTCAAATTTGTGATAGAGTTGCCAAAATTCTGTCTCAGGAAAAATTGAGATGTATTCTTAAATTGGTCTCTGATCGAAATCTGATACCAATTTTCCTTTTTAGAGATAAGTACCCGATCGCTTATAAAATGACTATTTTGTAGTGATATTGGCTAAGGATTGATAACCTGGATTCATTTCTTTGAAAGTCATTGTTCAACTTTTGCATTTTTTATCTCTTTCATGGAAGAGGGCCATGAGCTTATGGATGATATCCGTGTCAGACTTGCAACATTTCCCATGCCTGGATCATCAGAGTTCTATATTTCCATTTTTAAATATAAGTTACACATGTTTATTTCTGTTTCAGGTGATCTCATTGATCACTGAAGGTTTTGCTTGGTTCTCAGTGTTCATCAGAGTTCTATACTTCCTATCTAAAATATAAGTTATGCATGTTTCTTTCTTTTTCAGGTCATCTCATTGATCATTGAAGCTCTTGCTTGGTTCTCAGTGGTCATCATGATCGGCATAGAAATTAAAGTGTATGTTCGTGAATTCCGATGGTTTGTCAGATTTGGTGTAATTTATGCTTTGGTTGGAGATGCGGTCATGCTCAATCTTGTGCTCTCTGTGAAGGAGCACTATGATAGGTTGGTTCTTACATCCTTGCTTCTTTTTTGACCAACTGTTGCATTTGTTAGTGAGACTTTTTTTTTTCTTTTGTGATTGATTATGTGGAGAAGCATTTCATTGTTGAAAGTCTTAATTAAATAAATTTATAATGTTGGACACTCTATTTCTTTCCCTCTTTAGACTTCTGCGAGGATTCTAGATTCTCCCCTTCTTAGCTCTTCAAAATATCTCGGATGATATTTCTTTTCATCTTAAACCCCTCCTCCCCCCTTTCCGAGATTAGAAGAAAAGAAAAAGAAAGAAAACAAAGGGAAAAAAGGGAATAGAGAAGATTGACTTATAGTGAATGTGTTATATAATAGATTCCAGTGGGCAGTGGCTCATTTATGTTGGCTGTTTTCTTCATGTTCTTCCCTTTTTTTTCTTGTGTACTTCATGTATATTGGTTGATGTTGCTTTCCTCATCCTTGAATTCAATCTGTGTACCTCTCTTTTCATCATTGATGGTAATTTGGTTCTGCTCTTGTTGCATCCTTTCCCAGAATAAAGAAATTAGTAAAGGAGTTTCAACATTAGCATGTATTGAAAGAGGATGATAAAATTCCATTTAATAAAACATGTATCACCTAATTGTCCATTTTAGTAACTTATTTTTGGGATCCAAGCAGAAAATTATGTTTATCAATGAAAAAAATCAAGTTCCTGTGGCAGGATTCATTTTAGCCATTTTGTGTTTGATTTGGTTTGGAAGATTTCTGAGGTCTGGAGTCATCTTCTAACACTTAATGGGAGTGAGTGCTTTATTTACCTTATCTTTTGGATCATGCTCATGAGGCATTCTCAAATGCATCCCTTTCTGATATATTGTGAGATTGGAGAAGCTTTTTTCTTATGCAATGACATTCTTGTTCCCCTCACTTGTACATTTTTTAATTATGTTAAAGGAATTTTGTTTTCTTAATAAAAACAACTTGATTGAGTTGTGATGGTTCACTTTATCATTTTTAAATTGATTATGTTGTTGCAGATCTGTGCTGTACCTGTACATCAGCGAGGTTATTTGCCAGGTTAGTTGTCTTTTGTCTTGTTTTTTTTTTTTTTTATTATGTTCTTTTCTTCAAATATTTAGGCTTCAAATATTATGTGCATAGCATGATAGTAATAAAGATTCATGGAGATGTGAAAAGTGGAGGGAAATGCCTTCATATGTAAGGTCAACTTAGATTTCACATCTTATTGGAAAAAAAGATGTTATGATGTGATTTATATTATATTGTGTTTTCCAGTTTTATTTTTTATTTTATTTTTTATGAACACTCTTCTATTAGATTGTTGTTCCAAAATAAAGTGACATCACAATAATTAAGAAATGAAATAATCTGCATTTTCTGCACTGTAATTCAAAATAAAAAGAATAGGGACAACTCTTGGACAAGTGGCAAAACACGAGTAAAGAGAGTATAAGTGTTACTATAAGTAGGTAGGGATATATTATTTGTCTTTTTATGGTGTACTTTATGTTAGGGAATAATTGTTAGGTACATAGACTAAATCCGGTTAAATCTTTCTTATTTCATAGGAAAATTGGCTTTTAATAATACTAACTATCACCAATTTGTACTAAATAATACAACATTTGGAATTTGATATAAATAATACCAACATCAAATCTTTTTGTGCCAAATGGAATGTCGGTGGTTGAATAGCTATGTTAGGGAACATTTTGATTGAATATTATTTTATTAGGACAAAATATTAAAAAAGATAAAATAATTTTTTAACTAATAAATTTTTTAATTATTTTGCCGAAATTAGTTTATAGCTTACCAAAATGTCTAATAACTAAGAAAAATAAATTAAATGTAAATCAAATCGTTAGTTAATCTGCCAAAATTAATTTAAAGTTGGCCAAAACTATTGATTAACTAGCCAAATTAATTTTGTGTGATTGATTAATAATTTTAGTAGTTATAAAATAATTTTCTCTAAATGTAGTGACTATTTACTATAAAAAAAAATCTCAAAGTCTGAATATTCTATTATATTCCTACTCTGGTCATGGGTATATCATTTAGCACAAAATGTATGAGAGTTGGTATTACTTTATGCAAATTCTAAAGGTTCTACTATTTAGCATCAACCAATGATAGTTGGTAGTATTTAAAGCTAATTCTCGTATTCTTAACTACATGAAAAAACCTAAGAACTCTTTGGAAAAGTGTGTTATTTCTATTATCTAGTGCTTCCATAGTTGCATTGGAAACGGAATGCTGAATTTTGATGACTAAGTGAGGTTATTGAATTATGTGTGCGTTAGGGGTGTTTCATACATTTTCAGTGGAATGCTGCAATTGGGACTTTTATTATGTCGTTAAGATTGTAGTCCATTTATTTGAATATCAATTCTTATTTTGTTATGAATTTAATGGTCATCCTTATCTGTTTTACTTGTGAGTATATTCTTTTATCTATGGATATGAAAAATTTATAGCAAAGATCCCAACTATTGAGAGTCTTCTTCAAAAGGTCCCAAGTGACTTAGTCACTCCCAACTTTCCAGCCCCTTTTCTGTAAACAGTCCTTAACATATATTTCCCTGTTGAACAAGTACAAAAGATGATGTGGCATGTTTTTATTGGCCTGTAATTTTTTTTAAGAATTATTGTTTTATTCCCCTTCTACTCCCCATTTATATCAGGCTAGGAATCCATGGAAGAATCCCCATAGTCATGTTCAGCGTTTAAGGAAATGTTTTCATTGCCTAGCATAAAAATTAGGAAAGATAGGGGTAGGATATCAATATTATAGAGTTCATACAGCCAAAATTATGAACTCTTTGCTAGTGCGTATGCCGATGCGTTGGAATTACATTCTTCAAATTCAAACCTGGTTCCTGGCATATCTTTAATGAGTACCTTAGTTATTCTCCTTCCTTTAACACTCCACTTGGTCCATAAAATTATAAGATATGCATTGTTTCTTACTTCCATCCTGATTATATTAGAATTTAGATTATGCAGGGTTATAAATGCTCTAATTTAATTATGAAGTAATCTTATGATCTCCCAATACATCATTGAACCATAATTACCAACTTATGCAACCTGGGGATGAAATTAACCAAAGAAGAAAGGAGAAGTGAAAGTGGGAGACCAATCAGCAAGGAGGAGTGGGCTTGGGTTGTGGCTGCTACTGTTTCTCTCCTTCCCTTGTTTCTATTAAGCCTTTGATGGCAACATTTGGGAACATTGAAATTAAAATGTTATCACTCCCATGCTTCCCAAAATTTTGTAACTAACCACCCTTGCAATTAAAAGAGTGAGAAAGTACAGGATCTTGGTTGTGGGCTGGTTGGTATGGTGGTGTTGATTGATTTGATGAACGTGAAAAGGGAGGGGGAGAAGGAAGATATAGAAGAAAATCAGAAAAAGGAAAATGTGTTTTTTTTTTTTTTTTTTTTGCCACTTCACCTGGTTGCAAGTCATATAGGACTGTTAAAGGAACTAAGGTATAATAGTTGGGACCGTTCCAAGTTAGTTGATACTTGAGACCTTTTAAGGAAGACCATCAGTAGTTGGGACCTTTGTTATTAATTTGGATAAGCATAGATTAAAATCATGGTTTCATTCACAATTGGTGGTCAGATTATCAGACATTGCCAGAGTGCCATTTATGGTGGTATTGTGCTAATTGTAAAGTATCGCAGTTGATGTGACATGGTATTTGTATCAACGTTTGGGTTATAGTGACCTTGTATTGAATTCAGAAGCCCGAACCATCCTTTAGAAGAACATTTGTGACTGAAACTTAGGTAGAAGTTGCGGTTTTTATAACTGTTTGTGGCCATTGTGGCATTAACTGACAAATTGAAATTGACCCACTTAATCATAGTATTCAAGATTTATGTAACAAAAGTTTAGGTTATAGCTCTGACTATTAGAACCTTGTCTTATAATTATTTATCGACTTGGGAGATCCTTAACAAGTTAACATTTATAATGACTAAAATATGTGTATAATTGTATCTTACATGCGAATTTAATAGTTTCAATCACTGACTGAATTGATAATGGATTATAATGGCAATATGGTAGTCTATAACAGATGTCATGATATGTTTTAAATTCACTGTACAGAACACCGTTTTGCAGAAGGGCGACTGTGCAAGTTTAGAATCTTTTTAAGAATGGCCTTGAACGGCTTTGTCTTATTCTAGAAAAGTATGGATTGAAGTAGTATCTATATAATCTTTTCTTTTAAAAGGTATTTGACCTCAAATACAGTTTAGGTCATGATGCAAGCTACTTATCATCAAAAACTCATGCAAAGCAGTTTTGAATAGGACTGCTTTTCTCTTGATTAACACTAAATATTCTGTCTTATCTATCAGGAGATCTATTTACATATGTTCTTTTCCTTTGGTTTAGGGCCTGTTCGGAGTACTTTTGTTTGTTTACATTCCTAGTTTGGATCCTTACCCGGGTTATACCCCCATAAGGCATGAACAAATTGAAGACACTGAGTATGAGGAACTTCCTGGTGCAGAGCAAGTCTGTCCGGAGAGGCATGTTAACATATTCTCAAGTATGATTTTTTTCTCTATCCTCTTACTTTTGTCTTCAGAACTATCCAGTTGGATATTGAGGTGGAAACTTTTTAAGCTGATCCGTGAGCTTAATAAATATTATGGTATCCTCAATCCTAAAATATTTAAATCACTTACATCATTTCCTTATCCTATATATCTTAAAATGTATATTTCTAATGCTTTTAGATTTGTTAGGGTAATTTTAATGTAATTTTGACTATATTTTGCGAAAATTTTAAAAATGTTAAGATAGTAAATTTAGAATCCGCCATAAACTTTTGGGTCTCTAAGAGCAGCTTGTTGCTCGTTTATATTTTTCTGATGGAAAACACACATTTTAAGTGTTTTGATTCTAACTAGTTGCTTTTTTCCTTTGTTTTTCTTGATTATAGAAATTTTATTTTCGTGGATGAATCCCCTAATGAAGCTTGGCTATAGAAGGCCACTAACAGAGAAGGATGTATGGAAGCTAGACACATGGGATCAAACGGAAACTTTGATAAGCAAGTATGTCACGTTGTCTTACACTTATTCCTAGATGTTATAAATTATGAACACTATTTTTGGATTTTTGTTTGATATACTAGGTTCCAGAGTTGTTGGGTTGAAGAATCTCGAAGACCAAAACCATGGCTTTTAAGGCCATTAAATCGTAGTCTTGGGGGCAGGTACTGGAATATTACTATCTTCCTACACTAACTTGTTAATTGGCAATCTATGCTAACTTGTGGCGGTTGTTTTCCCAGCTAATGCTTCTGTCCATTGCTGTGTGCAAAAAAATTATTTCCCGAAACCCATAGTGTTGTCCCATATTCTTTTTCCAAATGCAGATTAGCTGTTTTGATTTTGGCTAAGTGTTTTGATTTCTACTCAAATTTCTATGCTTATTTTTGTGTATTCATAACATTTAACTAGTATGATTCGTTGTTCTCATGTTTGACATTTTTCCTGATCCATCCAATTTTTTCTTCTGTAGGTTCTGGTGGGGAGGATTCTGGAAGGTGCTCACTTTTGTCATTCTATCCTAGATCATTGATATGGATATTGCTTAAAAACATTACAGTATCTGATACCTAAAAAGAAGCACCTGGGAACCCTTCTTAGTAAAGAAGGGGACTCCCTAAATGAGACTGCTAGCTGATTCCCCTTCTATCAAAAATTTATAAAATATTCATCCCTAATTCAAAACATGTAAAAATTTGTTTTACTAAAAATGAAATGGATTCTTGGATCAACTTAGATTTCCGGTTAACAGATCATTTTTTTACTAAATAGCCGTAGATTTGAGGGAAAAATTTCAAGGAACTCTTCCACATGTCCTTCTCTTTATAGCATAAATGAAATGTATAGATCGTAGTGCAATTGGCTCGATCATGTATCGTCATGGTTTACAGGTTATGAACTTTGAATATTTGCCAATAAGTTTAAATCGAAAATTGTTCCAAGTTTGAATTTATATTCTGTAGCTTACACTAGTTAGTTGTTACAAAGGTTACTTGAGTTGACATGAGTTTTCCATCAAGTGCACGAGGTTTAGTACATGTAATTCTATAACCACAACCGTAATCATGACTCTTAAAGAGTTTGTCTGTTTGTTGTTATCAACTATATCGTGCATTTGACTCGCTAATATTCTGTCCCGCAGATTGGTAATGATCTTTCACAATTTGTTGGTCCAACTTTGCTCAATAGCCTCCTAACGGTGAGTCCTCCCCTCATTTAAAACTGAGAAAAGAAGCATCGAGGAGAATTCAAATCTATCTCTTGTTTTGAGCTATTTGATATCCCGTTGACTGATAAATTTTCTGTATTATTATGCTGAATAGTGGGCTTATTTTTGGTTGGGAGATGCAAATTATTCTATGAATTACATGATTGGTTATGAAAGTATCGAATTTTTAAGACTTGGAGGGAGGGAGGTGCAAAACTGGCTGTCTCCAAACTATTAAGGGTCATGACCCCTCTTTTCAGGTTTTACTGTATGCTTGGAAGATTTAGCTTTTCTGAATCACTATGATGCTAAGTATTAGCCATTCTAGCAGGGTTTTCCAAGGTAGGGTTTCATGTTCTCAGTCACCATAGGGTTTGGATTTACCATATCGGAAATGTTACCTGGGGTATTCTGGTATCAGAACTGGGGCTTGTGATCCCTCCAGTGAACCCAAAACATTTAGTACTTTCCCTTAATTTTTTACATTTAAAGCTTTTTTTAAACGTTAAACTGAAGCATATTTGAAAATTTGTTCCATATCAAATTTTATGTTTCCATATATAGCAAAATCAGGAAAACTAAGCCCAAAAGGCTCCAAAGTCCAAAACATACATACTAGGACAGATCTGATTAAAAACAGATATTAAAGACTTCTTCAAACTATACACAGAAAGACAAAAGACAAGCTCTTTAATCTAAGACAGCCTCTTCCTCAATAGAGTCACTAGACAGAAGGCAGGTCGTGGCCTTGAGCGTTGGGTAGCTTGTACCTGGCCACAGGACCATGTATCCGGTACCTGTTTGGAACAAAACAATTATTTTTGGGCAGTAATATTTTGGAAAATTAATAGGAAAAGACCCAACTATTGGAGGTCTTCTTTCAAAGGTCTCAGATGGGGGGAAAAAGAGGAAAAAACCTTTATGGCAATAGGAGGAGTAGCTCACTTAGGTTAATCAACTAAAAGCTCTTTGCTTTACCTTAGTTACACTTACACCTAACGTATCTCCTCCTCAAGTTCATTCACTCAACCTGAGTCATATTTCTGCAACCAGAGTACTCCAACCCCTTAGAGCTTGCTAATCCAAGTCCAAACACCAAATTGTTGACAGATGGACTTTGTGACCGAACAATTCCATGATAGTGCAATATTGCTTGGATACCGGTTTTAGATAAACAAGTGGGGGAGAGACAAGGAATAGTCCTGTTAGCTTTAAACTAGAAGCTCTTTGCTTCATCTTTCTAAGCGGGTCAGAAAGCATATAATCGAGTCCCACATTTTTGGTTTGTGTGTGGGGAGGTGTGGGTGGGTGGGTGGGGGGGTGGTGGGTAGCGGGGGTCATCTCCATGATTGTTAGTACTCAAACAATATACCATTTTGAGCTTCTAGAATGAACCTTACTTTTTTTTATATATTTTGAACTTATTTTCTCCTCAAATTGGTTGTCTTTTTCTTGTGGATCCATCTAGCTGGTCATGCTTTTGGTGGAGTTTTGCATGATAGCTTTAAATCAGATTCGGCTAAATTCTGTAGATAGGTCCACATACACATAATCATACATCGGGGCACATGTGCAATTGTTGATGCACCCGTGTGGATTAATATACATTTGTTTGCACATAAATAGCAATATATGCTCAAGAAGAGAGACATATACTTTTGGAACTTCATTATTAACATCGTATTGCCTGTTTATTATTTGTTCTGAGAAAACTTTGTAATCATTAATATCTGCTTCATACAGTTATTTTTCTTTGTGTAAATTTTGCAGTCTATGCAACAAGGAGATCCTGCTTGGATAGGTTACATTTATGCCTTTTTGATCTTTGTTGGAGTGGTATTACCCCTATCCTATGGATCTTCTAATTTTTAATAGTATCAGTGGACAGTGGTCAAATTTGTTTTGTACATTGTGCTTCTTCTGTGATTGAATCCAGATATGGCTGTCTAAATAGGTGTCCTTATCCTCACATAAGTTGTGTTATGTCATTTTTGTGACTGAATTAAACTTAAGATGATATTCTGATGTTGGATGTTGGCTACTCTGATGAATTCACTTTTCAAAGAATGATTAATTTAAAACATTATATTTTTCTATGTCACTTGAATTCTTCACTGACCTTGTCTTACTCATAGAGTACCAGTGTCATACTTGTGTTGAACAAGGGTGTGCTGACTGCGATACATCACATGTAGTCATGAACTTATGAAACACTTCTTATGTATGTTGGATGATGTATCCAAGTCTGATACTTTTGTGGTTTTATAACATAGGTTTGTACAGATTACAGTATGTTTAATATTTCAAGGTCTAGCATGATAAAAATTTGGTCTAGCATGATAAAAATTTTCTTTTGAGAAGATGTTTCTGTCCGTTTGGATTATCTAACTGAATGATTGCATCTATCCAGATGATGGACAACACTTAGCTCTGAAAATCTTTTTGTGATTTGGTTTGTTTCTATGATACTCAGATTAGGGTACAAGTGTACAGGTTGGATATGGATCCAAGAGTTGGATGATCAAAATTCTAAAATAAAGGACTTGGTGATACGTTTTAAATTGATCCAAAACCTAAATATGGACTTTGGATTACAGCAATAGAATTATGCCATATCTCATTGTACCCTGGTCCGACAAGGCAGGCCCTATGGCCGAGTCCAAGCATTGAAGCATTAGTGTTAATAAAATCCAAAGTTTGTTCATTATGTAAAACTTTTCTCTTTTAGGAGCTGGATGACTTGAATCTGTTTAAACAAACTAGGAAACTTGACACACTATCCAAGTATGTTCAACTAAAGATAATTCTGTGTATGGTCTCTGTGAACTTTCATTTGAAAATTTGAATTTTTACTGAAGATATATTGTACTGTTGAGTATATGCATCCAGTCACTGATCCCCCTCCTGGAAGTTGGAAAAGAGTAGGGCTGTGTACGGGTATTTATTTTTTTTTTTTGGGGGGGGGGGGGGGGGGGGGGGGGGAGGTGAGTTGGATAATGTAGCAATTTTGGCTGGAAACAGTATCATATGGATAGCAGAATGAATGGTTGTCTGTCACTGATATCTCCTTGTTGTCTTTTGGTTTTTTTTTTTTTTTAATAAATTTTATTTCAGTATAATTTTTTACTCAAGTAAAGCTGGCGATGATATGTTTCCTTTCGAATTAACCCTATAGTTTTATTAGAAATAATAACTTTGAAGTCCCATAATTCATGTTGGAGTAGGATAAAAAAATTACTATGAAGTGATGGAAAGTCATCTTGAGAATCACTACTAGTTTTGAAGTCCCAAAGTTCTCCTTTGGTCATCTATTGATCCTAGCATGTTGTTTTATTAGAATTAGTATGGGAAACTATGATACCTACAAAGTGCAGTTTCACTTCTGTTCTCATCCCTAGATAATTTCCCCTGTTTTTTTTTCGAACGCATGTTAATTGTAGCCACTTGTTTTTCTTTTCCCGTAAGAAATTTGCACATATTTTATTTCTTTTCTTTTGCCAAAGTTCTATGGTTCATTATTAGCTTACAATTACATTTAAAGGTTGTTCTATTTTTAACTATTGTGCTTTCCAGGTGTTGGGGGTGCTATGTGAAGCACAATATTTTCAAAATGTTATGCGTGTTGGATACCGTCTCCGATCGACTTTGGTAAATTTGTTTTATTTTTCCTCGTATCTTTGTTAAATATTCATATTTCATTGGAAAAAAAGTTCCATCACTTTTTGTCTTTCCATGAGCAGCTGAATTTTCTTGATGTCTCTTGTGCCATGTGAATTGATTTTATGTGTACACTTATATTGTCTCTTAACATTTCTGAAGCAATTTTTCAACATTTGTTTTATTCAATGGGGATGTTAATGATCTGTTGGCTAACCTATCTGGTTTGCTTCTATATCATGCTTCCTTTTACATGTTACAGTCGTGGAGGATACTTCAATATTGAACTGATAATTCAATAGTGAACTATGGAATTGGTGGTGAGATTTTCCTTTTGAGTTGTGTGATTGCTTTTTGGAGCTGTGGCTATGGACAATCAAGGTCAGCACCAAATGTGGTTATTAGAACATCTGTTTTTGAGGTTCTTTTTAGAAATTGAGGGATGTCACTCAGTGGTACCATGTGTCTTTTGTGTCAAAGAAACCAAATACGAAAAACCTTGGTAAAGCAAAGGATTTTGGTATCATCTTTACAGCACTAAGGTCAGTGAACCAATGTTGCCTTAGGTAATGAAGTAAAATCTTTTCAAGGAACTTGTTTTGAGCCTGTTTCCTTACATCCCTTTGTATAATACTATGGCGTTCTTAGCATAATCAAGGACCAGCTACAAAAAGAGCTCAATGCCAGAGATTAGCCTTACAATATCTAAGATTTGTACGTATGATCTCCTACTGAAAATGGCAGACCCAATTTTCTTAAAAACTCCGAAAAGAATGACAATCAAGAGGCATATACAGCTGCTGAATCATCTTCCCATGCTATAACAGGGAATTTAGTGTCTGGAGATAAACACTAGTAGGGTTTTCTTGCGAAAGGTTGTTGGTTATTACTCTGCCACTGCCATTCTCTTGAAGACCTAAATTTTGAAGGTGGTAAAAGTAGTTATTGGTAGTGGCAACGTATTCGATTGTGTCCAACTTGTGACTGGTGTTTTGGGGTAGATTGAGCTTGTTTCTGCGGTTCTCTTTATTTTCATTAGTAAAATATCAATATTAAGCGCAAGCTGGTTTCAAATGCCATTATACTGCCAGAAATTGTTTTCAGATAGAAAAGGGCTATTAATCTTACCATTGCTTAATATTTCAGGTGCTATATGTTGCCTTTGAGAGAGTAGAAGGTTCATTAACATAATATCTATGTTGGGATTTTTGGGTGTTTTGTCTGAAAGTGGATAGAAGAATATCCCAAATATAGCTACAGACGGCATGTACTGAGAAGCCTTGCTTGTTTTATAGCCTATGTTTGAGTCCAAAGTACTAAGCCTTTTTTTCGTTTTTCTTGGATATACCGTGTGATTTACAAGCATTTTACAGTCATAACAACAGCAACAACAAAAACCACACCCTAATCCCAAAAAGACACGGTTGGCTACTTTTACAAATTATCATACTTGAGGGATTGTGGTTTGGTGGATGTGGCGCAGTTGTCGAAGCACCTTTAAAGAGGCTTCATTACTTAGCATTGGGTGGTTTAAGATTTATTTTCTCCATTACCTTTCTTACTTTATTCTGCATATTTTTCTTGTTTGAATTTCATTATTAACATGGTAAATGACGTCCACACATATTCATATCTTTCTATGTGCATGTCATGCAGGTAGCTGCAGTTTTTCGCAAATCCTTAAGACTAACCCATGAGAGTCGAAAAAAAATTCCTACGGGGAAAATAACCAATATGATGACTACCGATGCTGAATCTCTCCAGGCATGTAATTTTGGTTTCCAGTGTTTTCAGTTGCTCATTTAGGATTTAATCAATTTGAAACCGAAAGTGTTGTTTTAATAGAGGACAAAGTATCTTTTGTTGGCATACAAAATTCCTGTGGTTCTTAGCCTTTTACAAAACAAATCACCTGAAATGAGTTGCAAGGATTTACTTAATTTTATATGGATGTATGTGTTGCTAAATTTACACATGATTTGAGTTTTAGAGAGATTAATATTTGTGTTAGTATTCATAAAATGACAGATATAAATGACCGTTATGCACAACATATTTGGATGATTTGGACCTTATGATTATATAAGCCAGCCCTATGTTAGACACTAAATTTTGTTCAAGGGTGACTTTGCTGTTTTTTTATTTTTTGATGAAAAAGTTCCTGCAGGTAGCCATCGCCATATCCAAGGTCTGAAATGAAGTGTCAAGTATCCATAGCTACGTCACTAAATTTTTGATGAAATTTTTTTGTCCAAGGTCTGAAATGTAGTGTTAAGTATACATAGCCATGTCAGAATTTCGAGGATATGGCACTTGTTATTGAGGTGAAATGAAGAGTCTGAGTAGCATAAGTGCGTAAACAGCCTTTTCCTAGACTTTGCTTTCTTTGGAGATTCCTGTCAGAGAATTTTCTCATCAAAAGTGACTAGACCTATTGAACCAAATCTTCAACATGTAGATGCACCTAATTTCTGGATATTATGCCTTTTTAAAACCCCTTGAGAAGGCATCACATTTTTGATAGTTGATTTCTTGTAGAAAATCATCCCAGACCCAAATAAGTATATTCAAATTAGTGTCTTGCCTGCTCCATTTATCTGGTCCTTGGGCCTCTATAGTCTCTTTTTATTATGGAATGTGGGAACTAGTTTATGCAATATTTGCTGGAGTGTTAGAATTCAGAAGATCCAATTTTAATGTTTGTTTGAAAGCCTCTTGTGATAGTTATCAGCATGAACTGTAACTCATATGGTGATTTGTTACTGCAGCAAGTTTGCCAGTCACTTCATACAGTGTGGTCGGCTCCATTCCGTATTGTTATTGCTATGGTTCTTCTTTACAAGGAGCTAGGAGTGGCCTCAATTGTCGGAGCTTTAATGCTAGTTCTTTTGTTCCCTATACAGGTAAAAAAGAGAGCCATTATACCCTCCATTACATTGCAACTGTAAGTCTAAATGGAAGAAAACAATTGTTGGGAATTCTTGAGTTTGCTTATTGTATCTTCCATATTAAGTTTTGTTGGCTAATTGTGACATGTACCAAATAATAATTAACGCCGGAAACTACTATACTGAGACTGGCAGATTAGAGTATGAACAATCAACTAATTTGATTGAGATCTGGACATCAACTAATTTTGTTTGCTTGATTTGTGGACTTCAAGGATTTCATTTCATTGAATATAGACTACATTTTTTTTTTTTGTTGATCACAGTTGTTTATCTTGATCATGTGGGTAACTATTGTGTGTCAAGAATTGGTTGGGTTAGAAAAGGAAACATCTGTTATTTTTTATTGTCGGATGGAAAGTTGGAAACCCACTAGGAAAAGTAATGAATAGCTAAACTATATCATTAACGTCTTCGGTTCTACTTCCTCCATTTCAAAATAAGGGTCTTTATAGGTTTTACATACATGTTTAGAAGTTCTTCGTTATATGTTTGGATGGTATTAAACTCTGGCAAAAAAATATTGCATGCATTTTTTAAACTGACAAATATTTCTGAGATAATTTAAATGGCGAAGTGGTCAACAATAATTCTCATCAGTCAATGAATAGAGGGAGCAGTATATAATATATGGAAAGTATAGGCATTTGTTGAAGGTCTTGAAGTTGTGCATGATTAGTAGAAGGTATTTATTGATTCCATACCTTAGAGTAACATCACCTGAAAAAAAAGTATGAATACCTTTTTCTCTTTCTCCCTAAAGAGGGGTGGGTATGGGAGGGCCTGGCTATCATATTGATGGGCTTCAGCTTTGTGAGGTTTGAAAATATAAGTTCTTTCTGTTGAAGTTTGCTTCACTCTTTTAGAAGTTTTTTGGTTATTTTGTATACAGTCATTATAATTAATTTTTTTCCATGCCTTTTCTAGACATATATCATCAGCAAAATGCAGAAACTGACCAAAGAAGGCTTACAACGCACTGACAAGAGAATTGGCCTCATGAATGAAATATTGGCTGCCATGGATACTGTGAAGTACGTAACACTAGCATCGTTTGCTTCTTCCCTGGATGTTTTTAAGAAAAATGGGAACTAATAAAAGTCCTGCTGATTGTGAGCAGATGCTACGCATGGGAGACTAGTTTCCAGGGAAAGGTCCAAAGTATACGAGGGGAAGAGCTATCATGGTTTCGCAAAGCACAACTATTAGCAGCGGTATGTGAACTTGTTTTGGGGAAAATGAGGAACTATGATTCTTTATAATTAAAATCTGTTACCTATCAAACAATGTTTCAAATATTCACATATTGCTCCAGGTCAACAAAATTTATTTTTTACTAGTTTCAGTTTGTCCTTTCTAAGGGTTCTGTTTTTCCTTGTTCTAATGTTGCAAGTTGAACTACTTAGTGGCTTAGAATGATAGTGAGCATGTCAACAATTGGATGGATGCAGCAATGTAATTATTTTTGTTTTCATTAAGCTGGGTCCATTCTAATGTATTGCTTACGTAACTGATGTGTTGAGCTGAATAGTACAGCCGACTCAGATGAACTTGAGAAAGACTTTGCATAGTATACTAGAGACAGCTCTAATGGCAGTATCATGCATAAAAACTTTGCACTGGGTCTTTTTACTTGGATGGATCGGTCTCTCATCCAGTGTTTTAGTAAGGGAAGATGGAGATACTTGAAGCAAGATAAAGGAAGAGAAGATTTAGAGAAAGTCTGATAGCAAGATAATTGATGGAGTATATGTTAAAACACTTTCTGGAAAGGTTTATTTTATTTTTGGTTAATTTGCTGTATTTACAATGCCTCCACCAGAGTGACGAGCGCATCATTTCCTGCATTCTCTTTTTTTGACATATAAGTTACTGTAGGCTTCTCCACGGCTATGTGGGTATTGTGACAGCACTGAAATCTGTGTAAATAACTATTCACTAATGACGATTTTTAATTATACTTATTCATACTTTATTCT
This sequence comes from Dysphania ambrosioides, assembly GCA_026401315.1. NCBI lineage: Eukaryota > Viridiplantae > Streptophyta > Magnoliopsida > Caryophyllales > Amaranthaceae > Dysphania > Dysphania ambrosioides. Next base: position 16,610,371 of record CM048667.1, read on the forward strand.
ATTGCAGTCCTGAAATCTGATGATTTGTTTGTAAATGGGTTTCTCTGTACCTGGTGATATTTCTGAAATTATCCTCTTTGCTATCATGTAATAGCTTACTCATCTGAAACTGGTACACCTTGTTCTGAAGTGTGTAATCTTTGTAGATCCTCTAGTGGATAATTACTAGTTGTTTTGAATTTTAACTTGTATCTTCAGTATTTTTGATCTTGTGCATTTGGTTTATAGTCTCCTTTCTATTGGATGTGTTCGCTTGCATGAGCTTATCTAATATGGCCTGCTGACTTTTCTTTTCTTACATTTGCAGTTGAATAGTTTTATTCTGAACAGTATACCTGTTATGGTGACTGTGGTCTCTTTTGGGATGTTCTCTCTGCTCGGAGGTGACTTGACACCAGCGAGGGCATTCACATCACTTTCACTATTTGCAGTGCTACGGTTTCCTCTATTTATGCTTCCAAACATCATTACACAGGTTTTTGGACAAATCTTCTAGCTCTTACTTTTGTTGCCTTGTAAGATGATTCTGTCAATCAGTGCCATAAAATTATCTGTATGGTTTTACATTCTTATGTACTTTCTTAGGTTATTGTGTATTGTAGTATTGTAGTTTGCATGTGTTATAATTGTTTTTCCTGTTTTCCCATGCAATACTGTTATGTTAACCATTCTCTTTCCGCCATAAAATGCTTTGTTCGTCTATCTCCTCTTTCTTCTTGTCATGAAGTATAACTTGCTTTTATTGTACAGTTGATTTATACTTCTTGCTTCTCATTATAGTTTTGATTTGAGTGATAATTGATGAATTTGTTGGCATTTAAACCCAGTGCCTGAGCTTTTCTGTGAAGTGTTAGCCCCTACAAGGATTTCAGATTGTTCTTGCCTTAACCTGCAGAAGAGTTCCTTGCCTTTAATTTTATCTGTTGATGTTTGTTCATGGTTTTGCATTTTACAATGTCAAAGAAATATAGGAGATTAATTCGATCGCCTGGTTTTCTACTCTTTGAACTTTTGATGCCTTTTAAGTTAGTTTTCTGATCTTTGCTTGTTGCTATCCTGAAATACCAATATTAGAAAACTTGTAATAACGTCCACTTTATATGTTCAATTTGTACTCTGATTCATTTTGGCTGCTTAGTTCAATAGAGATCCATTTTTCTTTGGGTGTCAGGTTGTAAATGCAAATGTATCCCTGAAGCGATTGGAAGAACTGTTGCTTTCTGAGGAGAGAGTCCTTCTGCCGAATCCACCTCTTGATCCAGCATTGCCAGCTGTCTCCATAAAAAACGGAAATTTCTCTTGGGATTCAAAGGTTTACTCACATTTCCTAGCTAAAAGGATGTATAATATATATTCTGCTTATAAGTTTATGTTGATCATGCTGTACAAATGTTAAAGTACTTTGAATCTTAGATTAGTGGTTGTGAAAGGTGAGAAATGTCAAAGTGGTTGTGGGAGGCCAATTGTATTTCAGACACTTTTCTGCATTGGCTGGCTAAATTTCATGGGAGTGTACTTTGATTCCCAGTATCCATTGGTAGTAGTTTTGTATTGAAATTATTGGGTGATGGCATGGAATTTGGTGATGACTTGTTTTGTTCTCATCACTTGCATCTTTTTCCCTTAACATGGATAGAGGGGAAGGATGTGGCCTGTAGTTAAGGGTGTAAGTGGCATTTTTTTTGAGAAGACCAGAAAATAGAATAGTCTCACATCAGACTTTGAGAACACATGATTGATTAATGTAACTAGTCTCTGAACTTGCACTTCAAGAAATAATTTTTATAATGCTAAAGGTATGCCCTTCCTTGGTAATGTATATAATAATCCAGTTGATTTCTCAGTATCTTATAGATGCTATCATCTGTTCTATGCTAGTTTCCTTTTGGTTTGTGTTTCCTACAATTTTTTGTGTTAATTGTTGTCTGATTTATATTCTCCTCAATAAATTGATCTTTATCCTTCAAATATTTTTGGGTTTTGGTAGTTCACATTCCTACTAACTTCAAATAATTTGCCTTTTTCCTTCAGGCAGAGAAGCCCACTCTAACCAATATAAATTTGGATATACCTGTTGGAAGTTTAGTCGCAATAGTTGGCAGTACTGGAGAAGGAAAGACATCACTAGTTTCTGCAATGCTTGGGGAGGTTCCTGCTATGTCTTCTGATACAAGTGCTATCATTAGAGGGACTGTTGCTTATGTGCCGCAAGTTTCTTGGATATTTAATGCAACTGTGAGTGCTTTGACCATGTTTTCTATTTGTCTTGTGATCTTACCTATCTTGCTGGCACCAGGGATACTGTTCATAAGTTTTTCACATGTTCTCTTTACTAAGGAGGACTGGTCATTTCAACTTTTCACCCATTTTATTATTAGAGTTGCTTGCTGTTTTAATTGGCTCTTTGTAGAAGATTTTCTGTCCCTCCTAAAGATAGTTTCTTTCAGGTACGTGATAACATACTGTTTGGATCAATGTTTGAACATGCAAGATATGAGAGGGCAATCCATGTTACAGCCTTGAAGCATGACCTAGAATTGCTTCCTGTAAGTTTACTGTTTATGCATGTCTTTTGTTCATGTATGAAGTCTTGGCTGGATTTATTGGCTCAATTTATTTGGTTCTCTATCAGGGTGGTGATCTTACTGAAATTGGAGAAAGAGGTGTGAACATAAGTGGTGGACAGAAGCAAAGGGTATCCATGGCTCGGGCTGTTTATTCCAAATCAGATGTTTATATCTTTGATGACCCTTTGAGTGCCCTCGATGCTCACGTGGGTCGACAGGTAATTCTTGACTGCCTATGCTGTTTAATTATCTTGGGTTTCATTTTGAGTAATTAATTGTCAGGTGGTAGTGCATTTATTAATTACTTGTTAACAGCCAACTCATCTGAGCTTTGCTTGGTTTTTATGCTAAATATGAAAAATTTGACATCAACTAACGTATGGATTTCTTATAGTCATTTGAAAACTGGGCATTGAACCAAATTTAAATATCCAATGCATTTGTAATAATTAGTGCTCAATTAAAATGAACCCATAAATTGTGGCAAATACTTTAAGAAGGTACATTAAGAGGGAAAACCTACTTGAGTGGGTTTTAATTTAGTACATTATAAAGATTTGTCATTGTGTTTAACTGTCATCAAGAGTAGGCATAGTAAATGAATATCTTTTTTGGTTTAAAATAGGCATTCTGATTCATTCTAAGAGAAATGAACTGTAGAAATTAGTGTTATCTCAACCTTTTTTTCCTTACCAAGGCCGGGCAAGATGGACGGTGGCAAGAACAGAAGGTGTATAAAGTGTTAGGCCTTATAGTTGATTTAGATTCCTAATGGACTAATCTTTAAAAACATTTTGATGGTGGCTAGAGATGACTAGGGATGTCGATTTGGGTCCACAAATCGGTTTTGGGTTAACCCGTCGCGGGTCAGTTTTCATTAGGTCGGGTTGAAATGGGTAAATTTGTTCTTTCGGGTCGGGTTGGGTCATTTTAGGGTCTTCAAATCGACTATTTACTTTGTTGAGTTCAGTATGGGTTCGGGTCAGGTCATGTTCGGTTTGAGTCAATTCGGATCGGTTCCATGACGGTTTACAACGGGTTTTTTCGGGTTCAGATCATGTTTGATTCGGGTCAATTCCGATTGGTTCGAGACGGGTTATAGCGGCTTGTTCCTGGTTCAGATCATGTTCTGTTCATGTTAATCTGAATCGGTTTTTAGACATGTTATAGCAGGTTGTTTTGGGCTCAAGTAGATTTCGAGTTCGGGTCAGTTCCTAAACGAATTGTTTCGTATCACAGAGATTTGATAGACATAGTTAATTAAACAACATAATTCATGCACAAATAGAATATAATTAAACAATATAATTCATGCACAACTCACCTTTTATGACGATAAGGCTTTTGTGGAAGAATTTCCAAAGCCGTAAGAATAGAAATGATTGATCATGAATACATTATTTTGATTTCAAAAATAAAAATGACAATGTGATTGTATTTACAGTTAAATGTTGATGGAAATTTATCGAATGGGGTCTTATTGGATTGAGCTTAAACAAGTCAATTTGGCCTCTCGGTTTAGGTTAGGTGGGGTCAAAATATTTAGGAAGTCTGTTAAAAATTCTGAGTTTAGTTTCATAAAATATACATTTTGAAATTAATATGAAAGTATAGGTAAGGTTATCTCAAATCAGGTAAAAAACATGTTAGTAAAATTAGGTCATACATAATTAGACTGTTTAACAAGTTGGAAAAATCGGGTCATGGGTCATTATTAGTTAGGTCATAACAGCTATTCTTCGAGTTTGATCGCTTTCGAGTTGTCATTAGGTTGTCTTCGGGTTGGGTCATTAACGAGTCAGGTTGTCTTCGGATCGGGTCGGGTCCTAAACGGGTCAGGTCATTAATGTGTCTGGTCACATTCGAGTCGAATGCAGATTGGGTTCAGGACTAATCAGTTTGGGGTTGACTTGAGGTCGGAGTGGGTTGGGTTCCGGGTCTCACTTTTCGGGTTATAACTAGGTCGGGTGCAATTTTGCGGGTCGGGTCAGATTTTGACATCTCTAGAGATAACCACTCCTTGGTGGAAAGGGGGAAGTGGGTATAGAATGTAATTTCCATGTAGAGAGCATTAGGCCGGAGGTGTTTTCTTGTAGGCTTGTAGTAAACTTGTGGTTTCCTGTAATATCTTTTACTAGTTGATATGTATGTATCAATTTCTTAATTTCTTATGGTCTTTGGTTCAAGAGACCTCTTTATTTTAGCTTATTGGCATACTGCTTATGAGTTATGAGTTTCACTTATCTGAATTTGAATCATCTGTAGGTTTTCGAGCAGTGTATCAAAGAGGAGCTAAAAGGAAAAACTAGGGTACTTGTTACAAACCAGTTGCATTTTCTGTCACAGGTTGATAGAATCATCCTGGTTCATGATGGTCTAATTAAAGAAGAGGGGACTTTTGAAGAATTGTCTAAGAATGGAAAAATGTTCCAAAAATTGATGGAAAATGCTGGGAAAATGGAAGAATACACTGAAGAAAAGCATGATGTTGAGAGTAGCGATGAAAAAGCTCTAAAAGTTATAGCAAATGGAAACTTAAATGACAAAGCAAGTGGTAAAACTGATCCACAAAAACCCAAAGAAGCAAAATCTGTTCTGATCAAACAGGAAGAACGAGAAACTGGTGTTGTGAGTTTAAATGTCTTAATAAGGTATTGGACTACTTTAGATTACTATCGCTGCACATTATCTGGATTCATGCAATCTGAAAAGTTCAGTTATCTGGTTTTTGTTCAATTCATGAGTTTTAGTTTCATTACGAATGCTGGCCTGGTAGCATTAGCGAACAATGTGCTACCTTGTGATTCTTTTAATCCATCTTATCAACAAATGTGTGATTGCATCTGGGTGTATCATGGAAATTTCCTAGGAAGCGATCATGCCATCTGTTTGATTTTCAGTGTATTGCCTCAAGAATATAAGTTTTTGCTATGTCATATGTGACGTGAAGGGATTGATTTTGGCATTTTTGCATCTCATAATTTGTATATTTTGATGGAGGCCTGTTTTGTAGTTCCCCCCTTCTCCCTCTTTTGGGTGAGTATGAAAGAGTTGACTGGAGCAAGATGTTGGAAACTCAAGTTATAGAGTGTTTACTCCATAATTGACTTTGGCTATTCAAATTATCCCCATTTTGGAAGGTATCAGAGTTTACCATATAGACATTTCCAGTCCTCCTCCATGGAGTGTCCTCTTGCTTTTATGAATCTGTTCTTACCCTTTTCTTTGGGTCAGCTTCACTTCCTATAACCCTACCCCTTTTCTGAGAGAAGAGAAAATAGTGAGGAAACTTCAGGAAATATGATTGGTGAAAATGATGCCAAGACATTCTCTTTTCTATGCTTTACTGTTCACAAGCACTGCTAGTCCAGTAGATGCTCTTAATGTCATGTCTTTTGCAGCTAGTGTAAGCGCTCTGATTTTTTCTGCTGCTAGTCATCTTACAGTGCACTTATCACTGGCTTCTACTTTTAGATTGGTCAGGTGTGGATCGGAATTCTTACTTTACCTAAAAAAAGTGGAGAGATTTAAAGGATGCTGACTTTATCTTTTGATCCATAAGCTTGAAGCAGATTGCTGCTATTGTTGCTTCATATGCTTTGTGCTCTCTGTAATATCATTACAAATTGCTTGTCTGCTAAATTTTCAGAAGGATTTAAAAAAAAGTCAAAAATTGAAAAACTGTCTGTCCGCTGATATGCAAAACTATGTTTGAAGAAACAAGCATTAAGAATTAAACCTTTCTAGAGCTGGTTTTTTTGTTGCAATGTGAAGAAAGCTTGTCATATTCACCCCTCTATTGCGTTACCTCTCAGAATCCATACCGTCTTGGATCCAATTGATCAAGTTTTCTCTCTGATCAACAGAAAGTTGAAACTTTTCTGCTATATTACTTCTTATCATGGTCATCATCTATGAGATTGTTGGGTTCATCAAATGTAAATATTTTTCTCTTCTTATGAAATGCAGGTACAAGAATGCACTTGGAGGGACATGGGTTGTCATAATTCTTCTTTTGTGCTATGTATTCACAGAAATTCTGCGTGTTTTAAGTAGCACATGGTTGAGTGTTTGGACAGATCAAAGCAGCCCCCACATACACGGTCCAGGATTCTACAACATAGTCTATGCTCTTTTATCATTTGGTCAGGTGATTAATTTTTGTTTTGGTTTTTGGATTGAGTGCATCAAATTTACCCTTTTCCAATTGCTTCTCAACTGTTTTTCGATTACGTTCACGAATGACCATGCACCAAGCGTAAAAAAGACTATTGATAGTTGGTTGTCCTTTACTTGATATCGGGTTGATTATTTTATCTGTGATGCATTTCCTTGGTCCAGGTTATGATTACATTGCTAAATTCTTACTGGTTGATTACTTCAAGTCTTTATGCGGCTAAGAGACTCCACGATGCAATGCTTAGCTCTATTCTAAGAGCTCCTATGGTCTTCTTCCAAACCAATCCCCTTGGACGGGTCATCAACAGATTTGCAAAGGACCTTGGGGATATAGATAGAAATGTTGCAATATTTGGAAATATGTTTCTGAACATGATGTCACAGCTTATCTCAACGTTTGTATTGATTGGAATTGTGAGCACTATGTCCCTTTGGGCCATAATGCCTCTTCTGGTCTTGTTCTATGGTGCCTATCTATATTTTCAGGTATATCCAGCATTCTGGTTTGTCTCTAATCATGTGAAAGCTCTCAATTTCGTCCTGAAATCTAACAAGTTACCCTGTCAAACCATGTATTTTAATGGAATCCTGGCCATTGCTGTCACTTATGTTCAAGTGGCTTCGGCAAGTGAAAGAGTTTGGAAATTTGCCATTCTTTATTTTATAACATATTTGTTTAAGATTATTTTTCTTGATCACAAATTCCGAACATTATTAAGAATTTGCTTGTTTCATCGTTGTTAACATTTGTTGTTGATCCATAAATCCTAGCTAATAAGCATGAACACCATTCAATATTTCACAGATCTAGTCTTGGCTGTGTTTTTTTATCTTCTGCATATCAAAGGTTCCTTTTTAAAAAACCTTGTTTGATGGAATGGTCTAATTCATCATCATACAACGGAATGGGAATCATTTTTGTATGACCTGGTGACTGATGACGACTTGTATTTGTCTGACTTATTCTTCAGTCCTTTATCTTAATAGTAGTTTTTCCTCAGATGCGGAAAAAATGATAACGGAGTAACATCATTTGTGATTTTTGTTTGCTTTTCTCTCTTTCCTGTAAATTTGGAAATCAAATTTTGTTTTTAATTCACATTGGAGTAAATAATTTATGTGTGACTTTGTATTTGTGCATCCAAACACTCAATCATACTTAAAACAGTTAAACATGAGGTTAAATGTGATGATGTAACGATTGCAGGATATTTTTGGTTCATCCAAGGTTTTATGATTTTGTATTCGTGCATTTTTCTTCATGATCTATATCACATGTAGACCAAATACTTTAACTGGGAAGATCTTTCCACTGAATGAATGTGCCTCTTAAACCTTGAACATTCTTAATTTGTAGAGCACTGCACGGGAAGTTAAACGGTTGGATTCAATCTCCAGATCACCTGTTTATGCACAGTTTGGAGAAGCCCTAAATGGGCTTGCAACCATTCGAGCGTACCAAGCTTATGATCGAATGTCCAATATTAATGGAAAGTCCATGGACAACAATATCAGATTCACTCTTGTGACCATGAGTGGAAACCGTTGGCTTGCTATTCGTTTGGAAACATTAGGTGGCCTCATGATATGGCTTACAGCAACTTTTGCTGTCATGCAGAATGGGAGGGCAGAGAACCAGGAGGCGTTTGCCTCTACTATGGGGTTGCTACTTAGTTATGCCTTGAACATTACAGGCCTTTTAACTGGTGTGCTAAGACTTGCAAGTCTTGCAGAAAATAATTTCAATGCTGTTGAACGGGTTGGAACATATATCGATTTGCCTTCTGAAGCACCTCCTGTTATTGAAAGCAACCGTCCTCCTCCTGGTTGGCCTTTATCAGGCTCTATCAAATTTGAGGGTGTGGTGTTACGTTACCGACCTGAACTTCCTCCTGTCCTGCATGGTGTCTCCTTCGCAGTATACCCTAGTGACAAGGTTGGGATAGTTGGACGCACTGGGGCTGGGAAATCTAGCATGCTTAATGCATTATTTCGTATCGTAGAACTCGAAAGTGGGAGAATCTTAATTGATGACTGCGATATTGCCAAATTTGGGCTTACTGATTTACGTAAAGTTCTGGGAATCATACCTCAAGCTCCTGTTTTATTCTCAGGTATGCTTTATTAAGTCTTGGTTTCAATTAACTTTCTATCTCTGTTTTGAGAGGTGAAGGGGGTGCATTATGGCTGTGTTGCAATCTATTTCTTAGACTAAAAAATCATTCTTGCTTGTCAACTTATTTTTGTATTCAAACACTTCTATGCTATTCTATAGGCTGTCCTCTGATGCATTATACAACAGAAAGTTATTCAAATATGTAGATATTCTCCTGTCAGTCACATTGCATGTTACCGTGTTGCTCTTGAGAGTCAGGTTAAGAATGTTAAGCACTTTTTTTGTTAGTTGATGTTAAGCAGTTAGACATGAGGTTAAATGTGACGATGTAACGATTGCAAGATATTTTTGGTTATGTTAGTCCTTAAAAATATGTGCCATAGAGGTTAAACATACAAATTTTATATTGAATTCGATGAACTACTTTTTTGGTGCTAATTTGGTTTTATTATCTTTAGCTTATTGCTTTGAAATTTATCTTGTGCTAAAGTGGTTTCTAAATCATCAATGTCTTTTTTTGCTAACTTATCTTCAAATACCTGGACCATAGCAACCTTTTTTCTTTCATTTGGCTTCTGATTATTCTTTGATGTCTCCTAACTTGTTACATAAATCAGATTGATACTTAAAATTCTAGGTTTGACCTAATTATTCAATTTGTAGAAATCCTTGAAATAGGTCTTTTTTTTCTATTGTTGTCTTATTTTATTTCTAGAACCAAGATATTGATAGTTTCAGGTCCCTGTGCAAACATCATGTTTCAGTTTTGACAGGAGCACTGATTTCCAGGAATATCGGTCAAGGATGCTGATTTTTCATTTTCATTACTTATTTATTTGTTCTCCTGGATCTGTATGTATACTATTCACATTATTCTTCCATTATGCTCACAGTGAATCGCGTTACACCTCTGAATATTCAGAAACTCTCTATGCTTGTGTTGTTCATCTAATTGTCGCTGAACCTTTCCATGGCATGACCCTCACAGAAATTTTTTACTGCTTTGCTGTATATACTGTAAAGACCCTAGGAATGTCTTGTTAAGCTGGAAATATTGCTGCTGTTGCTAATTATCTTAACCTTTGATGGAGCATTCTCTCTTGTTGTTAACAAGCATTTCATTTCTTCCATCTCTAGGATCTGTAAGGTTTAATCTTGATCCTTTCAATGAACACAATGATGCTGATCTTTGGGAAGCTTTGGAGAGGGCCCATTTGAAGGAAGTCATCAGGAGAAATCCTTTAGGTCTGGATGCTGAGGTATGTTTTTGAAGATGCTGGTATTTGGTGGGTGTTTCATGTAGAATAAACTTGCAGTATATGAATCCTTATATCACTGCTTATGTATCATAAAAATAAGCAGTAGTATACGAAAGCAAATGTTTTTCCTTACGAATTTAATTTCGAGGGGTTATGATGCTTGGATGTATAGCATACATGTACTTAGAGTAATGCTTCCATCGATACATCATTTTATATTAAATGTCTATGGCGTCACTTAATTTGTTATCCAAAGATCTTGTTACTCGTTAATATTCAGTTACCCCCCTTCTAATGTCGAAATAGTTCTTTTGTTATGGTAATTGGCCTAAGGTACTTTTGTGTTGCAAAGACCATTTTGTGTACATACCATTCTCTTAGAAACAGTTAAATGGTACAATGGTAAAATTTGACATAAAGGGGGTAGTAAATTCCAATGGTCTTCTTAGTTGGATTAAAAATTGCTGTGAGCTGTCACTTTGAGTAATTGACAACCCTTCAATTTTTTTGGTGATCTTTATTTAAAACTCTGACTTTGAACATGGATTTTGATGAATTTCTAATTTAGTTTGTTGGTTTCGCTCTTCCGGATCCTGTGATGCTTGGAAACTTTTTTTGTTGGATCATGGGATTTTCTGATTTGTTGCTTAAGAAATGAACTTATCCCTGTTATTATATGTAGCATTGACAAACTGATCTTCATTACCAGTTTGTTATTTAATTACTTTTATTTGTTTATGTGCTGTTACAAGGTATTAGATTAGTTCCTCTGCCAGAACTTATTAGCTACACAGGAGTGATCTAATTGAGGAAGGATGGAAATAGGCTGTTATACAGTATCAACTTCAATTGATACGCTACTGACATCTAATATTGTTTATTTTGGTGATCCGTCCATCTTTTATCAAATGATAACGGAGCTTTTGAAATTGAGTGGTGTCTGTATTCAGAGGATGTGACGACCTTAAATACTCGAATGAAGTTTCTCTTTCTATATGATGCACTCTAGAATTTGCCTAAAAAATAACAATTTTCTTGGGAGTTGTATATCTTGTACTGTTGCACCTCGATAAATTGCTAATGTTTCCTGGTGGCCTACATTTGGAAGAAAATGGTGTTTACTTTATCTTGTTTTGTTTTAAGGTTTCTGAAGCAGGGGAAAACTTTAGTGTTGGTCAGCGCCAACTGCTTAGTCTAGCACGGGCTTTGCTTCGGCGTTCGAAGATATTAGTTCTTGATGAAGCAACTGCTGCTGTTGATGTGAGAACAGATGCTCTAATTCAAAAAACAATACGAGAAGAATTTAAATCATGTACAATGCTCATTATTGCACATCGACTCAACACTATTATTGACTGTGACCGCATCCTTCTACTTGAGGCTGGAAAGGTAATTTTTATGACATCTTAGTTAATTTACCTTCTTACACATTAACAATCTGCATTAGACTGTTATAAGTTTTGAACATAGCAATATATATATGAGTGCAGTTTCATGATGGCACAGTAAATAACTAAATCAAATAACAAGTTGAGATCTCGAGCTTTGAATGAATGTAACTTGATATTTTATCTGGAAGTAAACTTATGTGAATGACTTGCAAAAGAGTGACAAATGAAGTGCAACTAAAAGTCTGAGAGGTTTCATGTATTAGTTACCAAAACAGTCTCGAAGATTTTTCTTTGTAAATACTGCATACAATACAGCTAAATAAAAAATCGAGGCCCCTTTTTCATGGGGGGGGGGGCTATTATGTTGCCACCCTACTAATGTATAATTGTTCTCAATGAGTAATTATACAAGTAGAAAGCAATAGGGATGCACGGAATTAGCAAATGACGAGTTTGAGAGCCAAGTTAGGGTTTAGCTAGAACACAGTTTTTCTGGTTATGTTTGCAAAGTTGGGATAGTTTGCTAGGGTAGAAATCACCGATACAGGAACACCACGTAATTTCACTCCCTAGGGCTGCCCTAATTTCAATGCCAAGATAAGCCACACCACTTAGCAAGAATTAGGGTGCCTTAGATACCTCTCAAGGCTCAAGCTGCCAAGTTGAGATAGCAAAGGAATTAAAACACACAATCAATAAAATCCGAGTAAAGTTAGTTTTAAGAGAAATTTCTGATTTTCAAACCCTAATGAATATTATTCAATAAGTAGCTTCCCTTACATAGGGATTACAATCCAAGAAAACAACAAAACAGCAAAGTCGGCTGTCTAAACCAACTCAGCAACATACATCAGCAAAAACTACGAAATACGCTAACTAATTCCCTTGAAAATGGGAAACTAGATTATCTAATTAAACTGATTCCAAATCAGTTCCTTATTGAAATTCAAACACTCAACCCTAGTTAAACTCAAAAACTTGCTAAAACTTCTACAATGGTTTCATGTGAAATCCATTCCCTTCCAAAACCTTTAGTATATACTGAATATCTTTTATAAAGATTTTCATAACCTTGATTGTATCCTACTTTTGTAGATTTTTTTCATACTCTTTTTGGTTAAATTTGAAGATTATTATTGCGAATAGACGAAAAATTTGTGATTTGCAGTATGTTTGCCAGTCTTATTGATAATGGTGCAAGATGGCAGGATCTTTTACAATTTTGGATGTAAAGAGTATCTAGATCTCTTTTTCTCTTTTATTTTTGTCAATTTTTTTTCTTTCCTTTTATGTTTTCCTCCTAATATTTTGATAGAAAAATCTAGTTTATCCCCAAAAGTCAAATAAATTGTTTGGCAGATGACAGAGAAAACTCTGATATATACAGTCGTATGTAGAGCATTATTTTGTTATTGGGATATGCTCTTGACCTTTGAAGGACAATTTTTATTATCTTTGTACTATGCAATTATGAAGAGTAAGGTACAATGTCAAAGTGTTTTAGTGGCCAATAACATTTAGGGTTTGTTGCTTTATATCAATTTTATTTTAATGTACTTTCATATCTTGCTTTTTAAATTTAAAGTTACATTCTTCCATCAGGTCCTTGAATATAATACCCCGGAGAAACTTCTTTTAAATGAAGAAAGTGCCTTCTCTAAGATGGTTCAAAGTACCGGATCTGCAAATGCTCAGTATTTGCGCAGCCTTGTGCATAAAGATGAAGCAGAAAATAGGTCAACTGGAGATGATAATAGATTAGATGGGAAGAGGAGGTGGTTGGCATCTTCCAGATGGGCAGCTGCAGCTCAGTTTGCCCTTGGTGTGAGCTTAACCTCATCACAGAATGACCTTCAAAAGTTGGAGATTGAAGACGCAGACAATATTCTGAAGAAGACAAAGGATGCTGTCATAACGCTACAGGGTGTGTTGGAAGGAAAGCATGACAAAGCTATTGAAGAGACCCTTGAACAATACCAAGTTCCTAGAGATAGATGGTGGTCATCTCTGTATAAAGTGGTTGAAGGTAAATTCTCTCCATTATGCAACAATATGGCTGTGAAATTATATGTTGATGTCCAGACTTCAGAAGCTGGAGATATATATCCTTCGCTTCTTGCTGGTCAGCTCATCCATAATTATTATGATATCCCCTTCATTTCATTTTTTCCCTTTCTTGTTTGATGGTCTCAGCCAAAGATGGCCCCCTGTTACCCATTTATATGTTCTTGCATTATCTTCTGTTCTTGTGCTAAATTATGCTCGGTCTTTTTGAAGGCTTTGTGTTGATTTGTTTAAATCGTTAATTTTTTTTAGGTTTTCTGCTAAATTTTCTTCTTTTCTTGCCTTTACTTTTCCATTCTATCTTATTATTTGGTGGGGAAAAGGAGAAATTTAATGGAAAACCTAAAAAAATACACCAATTAAAAACTCACATGCATGGCATATTTGAACATTGGAAATTATTGGTCAAGTCAAAATTTCGGTAAAAAATTGTTTCTCGCAATGCTTTTTGTTTTGTAAGATATTTTTTACAACATTTTGGGTTTTATAATTTAGTTTTTGACAACATTTCTTTTAAAAGGTAGCTGCTTATAATTTTTTTGATAAGGTAGTTTCTTACAATTTAAACTTATTTATATCTGTAAATTTCGTACATGATCTTTTTCTGGTTCTTCCTGTCGTTGCATGTCCTCTTTGCATCTGCAATTTAGGATAATGGAAGAATATGTTGTCATGGTGGTTTCATGTCTGAAAATTCGAAACAATTATCATTTTAGTAAGAATGTCGAACCTACAAATATAAGAATATAATTTATAATTACGATATTCACTCATAAGCTCATTGTTTCTAACCTAGATTTTGCTCTTCCTTTCTCTTTTCCAGGTCTTGCTGTGATGAGTAGATTGGATCGAAGTAGGGTTCATCATCCTCAGTACAATTTTGAAGACAAGTCTATTGACTGGGATCATGTTGAAAGTTGAAAAAACATGCGACTTGATTGTGGATGTAATATTTACGAAATTGGTGACCTTTTTGCATTGTATTCAGTAACTATCAAATGTATAATCCTGCATTTGTAGCTTTCAAATTAAATGAAACTTAGGAGACAATTTTGTTATGGTTGAGGCACTTCAACATGCTGGAACAAGCAAAGAACAAGCACCTATATTGAGAGCCCGCATGTGACTAAATCTTAGTAGTGTATGCTTCAGCCAAGTTTAGGTGAATGGTTTCTTGGTGCAAGAAAACCAAGAATGCAGAGGTTGGATGTGTCCTATGTGAATAACCAACGTTGTTGGAGGAGGAAAGCTAACAATAGCCACCTCAGCCATTAACGCCAAAGCTATAGCCTTGCTAAGTGCAATTATTTCGGTTGCTCTCCTACGATATCCGCTTTTCTTTCCGATTCTTGCAATCTAATAAGCATGCTAAGAAGAAGCCCATTTTCACGCATTAGCATACTCAAGAACCATCAAGGCTCTGTTTAGTAGGGCGTAAAATGTTTTTAACTGAAAATGATTTTCCATGGAAAACTTTTTACAGAGGAAAACTCATTTTCATGAAACTTTTCCGTTTAGTTTTAATGGAAAATGATTTTACATATAAACATTTTTCGTTGTTTGGTTGAACTGAAAATCAAGTACTCTTATTAACTTTTCTAATTGTATTCTCTTGTCATTTTTTAACTTTTTTTCCGTTGTATTTTTTAGTTGTTTATCATTAGCTAAATTTGTTATGCTATAACAATTTTTTTTTTATAAATTCTATAGTATATTTCTCTGATATATTAATAACATATTACATTATACAGAATAACTCCATAAAACCATAAACCCCTAAAAAATTTAGTTCATTATTATAAAAACATCTTAAGCTAATTATAAAGGAGTATTCACAATCGAATAAGCAAATCAACCAAACAGGTAAATATATTCGCCATCAAACAGGTAAACCAATCAACCAGTTGTAATGTAATAGTTTGTACTTTTACATTTTAAATTCTAACAAAAAGAAAAATTCTACTCTAATTTCAAATAAATTGTTGATTGCCCATATTTCATGAGAAACTTTCATGGTTCAATCGAATCGGGGAGAAATCTAGGTTACTTTTTTATTTTTGACTAAAATGAATAAAATTTATTCAAATTCTTGATATAGTATGATAATTTAATAATCAAGACACGAGATTCGAAAAAATGTATTTAATTGATGATATTCGAAGAAGATGAAAAGAAATTTTAATAGAGAGAAAGTGTGGAGCAAAGAGAGAGAGAGAGAAAGGTTATTGAGACGATGAGAAATAAAGAATGCGTGAATAGAGCTAAGCATGGGCCGGGCCGGCACGCAGGTCGAGCAGGCACACTTTTGGCACAGTACGACATGAGCACGGTCGGGGCATGACACGACACGTTACAGATGACAAAAAAAATTTAGGCACTAGCATGCGAGCAGCGCGCCAATTTGACACGAAGCACGGTCCAAAACACGCTATTATTTAGTATTATTTAATACTATTATTATTACTAATATTATTACTACTACTAAACTTAATATTACTATTATTTTTATTATTATTATATTTTTATAATATAATTTATATTTTCTATATTTTTTTTTCAATTCTACTATATACTTTATTTTTATTTTTTGTTAAAAAATTAGGCCAGTACGAGACATGACGCGATACACCAAAAATGTAGGTCGTGCTAGGCCATTGGCCGAGTTTTAGGGAAAGGTATCACGACACAGCACGACACCACCACAATTAGGCAAGGTACAACACGGCAAGAAGTCAGGCACGAGCTGACACGGTCCATAACAGGCACGGTACGACCCGTGCCCACCTCTATGCATGAGTTGGTAATGCGTGAGTTGTTTGTTAGTTGGTATTTTTTTTGGAGTGAATGGATGTAAAATTGTTTTACTCTCAATTTTGAAGGAAAATGTTTTCAATAGGGTGTAAAATGAATTTACAGTATAAGATTTACATCCTATATTTTACTCCCAACTAAACAATGTAAAATGGGAAAACAGTTTTCAGGGAAAACGTTTTACACCCTACTAAACAGAGCCTAATTGAAGAAATACAAGAGAAAGGATAATTATTCAAGTAGTTTATAGTCACGAAAGCTACTAGAGAATAGGTTTGTTAGGCGCACAAAATTGTAAATAGGTGTAGGATAGGTTTAATTTCTTTTAGCAATATGTTATCTTGTTTTTATAAAATGTCAAATAAATAATAAAAAATAAAATAAAATATTTAAATTGAAAACCACACTTCTTTGCTTTGTGGCTAGGTGATGAGTCTTAGAAACCATGATTCTACCTTTTCTTAAGTACAACAAAAATATATAAGTGTACATTTTATAGACTAGAGAAAATTTATTTGGTTTTTTTTTTCCCTCTAGGGCTCTGCTAAAGTTTGCTGAGGGTGATCTTGGGAGGGTCTCTTCTCTAGTGCTTGTAGGGGATATCTTCGACCTCTTTCCCTTGTTTTCTCTTCCCTTGGTGGCTTATCCTTTAGCTCCACGGTCTGGTGTTTTTGTTTTTTGTTCTTTTCTTTGTTTTGTTATGTTCGAGGGTTTCTTGTTTTGGGTTTTGACTGTAGGTTTTTCTTTACGTGAGGTTTGTTGTCAAGGGGGATTCATTTGGTGCAATCCACCAAAAGATTCGAACGTGGGGGAAGAGGATGAGATTGAATGGTTGATGATGATGATAATGAGGGACAAGCAAGATTAGGCCTTATGTGTGATGGGAAGGAAAGGTTTGGTCACCTAAACAGGTAAACTTGAATTCCTTAATTTGGGGATTGTTATTCACCCCCCCCCCCCCCCGAAATACTCGAACTGCCCCATAAAATTCCACCATTGCCCTTGAGCTTTCCAACCCTCCCTCATTCTCTACTCCTCTCCGTAACTCTCTCTATCTCTCTCTAAGTCTCCTCCCCCAGGACAGCCTGCCGCCGCCACTAGCCAGAAGCCGTCGCGCCGCCACAGAACCTCGCCGAAAATGAGTCTTCGTCCCGGAAAAGATATTGTATCCACCGTAGAGGGAGGAAGACCACCGCGTTTAAGGGTACATTTTTAAAGTTTTTTTTTTCTAATTCATCGGCGGGGAAGCCGTCCAAAAATTTAGGCCACCCCTAGGGCAAGCCGTCTAATTTTTTCGGCAAGCCCTAAGGCGAGCCGTCTAAAATTTCCGGCCACCCCTAGGGCAAGCCAAAAATTTTAGACGGCCCGCCCTAGGGCTTGTCGGAAAAATTAGACGGCTTGCCCCCCGCCAGAATTTTTTTTTAATTTTTATTGTAAATTTTTTTGTTAATTATTGTTTAATTATTGATTATTGTTGTTAATTTTGTTAGTTAATTATTGTTTAAATATTATTATTGTTAATTAATAGTGTAGGTAGTTTTAGATTATAATTATAAATGAGGGTAATAATTAATACCATCGCAGCCAAAATCTTCTGTCGGAACCTATTAAAATGAAAGAATTTTTTTAAAAAAAAAAATCTTCCCGGGGGCAAGCCGTCTTAAAAAAATGGCTAGCCCAAGGGCTAGCCGTCCAAGAAAAACGGCACCCCCATGGGCTAGACGTTTTTTTAGACGGCTTGCCCACCGGCTAGGCCATTATTCCCCTTTCCCGATCTCAAACTACGATTTTTACCTGCGACGTTGTCGACAACGGGCCATCCATATTTTCGGTGATTTCCGACGTCCTGAAAAGTGGTTTCCGTCAACTAAAGAATGATTTTCCGGCCACCGCGGAGGTCGACGACTAGTGGTCGGGAAATTTAGTGGAGTTTTTTTATTGTTACGTTTTTACGAGAAAGTGAAGTGAGAAATAAGAATTGAAGTGTACAATGTTCGATTTTATTAAAAATGAGTCAAAGGGTGAAATCGTCATTTACGGGGGCGGTTTGAGTATATTTGGGGCGATAAATAGCGCTCCACCTTAATTTCAATGATGTCAAAACTGTGGAATCCAAAGAATAGTATGGAAGTAAATTGCATTGAGAAAAATTTAAGAAGACTTTATCGCCTACATTGAATTCATCTTCTCGCCTCTTTTTAGTCAGCATAGCTCTTTTGCCTATTCTAGGCTGTTTTTATACTCGACTAAATCGTTTTTTACATTACTCAAAGTGTCTTCTATTGTAACACCCCCAAATTACTAACATAATAATAATAGTAATTTTAGTAACTTAGAATTATTACCGCCACGTGTCACCACACTTCGGCTGTGCTAACTTATTACTTTATTGCAGCAAAAGAAAAACTCTATTTATTTATTAAAAAGAATTTGATTATCCAAAGGGACAAAACTTGAATAAGAAAAATTATGAAAACTCCTAACTAATATGTGCCCCTTCTACTCACCATAAATCATAAATAAGGTGAATAAAAAACAAATAGGAAAATACGTGTCAGTGTAAAAGCACTATGTATATATACATGCTAAAAGAAATACTTTGACTTTTAAATTCCTTTATTTCGAACATGACTTCTTATAATTAATAAATTTTAAACCTTCTTTTATAATAATCCAATACAAATGGATTAATAAAAACAATTTACACTTCTTAAATCCCCTCCTTGATCCTAAGTGTGCACACCCCCCAAGTTAGTTATCTCATCACAGATCTATCATTGGAGTTTTTTTTTATTTGCCACTAAGTGGACTTTGAAGCATGAACCCTTCTTGATTATGAAATCAAGCGGTAATGTATAATAATAATAATTCTCCTTTTATAACTCCTTTAAATACAAAGATCTTGCTTTAATTATTAAAGCTCATTGAAAATTATTAAATCTCAAATATCATTCGACTCTTTTGAAACATGATACATATTAAATAAAATAAGGTAAATATATATCATCCATTTTTTATAATCGGAATTTCAAATAAATAACCATATATAAACATATATTTTAAAAAATGGCGCATGGCTAAAATTTCAATTTCAATTTATTTAGAAAAATACAAAATAAAAATATCTTAACACAATATAATTCTACAAAATATTTAATTGCACATAAAAAGATTTAACACGTATACGTACCTTAAATTCCAGTATTTCCTAGCAACTTCCTACTAAACTTTAAGATGATCTTCCTATCAACTAACATGAACTAATCAACATAATGTAACACAATAATATGCATAAAATATTAAAATTTTAATTAAATTTAGAAATAGTTTTAAGAACTAAAAAATTTGTAAAACAATTAAAATAGTTAGGGAAAAGAGGAAGCTCACAATGGTTGGTGGTTGTTGGTGGCGCAAGGTGACCGAAGGGATGGAGAGAGAGGCTAGAGAGAGAGAGAGAGGGAGAAAATTTGAGAGAAGTAGAAACAGTTTAATGGTCTTTGTGTGAAGAATTATGCGAGGTTTAAGGGTCTATTTATAGTAGAAATTAGGATAAATTTTAGGATTTAAAAACACTAAAAGATAAGAATAAATTTAAAATGATAATTATCCTCTAAATTTTCAGAAAAATATTTTGTTTTTAAAATAGTTTAATTATTAAATAGTTTGATTATTAAATATTTTAACCAATTAAAATCATTTAATTCAAAACAAACTAATTCGAATTAGTTTAAAAAGATAAAATTTTATAATAATAATAATAGTATATTTTTTGAAATATCAATCATATAAAAAAGGATATGATAAGGTAAGAATATATATTTTTTCTTTTTTTTTTTGAAAATCTATTATTTTTAAATTAAAAGTATCTTTTTAACTAAAATTATCCTTTTTTGGAATAAAAGTGGATACTCAAGATATTTTTTGGGATATTTAGGAGGACTTTTTGGGAATTTAATGAAATATTTGAGGAATTAAATATTTATTTATTAAATTAAATAAATTTCTTCATAAAATTATAAAATAAATATTTAAATAGAGGTCCATAATTATAATTGGTCCAAAATACTTTTTAAATTATTTAATTGTACTAAAATGTTCTTAAAATAATTTTTTTTTAAAATGATAATATATAATATATATTTAATTTTAAGTATAACTTAACATATAAAAGTTTTTAATATAATATCTAAAATACGGAGTATTACATCTAATATATTCCATCCCTAAAGTTATGTGCTCTCTAAAATCATTCTAGCGTACTTTTAATGGTTGTATTAACCTTACTAGTGATACATGAACCTCTTATTTTGGTGAATCTTTCTTTGTGTAACTGGCCATTGGATAGATGACGAGTTTTACATTCCTCAAGGTATGTAACAGAACTACATGGGCTTTGATTCATTCGAGATACGTAGACAACTTAATTTTAAAACTCAATATTTCATTATATAATTAAATTTTGATTTCCTAAATTAAGTGCAAGCCCTTTCTTTTTTCCCCAACCCCCAAAATATGTTTAATTAAAATAAATTAATATGATAATGGATTATAAGTAAATATATAATTATCTAATTACGTTAATTAGTTTACTAATACATAATTTGTTAAATAATAGGTTAATTAGTTTATTTAGCTTATTTGGTTAAATAATACATAAATATGAAATTAGGTGAATATACGTAATTAGTTTAATAATACACGATTATCAAGAAAATAAATAAAAATACGAATTTATTTAAAATTTTACAAAAAATTTCCTTATGAGTGTAATATAAACGTTTAATTATATTCAAAACAGTTTATTTATTCTAATCTGTAAATGTCTTTCTATGTAATTCGTTTTGATTCGTTTCAATTCGATTCGATTCGGTTCGATCCGATTCAATTCGTGAATTCATTTCAATTTGTGAATTCATTTTGATTCGATACGAACTTCGTTCTGGTTTGATTCATGAATTCGATTCGATTTGTTAATTCGGTTTGATTCGATTCGTGATTTGGTTCGAATCAGTTCATGATTTGGTTTTCGATTCTCTACGAATCACCTCCCCAAGGCCCAGCCCGGAACCGAACCGGCCCACCCCAAGGACTTGTCCGATCCCGATCCCCCTCCCCTTAGCCCAGCTCGGTGGCTGGCCCGGACCGGCCTCATGGCCACCCTTAGTCTTTGATTAACTCTAGCCACCGACGTTGTCGCATATTTAAGTCTTTTTGAGTGATGATGTACTTGAGGCTCTTATGCTCCGTGAAAATCTTATAGGTGACGCCATACAAACAATGTCTCCAAATCTTCATTGCAAGCATGATAGCAGCGAGCTCTAGGTCACGAGTAGGATAATTGACTTCATACGGCTTCAACTATCGCGATGTATATGCTATGACCTTTCCATTTTGTTGTAGTACACATCCTTACCCATGTTTCGAGACATCGCTGTAAACCTCAAATTTTTCATTCCTGATAGGAAATGTTAGCAATGGCGCGGTAGTCAACTGCTCTTTGAGGGCTTGAAATGCCAACTCGCACTTTCATCTCACACAAATTTGGTCTCCTTTTTCATTAGAGTGGTCATAGGTTGGGCCATTTTGGAAAATTCTCTAACAAACCTCCTATAATACCTTGCCAAACCCAAGAAACTTCAAACATCAGTCACGCTCTTAGGAGTGGGCCATTCGCTAACTATTTTGATCTTTGCAAGTTCTATCAAAACACCCTCCTTGGAAATGTAATGTCCCAGGAATGCAACTTGCTCCAACCAAAACTCGCATTTGGAAAACTTTGCATACAATTCATTACTTCTAAGGGTTTCTAAAATGGTTCTCAGGTCTTTGGCAATATCCTCCTTATTCCTCGAATACACTAGGATATCGCCAATGAATACTACTAAGGATTTGTCTAGTTTCTCGTGAAATACTCGGTTTATCAAGTCCATAAAATGGCAGGTTGAAAGGAAACAAAAACTTAATTCCCCAATGATAGAGGTCTTAAAGAAAGAAATTCTCAAACTCCTCGCTACAGGTGTCATCTACCCTATCTCTAATAGTAAGTGGGTCACTAGTAGAAAATGATCAATATGCGGCGGGGTTTTTAGTACTATATGTGGCGTCAAAAGGCTAGCAGCAATTGGGATAGCAGCAAATTAATCTATTTAATTTGCGGCGTAAAAAATACACTGCTAAATAATAATTAAAATGCAGTGGGTTCAATAAAATACGTAATTTAATGATTAATATGCGGCGGTTTAAGGCTAAGTGACGCCGCATATTAATGAATAATATGCGGTGGTTCTAGGTTAAGTGATGTCACATATTAATACTTTCCAGATTGAAAAAAGTTCCTATAATATAGTAATAAGCGGTGGGTCTTAGGGACACCCACCGCATATAGCTGATTTTTTTTTTGGTACGCTTTGATTTTATCCCTACTACGCCCAAATTTCCAAATTCAAACTTGCTATATTACATTTACAATTTCACCAACCAAGGTACATATATACATATGATGATCTATCTCTCATTTATATATACTAATAGGGTTGTAAAATCAACCATTAAGTGACATTAAAACTATGACCCAATAAATGAACTTGATGTATAAAAACTACAAAATAAACAAAAAGGTAATGTACATAATCTAAAAAAAGTTATCAGTCCAATACTTGTCTAGTTTGTTGCGGACGACATCGATTTCTTCGATGGAGAAGGGCTCCTCGTTGAATCCTTTGCATACCTAAGATTAATACCATATCATTAAAGTATATATAAAATGCAATGCATTTGAAAAGTATAGTTCTAACATATGGTCCCAATTACAAATCCGACCTATATATATTGACTTATATTGATGTTATCAAGTTAAATATGTCATTTTCTATCCAAAATTGCTCTCATTTGACCTACTTTGAGTCAAATCATCCTATTCGAAGTGTTAGGGCCATGTTCTAGGAGAAATAGGCAAATATCGGCCCGAAACCGCCCTATTTGACATATATTAACTCATATCGATGTATTTCAAGCGTTTATGACATGTTCTATGGTAAATATGTCATTTTCTACCCAAAACCAATCCCATTTGACCTATATTGACTCATATCGTCCAAATGTTTGGTCTAATTTCTAGGAGAAATAAGCCAATATCGACCCAAAATCGCCCTATTTGAGATATATTGACTCATATCGATGTATTTCAAGTGTTTAGGTCATTTTATACCCAAAACCTCTCCCATTTGACTAATTTTGACTCAAATTGATGTATTTATTGTGTTTATGACATGTTCTAGGGTAAATACATCATTCCCTACCCAAAACCAATCACATTTAACCTATATTGACTCATATCATCCTATTTGAAGTGTTTGGGCCAATTTCTAGGGGAAATACGCCAAAATCAACCCGAAATCGCCCTATTTAAGATATATTGACTTATAAATGTATTTCAAGTGTTTAGGTCATTTATACCCAAAACCTCTCCCATTTGACCGATTTTTGGTGTAATTCATAATGTTTCCTATGTTCCGTTCTCCTACTCTTCCGCCATCATCACATTCCTCAACTCTATAAAATGCTCTGTTAGGGTCTATTCTTTTTGAAAATTTATGAAAGAAAGATAGAGAATTTATCTGCTGGAAATATAACAAGGAGTAAAAGAGCTAAAATGGGGAGGGAACGAAACAAAAGGGCGCGTCTTGCTGCGGTTAGGAAGTGGCTGTCGATGAAAGAGACTGATGAGGGTGGTAGTAGCCGAATAAAAAATAAAAATTTGAGGGTTTTGATGGATGACAATGAGGCTGTTGTGATTGATAAAGAAGAGTTTTGAAGAGTGGTTAAATCTCGTGAATCCCAAAAACCTTCTTAAAAACTCTTCTTCATCAATCACAATAACCTCATTGTCACCCATCTAAACCCTCATATTTTTATCTTTTATTCGACTACTACCACCCTCATCACTCTCTTTCATCGACTGTTACTTCCTAAACGCAGCAATACGTGTCCTTTTGTTTCATTCCGTCACCATTTTAGCTCTTTGAGAACTTGTTCTCTTTCCCACAGAAAAATTCTCCATCTTTTTCTAGTAAAAGTTCTAAAAAGAAAAGAGAAAACCAGATCATTTTATAGGAAAGCAGAAGACTATGATGAAGGCGGAAGAACAGGTAAAAGTAACAAAGGAAACCGTTATATTCGAAGTGTTTGGGGCATGTTAAAGGGAAATACGAAAATATCGACTCAAAACCAGTCCTATTTGGCCTATATTGACTCATATCGATGTATTTCAAATGTGAAGGCCAAATCTACTCAAAACCGCTCCTAATCGACTTATATTAACTCAACCAATCCTATGTAACGTGTTTGAGGCATGATTTAGAAGGAATACAATATTAAAGATACTAAAAACGATGAAATTATGGGCAAAAGCTCTTACCTCCTCCATGGGCATCTTACTACTGCACCCGTTGAGGGCGTCAAGCATGAAACGCATCACAAAGTAGCCGCACTTAGTTCCGCCACGTTATTGAACACACTATGAATTACAAAATATAAATGTTAGCCATACGTATGATAGTATTATTTCTCAATGTTTTAATTAGTTGATGAACTTACCATCAATTTTATCCATGTTGATGTCTGCTTTTCGGCTCGTTCTCTTTGTAATATAAGTCTTTTTAACACACCGGAAAACAAAATTGATTAGTTTAAAAGTTTAATTTCAATGTCCCTTAGCTTGCAATATAAATCTATTGATAATACTTACTAACTAATAATTACTCTCAGCTTAGTACTGCGCATTGACCGAGCCGAATTGAAGAAGTATAGTTTTCCACTACCCACAAAAATAACTAAAAATATCCAGTGTGCACTACATTATAAGAAATAAGTAATTAGCCTTATATTTACATACTATATGTATTATCATACTCTAAATTAAATGTATAAGTAATAAGCATTACGTTCACACATCAGATTTAAACATACTTTTTAAAAATAAGGGAGAAAATGAACTTCAACTTAGCTTGTAGGGCTTTCGCGAATGCAAAATGGACGTACTTCTTTACCTCCTCGATGTTGCCATCGATTCTTGAATCTGAAGTGGCCTTAGAACTAAACCAACCGACTGATGAAAGTAAATCGCACGACACGCTATCATCTTAGAGTGCCTTACGTAATCATAAAATGCATTATATATACAAATGGTTTAAAAACTATTAACAGTACCAAATAAGATAACATATATCGTAATTGTGTATACCTCATGAAGCATTAAATAACATAAATGTTCAATTGAGCTCCTTGTAAGAATTGGGTGATGTTAGCTTTGTCAAGCCACGCTATTCTATCTTATGAATAGTGGAATAAGGCTCGATCCAACAGCACATCAATGGTATCGTCTTCCTTCATCATGGTCACACATTAAAGTATCCATTTGCACTCGGGACTAAGAGAAGCCGCTACATCTTCAGTGAAAATAGGTAGGTTTTCTGCCACTGACTTCTTCGAGGCCAGCTCCACTAATACATAATTGACTTTAGGTAACATTCAAAAAGTGTTACTATAGAGCTAAAGTAACACTTTTATTGGTGATATATTTTCCAGTGCTACTTATTCTCTTAGGTAACACTTTTACTAACCCAATAGTAACACTTTTAAAAGTGTTACTTTAAATGCCCTTAAGTAACACCTTTTTTTGTTAAACTGAGTTTTTATGAACTAATTCTAATTAAAAGATGCCAGAAATTTCGACATAGTCTCCTTAGTATTTTGGACTATGTCCATATTAAAAAATTGATTTGTACCTGTTTCACTCACAAATAATCACAACCAACTGTACAATGTCATACCGTGTAAATATTTCGATTAATGTCAACTACACAATCTCATTCTCGTTTTTCATTTAATCATCTAAATTGATAAATAGAATCCAAATCAACTTTGACAAATACCAAAAAATTATAATTATCCAACAAAAACCAACAGACTATAATTTTTTTATTAGGTAGACTGCAACTAGCATAATATACAATCTAATTCATCCTTCTTGAAACCTCCTTATGACCTTATCTCCTCAATTCCCTAGTGTCCAAGTATATTCATAATAGTATATGGACCCTAAATATGAAAAGGTAGAATCTATAGTAATTGACTTGTAGAAGTTAAAGAGCAACATTACCACTTCATATTAAAGTATTGAAAGGTGATAGTGAAGACTTCTAGATATCTCTATGCGTATCTATACTGACTGTACTATGGAAGGACAATGAGTACGACTATGGAGTAAACACATACACACCAAGGAAAAAAAGCATGATACATTAATGTATATGTATCCAAAAAATCATAATTACATGTTTAGTTTTCCACTCATTAATATTGGAAATACTAGCTAAATTATGCAAAATTATTTAGGCATTAGGTGTTAGGAGCTTGCATGAATGACATAATGAATGCACATATAAGACTAATAGCTAACCATATTTATCCAATTTGCACATGATAAGAATCTTACAACATCCAATGTAAATACATAGTGATGGGAAGTAAATGGTTTAGTATGAGATACAAACACAAAAGAAAAAAGGAGAAAATGTTATATCATGTATGGCCTGTAATGATAGTAAAAGAAGCTAAAAACAGTAAATTAATCTACACAAAAGATAGTTATCTTATCAATTAACATACATTACAAATATAAGTATGCCCCAGAAAAATATGCAAATAATTTAAGCAGTGTGCCGCCTAGATGATAAGCAATGTCATTCTTAATAGAAAGTTTGAAAAAGATGAAAAACACTTGTTGTAACATTATTTAAAACATCCTCTATAATCTAGAGGTTCATTCAAATAACTTGGAAGAGTGTTGCTAGGACTGGGGTATGGCGCTTAGAAATACTATTTGAATCATGCTCATAGATTTTATGGTTAACATTCTGATGCAACTCGGTTTACTGCTAAACTGGGGCATGTTGTGGTGCTCAGCAGGTTCTCCCTAGCTAAATGCTCGCAAGTAAGCTGGATGAACTCCTCGTACAATGGTTTGCTTTGTATGTGTGTGAACCCCATGTGATGGGGAAAACTTCTTGATTACAAGTAAAATGGTGTTTACGTACAATTAATTTTCTATAGTTTAAGTCATAAAATGATCATGAATTACAACTTACAAGTATTTTAGAGCTCAAATTCTATATACACAAACAAATAGCCTAACCGACTAAAATTGACAAAATACTTTCTCAATGAAAGAACTCGTTCTAATATCATGACACGAATCAAAGTACAGTAAAATGGACATAAATGGACTCACTCATTGTAAATGTCAGTGATTAGTTCAGTACTCTGTAGAAGTAACCATTGATACTTTTAGAGAAAAGCCATTAAAATATTGGCTTTGAATTATGGTCAAACATCATAGGAAACAGACATCATAGAAAGTAAAGATTTTCTGCTATTTTTTGGTCAATTGATTCATACTATTCCAGAACATTAACATCATATCCTAAAGAATCGACTTTGACGCAGTTCAGCGTAGTACCGATATATGGAATCTAAAGTCTTTATGTGATTCTTTTTAAATAACCTTGATAAACAATGTAGAATTATCAAGCAACTATGTAAAGAAGAAAAAAGACCCTGACATAACAAACCAAGTTCTACAATCAATCATATATACTTTCTATTAACAACTTGAATTTTCCAAGACCTAAAATCCCGAAATTGATGTAATAAATTGAAAATTATATCATAATCAAACCAATTGAATAGACCCATAAATTTCAATAGTCTTTGAAGACTCCACCTTGATGATGATGATAATATGTTCGCATTTTTAACTTGGTTAAATGTAGGTGATGGAAGTCAAACCTTATGTAATATGTCATGCATAAAACATAGTAACGATTACTTGTATTATTTGGTTGTTGTGTGGCTCGGATTATTTGTTTGTTGTTCAGATATAGCCGAAGAAATTCAACTCATTCAAGCTGCTGAAAATCTTGCTTAAACTTCTCCTTGAAACAAGGAAGTAGTTATGGACTCTTGAAGACCTTGTGTTTAAATTCAAATGAGTTAAAGATGAATTTGAAAATCAAAGTCCTCCTAGCTTTATGGGATTGAAAGAAACCATTGAAGCTATCCTCGGTCAAAAGGTTACTGATCGTGCAAATTCAAAATAAGAAAGACTCGTTCAAATCTGTAACGGCTACTCGGTCAAGACCTTATAACAGACTTCAGTAACTGCCCGAGTATCATGGAACACATTCTGAAGCAGTCAGTCAAAGTCCTGTCATCCGATTCAAAAGCAACGGCAGCATCAAAAATATTGAAGCCTATCCGTCGCACTTGTATCTCTTTAAATAGAAAGAGCTGAAGTTTTGTGAAGTAGAGTTCCTAATCAAGATACTTAATACGAGTTGCTGAAAGATCAAACACTTTCCTCTCTAGAACTATATACTTTAATTGTAATTTAGATTGAGAGAAAAGTAAAGAAAGTCTCTTTGTGTGAAAAAAGAAAAACATCAAAAGAAAAGAGAGACATACTTTGAGTAGATTATAATACTCAAAGATTCAGAAAGAAAAAGTGAGAAGATTTTTATTTCTAGGAATTGAGACGCTAGAGTGTAGCTAGGGTAAGCTTTGGTATAGAAGATTGGGTGAAAATCTTTGAAGGTGGCTTTAGGTCTCTAAAGGAGGAAATAAAGATCGGTTAAATCCTACGGGTAGGAAACCCTAGGCGGAGATGTAGGCACATTGCCAAACTTCGTAACAAATCATTGTCCCCTTTAAATTTGTTTTACTTTCTTCATTCGCTTTACTATATCGTATTCGCATTCAAATCAAATCCTGAAAATCAATTCAAAGCCCTTGAAATATATCCTATTTTACATCCGCATCTATAAACTGTTTCAAAGCCTTTGATCACCTAATTGCAAAAAATTACCTTACTCTATTCACCCCCCTCTAGAGTATTTTGATTTTTTCTATCTCCTATTGAATCTTCAATTGGTATCAGAGCTTTACTCATATTTCAAAGATTTAAACATCCATGAGGCATCATGAATTCGATAGGTGATGGTGGTTTTGCCCAAGGACGTTCCTCAAATCGTCCTCCATTGTTTTGTGGGAACAACTTTGCCCATTGGCTCTCCTTAATGCAAATGTTCCTCATAGACCAAGATATTGAATTATGGGACATCATAAATAAAGGTCCGAAGGTGCCCATGAAGAATGATGATAGTGGCATTCCAATCCCCAAGGAAGATGGTGACTTCACTCAAACCGACTTGGAGAGCATTGCGAAAAACTATCATGCCATGAATCTGCTCTATTACGGATTGGATGCAAATGAGTTCAATAGAGTCTCCTCTTGTAGAAGTGCAAAGGAAATATGGGACAAGCTGGTGGTCACATACAAAGGCACTAGCCAAGTAAAGGAAACAAAGATAAGCATCTTTCTCCGACAATATGAATTGTTCAAAATGACGAGTAACGAAAATGTGAAGGAGATGTTCACAAGATTTACCCAAATAGTGAATAATCTAGATTCACTTGGTAAAACATTCACAAATGAAGAAAAGGTCACAAAAATCCTTCAAAGTCTTCCCAAAGCAAAGTGGGGTCCTAAAGTGACGGCAATAGAAGAAGCACAATACTTGCGAATTCTGCCGTTGGATGATCTTCTTGGAAAATTAATCACCCACGAAATGTCTCTAAATGAAGAAGATGGAGAGCTAGCTTCATCAACCAAGAATATAGCACTTAAGGCTAAGAAAGAAGAAGCCTCTAATGAAGATGGCAAAAGTGAAGATGATGAGGATGATGAAGACCCTTTTGCTCTTATTGCTAGAAGTCTTGCAAAGATATTAAAGATGAAGAAGATATTTCCAAAAGGAAGAGACAACTACCGCCCAAATAAATATAAAGGTAAGTCATCTAACTCCATGAATAAGGTTAATACACTAATATGCTATGAATGTGGTGAAACAGACCATCTTGTTAAAGAATTCCCTCAACGAAAGAAAAAGGCCTATCCTAAGAGGGACTTTAAGAAGAAGGCTATGGTAGCCTCATGGAGTGACTCAGAATCAAGTGATGAAGAAGAAGAGCATGCAAACCTATGCTTAATGGCTAATCATGAAGAAAGCAAAAAAGGAGAACATCTTGAGGAATTGTAAAGAATTTAATTTCAACTCCTACCAAAGTTCTCTCTGAATTTTTGCAAAGCATGATAATGAATGAGGAAAGCTTGATTCTTGAATCAAAAATTATCAAGGAAAGTCTTAACAAACAGGTAAGTATCTCGAAAAATCTCTCAAAGGAATTATGTGATCTCAAAGCTACTCAGTCAGCCTTTGGAAACAAGGCTAAGGCCACGGAGTTATCCTTTGAAACTCAGGTCAAAGCTTTAAAAACTGAAAACACCATTTTAAAAAGAAAGCTCACTTCTTTAAATTATTGTAATGATAACTTAGAGAAGGAGAAAAAGTTTCTGGCTGAGAAGTGTAAAGAACAGCATAAAACCTTGGTTAATTTTACTCATTCGGAAGCAACACTAAACAAGTTGTTGGGTGTTCACCAAGCTTCCTTAAACAAAAGCTTTCTTGGATTTAATAAAAACTTTCCAAAGAAAAACTCGACCATTTTTGTCAAAGCAAAGGATACTTGGAGGACACCTACGTGTTTATTGTAAAAAGGGTCATACCAAATTAACATGTCCTTTTAGAAGGAATGATCCTCAAATTATTAAGAATTCCTTTCCAATATATTTTTGAGACCAAATAAAACAAATATGGGTTCAAAAAGGGACTAGACCACCTAATATGGTCCATCCTGAATATGAAACCAAATTTGTGAATTGGTCTAGAAAGGTTTGATGTCTTTTTATTGTGTAGGAAATCACCAAGAACAAAGATCATAAGTGGATCCTAGATAGTGGTTGCTCTCGGCATATGAGTGGAAAATCTTCGCTATTTTCAACAATCAAAGAACAATCTTCAGGAACAATAACTCTTGGTGATAAAGGGAAATGTAAAATTATTGGCATTGGAAAGGTTGGAGAATTCGAATCAAACTCCATAGACGACGTATACCTTGTCGAAGGTCTGAAATACAACTTGCTTAGCATCTCTCAACTATGTGACAAAGGTAACAAAGTCATTTTTGATAAAGATAAATGTGAAGTACAATGCAAGGAAAATGGTAAAGTCATTCTTAGTGCTCCACGTTGTAATAATGTCTATGCTTTTAATACTAATTAAGTTTCGAGTGCTAGCTTAAAATGTCTTAAGGCCTCAACTGTCGATTCAAAGCTTTGGTATAGACGTTTAGGTCACATTAATGTGCATACAATGAAGAAACTTGTTTCAAAAGATCTGGTATGAGGACTTCCTAAAATGGATTTCAAAGACTTTGAAATGTGCAAAGCTTGTACGAGAGGTAAGCAAACTAAAGGTTCTTTCAAAGAAAAAAATGCTGTAAGACTTCTCGCCCTATAGAACTTCTTCATATTGATTTATGCGGTCCTATGCGCGTTAAATCTCCCAAAGGAAAACAATACATCCTTGTGGTAGTTGATGATTTTTCAAGATTTACTTGGGTTTCATTTTTACGAGAAAAATCTGAAGCTTTACAAGAATTTTCAAAGATTTGCAAAGAATTACAAACCATGAAAAACCTACCTATTTTTGCCGTGAGAAGTGACCATAGTAGAGAATTTGATCAACTTTTCTTCAACAAGTTTTGTGAAAAATACGGTATTTCTCATAATTTTTTGGCTCCTAGGACACCTCAACAAAATGGAGTTGTGGAACGTAAGAACTGAACTCTTGAGGACATGTCTAGGACTATGCTTTTAGAAAATGGTTTACCAAAACATTTTTGGGCTGAAGCCGTTAACACAGCCAATTTTGTTCTAAATCGTTGTCTAATAAGACCAATTTTGAAGAAAACCCCTTATGAGCTTTTCAAAGGTAAAAACGCAAATATCTCGTATTTCAAACCCTTTGGTTGTACTTGCTTTGATCATAATAATGGCAAAGATAACCTAGGGAAATTTGATGCTCGTAGTGATGAGGCAATTTTATTAGGTTACTCTTTGAATTCCAAAGCTTATAGAATTTTTAATAAATGTACCAAAGTTGTTGAAGAAAGTATTCATGTGATCTTTGATGAATCCGAGAATGGTACTTTGAGTGATATTTTTACAGGTCTAAAGATGAATAAATATGAAGACTTTTCATCTGATGAAGATGAAAGCTCATCTGATGAAGGTGTGTCACAAACCGTCCAAAATATGCAAGAGCCAATTAAGAATGCGGACGAATCATATAAAGATACTGAAGAATTATCTCAAAGGCCTGAAGTGCCTTCTTAGCATCTTGAAACCTCATCTCAAGACCCAGAACAGATAATGGAAGGTCTTTCAGGACCCTCAGAACCATCTCCAGGTCTTGAAGGAGTACTTCAGCAATCATCTTCTACCCCTTTGATGATGAGACGGAAGTTCAAGCACTCCTCATCTCACCCAATTGACAATATCATCTCAGATCCAAAGTTTGGTATTCAAACTTGCTCTAGTGTTAAAAATCTTTGTGCTTTTCACGCGTTTGTTTCTCTTGTAGAACCAAAGACCATTAGTAAAGCACTTCAAGAACCCGATTGGATCGTAGCTATGCAAAGTGAACTAAATAAGTTCAAAAGGAATAAAGTCTGGACACTTGTTCCTCGCCCCATAGATCATTCAATCATTGGAACAAGATGGGTGTTCATAAATAAGCTTGATGAAAACGGGAAAATCATAAGAAATAAAGCACGTCTAGTAGAACAAGGTTACAATCAAGAAGAAGGCATTGATTATGAAGAGACGTTCGCTCCCATAGCAAGAATGGAAGCCATACGAATGTTACTTGATTTTGCCTCATTCATATGAATCAAGCTATTCCAAATGGATGTAAAATGCGCACTCCTAAATGGTTTTTTACAAGAAGAGGTATATGTTTTCAAACTTGATAAAGCTCTCTATGGCCTAAAACAAGCTCAAGAGCATGGTATGAGCGCCTATCAAAATATTTATTGGAAAATGATTTTAAACGAGGCTTAATTGACAAAACTCTTTTTGTAAAAACCAAAGGCAAGGATATTTTAATCGTTCAAGTCTATGTTGATGATATTCTTTTCGGTGCTACTAACTATTCTTTATGCAAGGAATTATCTAAGATTATGTGTAGGGAATTCGAGATGAGCTTAATGGGTGAATTGAACTTCTTTCTCGGCTTAAACAAGAAAAAGGAGGTATATTCATAAACCAAGGAAAATATATACGAGACCTCCTTAAGAAGTACAATATGACTCAATCAAAGGAAGCCAAAACACCAATGAGCTCTACCTTATTATTAGATCAAGATGAAAATGGTAAGCCCTTAAATCAAAAAGAATATCGAGGTATGATCGGATCACTACTATATCTTACTGCAAGTCGACCTGATATTATGTTTAGTGTATGTATGTGTGCACGATTTCAAGCTAACCCCAAGGACCCTCACTTATGTGAGGTAAAGAGAATATTAAGATATCTCAATGGAACTAAGGACCTTGGTCTTTGGTACCCTAGGGATAGTAGCTTTGAACTTGTTGGATATTCCGATGCTGATTTTGCAGGTTACAAAGTTGATAGAAAAAGCACTTCCGGTTGCTGCCAATTTTTAGGGTCCTCACTCATTAGTTGGCATTCTAAGAAGCAAAATTCAGTTGCTCTCTCTACAGCCGAGGCCGAATACATTGCGGCTGGTGCATGTTGTGCTCAACTCATTTGGATATCCCAACAACTTCGAGATCTTGGGCTAGACCTTAAAGGCATTCCTATAAAATGTGATAACACAAGTGCCATCTCAATCACAAAGAATCCAGTGCAACATTCACGTACCAAACATATTGATGTTCGACACCATTTTATACGTGATCATGTTGAAAAAGGTGATGTTAACATTTCTTTCATATCTACTGAATATCAACTTGCCGATATATTTACAAAACCCTTAAGTGAAGAACGTTTTAATTTTATTCGATTTGAGCTCGGCATGTTAAATAAGGGTGCATCAACTTAGGGGGAGTTATGGTACGTATTTCCTATTTCCATGCATACTTAGTTATTATTATTGCATGAATACTTTGTCTATCCTTTCCCCACGTACATAAATACTGTTACATGTATATCTTATATAACTGTTGCATGTCTATCTTATATCTTGTTGCATGTACCTACTAGTATGATATACTATATCCCATTCATGTATGTGTGTCATGTCTCAAATGGATACATAAATGGGTACTTATTATATAAATAATTATTCATTTATCCAAAGTCTAATCTTTTTAAAATTCTAAAATTTTCCGTTATTTTTTAAAATTTTTATTCTGTCTTTTTAATTTGTTAAAACTCTTCATCTTCTGTTTTAAAAGCTTTTTTCACGGTTTTTGAATGTTTTCAAAATCTGATTTTGATATCCTTGACTGTCGTGCTGTGTACCTAGCCTGCACCTAGCCTCAGTCATAATTTCCTTAAGCCGTCGTTTCAGTCTTCCCAAACACCTCCCAACCGTCGGTTTCACACTCTGTCATCATTTCTTTGCCTTCCCCATACCCCTTTCCCTTCTATTTAACCCCGTCCCTTTCTTCACTGCCCATAATTGTACTTCCTCCTTCAACCATCCTTTTCTCAACAATCTCTAATGGCCCCCAAACGAAAATCAACCGGCTCTAAACCAGTTCCTAAGAAAACTCGAGCTATGCTTAGGCAAAAAGCTAAGAAGGAAGTAGCTTTTGTGGAGTACTCCGTACCATCTGCTTCACCTACTCCTCCTTCATCCCCACAAATTCCTCCTTCGTCTGAACCCTCTCCTGCTTCCCCAGTCCCTAAGACGCGTATTAAGCCTCCTCCTCAAGACCCTGAGTCTCCCATTGTGCGTCCTTCCTCTCCCCCTGTCATCGAAGAGGTTGTTCCTCCCCCTGTCAGCCCTAAGGTATTATCCCCTTCCCCCATTTCTAGTATACCTTAGTCTATTTCCTCCTCAATTGGTGATGTTCCAGTGTCTTGGTTTAAGAATTTCCAACTCGCCGGCATTTGCACCGACGGGTTTAAGTCTAGAAAGTTGTGTGTTTGTGAGTCAGTTGACCTTGATTTACTCTCCTCGTCCAATCTTGAGGGTGTTGCCATGTTTAAAGCCACCTCTCTGGTCCGTACGTTAAATGTTGGTGATGTGTTCTATCCCAGGTTAACCCGTCTTTTTTACCTTAACATGTCTTCCAAGAGAGAAAATGGTATCATTTCCCTAACTACGCTTGTCAAGGGCATCCCCATAACCCTAACCCCAGGTATTTTAGCCTCTCTTCTCAATAATCCTAATGAAGACTAGTCAGACTCCTCCCCTCCTTATATTAAGTGTGTAGCTAAAGCCAAGTCTGACTTCATCCTTCCCAATCCCCCAAACTCCAAGCAATTGACCCATAGTAGTCTCAAAATTGATCCCAAAGTTATTAAGACGTTGTTGGTTCGCTGTGTTTTCCCTAGGTCTAACTCCAGTGAGCTTTTAACCGACCAATGCCTAACACTGACTTTTCTTGTTCTTTGTGGTTTTGATGTTAACCTCCCCAACACCATTCTTACCCATATGTATCACACCATTTCCTCTTCACGAGCAAATCCCCTTCCCTATGCCAACCTTCTCCCCCTGATTTTCAAATTTTTTAAAATTGATGTTTTGGGTGAAGGATGTGAGAGTTGTGCCTCCTCCCGCATTTCTATGGAGTCTTTCAATCGAATTGGAATATTTGCCTCGTTTGATGGGTTGTGGAAACTCAGAGAGGATCTTTCCCTCGATGAACAGACAAGACTTCCTACTTTGAAAGGCGTTTTAAAGGAGCCAGCTACTTCATATTTCTCAAGGTTCGTCTCAAGGCTTGAATCCATAGAATTTGAACTTGATTGTGTGCGCAGGGATCTTGCTAATCTTCATGCTCACATCGATGACAAGTTGGATGCCTTGGTAACTGAAGTGAAGCTCCTCCTCTCGTGATTTTGAAGAATGGTCATTTACATTTCTCGTTTATAAAAAATTTTATTCGATATGGTTGTACTTAACACTTTACATTTCTGTTTCTCTATCCATACATTATTCTCCTTCCTTAACGAAAGTAAAAAAGGGGGAGATATATCTCTGTTTCTGTTTTAATATTATGTCTGTGATGTTTGCGTTGCTACTGTTACTATTTCTGGATATTCTGTGATCTATTCTGTGCTGTTATTAATCATCATCATGATATTTATTCATGCATGTTTTGACTTCCATCAAGGGGGAGATTGAAGACTCCACCTTGATGATGATGATAATATGTTTGCATTTTTAACTTGGTTAAATGTAGGTGATGGAAGTCAAACCTTATGTAATATGTCATGCATAAAACATAGTAACGATTACTTGTATTATTTGGTTGTTGTGTGGCTCGGATTATCTATTTGTTGTTCAGATATAGCCGAAGAAATTCAACTCATTCAAGCTGCTGAAAATCTTGCTTAAACTTCTCCTTGAAACAAGGAAGTAGTTATGGACTCTTGAAGACCTTGTGTTTAAATTCAAATGAGTTAAAGATGAATTTGAAAATCAAAGTCCTCCTAGCTTTATGGGATTGAAAGAAACCATTGAAGCTATCCTCGGTCAAAAGGTTACTGATCGTGCAAATTCAAAATAAGAAAGACTCGTTCAAATCTGTAACGGCTACTCGGTCAAGACCTTTGAAACAGACTTCAGTAACTGCCTGAGTATCATGGAACACATTCTGAAGCAGTCAGTCAAAGTCCTGTCATCCGATTCAAGGGTAACGGCAGCATCGAAAATATTGAAGCCTATCCGTCGCACTTGTATCTCTTTAAATAGAAAGAGCTGAAGTTTTGTGAAGTAGAGTTCCTAATCAAGATACTTAATACGAGTTGCTGAAAGATCAAACACTTTCCTCTCTAGAACTATATACTTTAATTGTAATTTAGATTGAGAGAAAAGTAAAGAAAGTCTCTTTGTGTGAAAAAAGAAAAACATCAAAAGAAAAGAGAGACATACTTTGAGTAGAGTTATAATACTAAAAGATTCAGAAAGAAAAAGTGAGAAGATTTTTATTTCTATGAATTGAGACGCTAGAGTGTAGCTAGGGTAAGCTACGGTATAGAAGATTGGGTGAAAATCTTTGAAGGTGGTTTTAGGTCTCTAAAGGAGGAAATAAAAATCGGTTAAATCCTATGGGTAGGAAACCCTAGGCGGAGACGTAGGCTCATTGCTGAACTTCGTAACAAATCATTGTCCCCTTTAAATTTGTTTTACTTTCTTCATTCTCTTTACTATATCGTATTCGCATTCAAAGCAAATCCTGAAAATCGATTCAAAGCCCTTGAAACGTATCCTATTTTACTTCCGCATCTATAAACTGTTTCAAAGCCTTTGATCACCTAATTGCGAAAATTTACCATACTCTATTCACCCCCCTCTAGAGTATTTTGATCCTTTCTATCTCCTATTGAATCTTCAGTCTTAAATGAAAATAATGTAATTAATCCTCACCAATTAACAAAAAATCCACAAATAATCAAAACTACACAAAAAAAACTACTCATAATTTATAAATTGTTAAGAACGGGAACAACTGTCATCCATAGAGAAAAGTTTCAGTAATTGATTAGGGAAAGGAGTAGAAGGTGATGATGGGGAAAATTTTGTTGCTGGGTGAATGAGATGACGTGCGTGGAATTTTGGGGGAAAAGAAAACTACTGGTCTAGGAGAGAAGAGTTGGGATTATAAGAAAATTTAATTGGAGCATACTCGACGAAAGGGAATTCCAATACTAAAGGTGGATCAATCAGGCTGAAGAAGAGGGGCCAACAAAAGATGCTGGTAGCGCAGGCATTAGGCAACACATGTTTTTTTATAGTATTCGATTCTTTTTGGCAAAGTGATAGTTTAGTTTATGTCTAATTGCATGGTCAAGTTAATTAGTAAATGTATCATGTTATTAGTAGTTCAATATACCTATTATTATGTATGAGATTTATGACTAATAACCTCTATTTTCTATATATTTTTAATGTTGTAATATATAAACTTATATAAACTAGA
Source organism: Dysphania ambrosioides (assembly GCA_026401315.1). Taxonomy (NCBI): domain Eukaryota; kingdom Viridiplantae; phylum Streptophyta; class Magnoliopsida; order Caryophyllales; family Amaranthaceae; genus Dysphania; species Dysphania ambrosioides. Next base: position 16,648,895 of record CM048667.1, read on the forward strand.
TTTTCATCATTATATTACTTTGATAAAAATATAATTTTAAAAATATATATAAAATATAAAAGTGTTACCTTTAAGTGTAACTAATACAAAAAGTATTACATGTTTGTGTGTTACTAATATAAAAAGTAATACATGTGCATTAATATAAAAAGTGTTACATGTTAATGTTATCAACTTAAAAAGTATCACATGTTAGTGTTGCCAATTAAAAAGTATTACATGTTAGTGTTACCAGTTTATAAAGTGTTACATGTTAGTGTTACCAATTTATAAAGTGTTACCAATTTAAAAAGTGTTACATGTTAATGTTACCAATTTAAAAAGTGTTACATGTTAGTATTACCAATCTAAAAACTGTTACATGATAGTGTTACTAAAAGTTAAAGTACTACAAAAGTGTTCCCTAATATTTTAAAAAAGCTAGATATGTAAAAGTGTTACAAATAAGTGCTACCTAAAGCCAATTATATAGTAGTGCTCATTGCTCCCAATAACTTCATCAGCTGACATGCCCTTCATCTTTTTAGATTATGGAGTCACCTAATTAAAAAAGCACATATCGCACAACTTCAGTAATACAAAAATATAATTATAGAGGAAATTCGATTGAAACTTTGATTTCTACCTTAGTTATAATCTTGATCAAATGTAGAGGCCATTGCACAAAAGTACCAATTGCGTCATTCAATGTCTCTAAGTCGTACTGGGGAATAGGGAACGGTAGTACTGCTTCTTTGAAGAAGTTAGGAACAGTCTTAACCTGCACCACTTCATGTCCTTCAAGTCTTGTTCCTTGGTGAGTTCGTGGATCTTTAAGGAGTAGTAACTTCAAAGTCTCTTAATCTTCCCATACTTAGATCTTCATAGTGGCATCGAACTCCTGTCTAAGTTCCTCTTGGAGTTGAGCCTTCAAAGTCTCCCAATCTTCCCTTGAAACTCTGCTTTGACTTTGTTGGCTTGACCTCGGTGTAGGTGGTCTAAATACTTGTCGGTACCTAATATTAGTCCCTCCAAGTCCAACGCAACATTCGAGGTGATCTGGCTTCCCAATGGCCATAACTAATGCATCTTGGGCCCTCGCGGGAATGAATTCTCCTTGAATTTTCTTATCTCGGAACTCCAACTAAAAGTAAAAAGGAAAAGATTAGAAATGAATGTCAAATCTTATAAGCAGTGGTAACTTTACTGATTTGCAAATATAAGAAACTTAGCCAATGCCTTCGTCTGTTTGTTTGGAATGACTCTCTCCCTAGTTTTCTTTTCCTTCTTGTGCCGTGAACAAAACCAGTCATCCCTACGGCTTATCTGCGTGGTGCTAGATTCTATAGAAGAAGGTCCCAAGCAAGAGGGATAGAAACCCTCTGATAACCATTATTGACTTGCATCGTTGTAGCTTGACTACCCAAGGTAATGGGGATGAATGTTCATCTTGGAACTCTTGCTTGCCTTCTTGCATTTAGTATGTCAACAACATAAAGGTAATTTACTTAACATTAAAGCACAACAAAAAGAATTTTCCCAAACTGAATACAAAGAAGTATTTAACTTACCACTGTAAGTTTAGAAGTCTTGTTCTTAACAAAGGTTTCCCAGTCACCTTCCTTAATATGTTTCCATATTTCATAGGGCAACCTGTTAGCTTCTTCTTTGGACATCTTTCTTGTCTTGGTAATCCAACTAGTCACCAACTTTGATTTGAATTTCCAAAATCTATCGACGGCTGCAAATAGAAAAAGCTTGGGGGTTGTCTAGAATGTGAAACAAAGACTGAAAAAAAATTAAATTGGGTTAGTTTCATTTAGTAAGGTATTTTACACAAATATTTAAATAATTAAGATTATGTTAGGAATACGTACCATTGTGTCCACCCACAAGGATTGCCAAAGTCCCTTATTTACTCTTGACCACTCCTAGTTGATGTTAAACTTCCGAATAAGAAGTTCAATGTGCTGACCGTACTTGAGACGCCACCTACCAATAAGGAAATGCAAATATTCAAACTTTAGAAGCATAGGCTCAGCCACTCTAAGGCTTTTAGTCAGACCTGTAGGTCTAACTAAGCCTTGAGCACCACCCTTCCCCCTCTAGGTTCTTGAACACGAGGGGATGACAATGTTCATGTGTATATCATCCCCTAAAGTTGTTGCCTCTTTAGTAATCCTTTCATGTTCGTCGAACATTCTATCCATTCTCTGAGTTTCTAACTCAACAACTATGTCTTCTGGATCACCTCAATCAGTTTCGAGGTGAACATCGTACTCAACGTCCTCATTAGAGACAGTGAAATATTCGTCACTAGCCATGATGCAAGACAGTAACTGCATAAAAGAACAATAGTATAATGCAAATTGAGTTAGTGAATCATCCAACAATAGTATAGGAAATAAGGCAAACATTAACAAAAATACAAAATAATTTAATACCTAGACAATGAATACTACTCATCTATAGTAACTCCTTCATGGGGATCCATTCTCATATAATTTGTTTCCATTTCTATTCTAGCATCCATGTCATCATTACATGGCATCAAGAACGGTGGGAGATCAACAAAGTCATCATACTCTTCCTCATCAGTGACATCACCAATTCCAATGATTTGTCGTTTACCAGGGACAATAACAGCTCATCCGGGGTCATTTATGTCTTTAATGTAGAATAAATGTTTACCTTGTAATGCAAGTATAAAAGGTTTTTCCTTCGTATCACGCATCCGACTCATGTCAACTAAAGTCCAATTCGATTTATCTTTCTTCACTGAACCAAGTCGACTGATATCTTCTCACTTGCATTGAAAAAGGGGAACCTTAAAGCCACAGTATTCAAATTCCCATATCTCTTGAATTATCCCATAGTAACACAAGGTCGCATCAACTGGTGCTTTATCTTTTGAGCTAGCATATTCTCGAGAAGAAGCCACTATTTTGAATAGACATTGATTTCTTATCCCGACGTTCAATGTAGAAGGTATATCCATTGATATAATACCCCTCAAAAGATCGAACAGTTGTTCGAGGACCATAAGCTAACCACTTGATTATATCAGAAATGTTATGGTTCGTTTTAGACAATTCATGCATAACTTTTTCATGAAACCAATCAATAAAGGTGTTATTGTGTTCTTGCATCAATGCTCGTTCACCTTTAAAAGGGTACTTCACCTTCAATTCATTCATATGCCTTTCTAAGTAAGGATAAACCTCTGTAATATGGTGGAAAACAAATAAATGAGCTTGTCTCTCTTTTGACAATGAAATTAAGCCCTCCTTAGAACCCACGGTGCCATGCCCTTTAAGCCTCCCTTCATGCCTCAATTTTGATAACCCAATTGCCTCATTCTTAGATAAGAACTCACTAAGAAACTTACCTACCTCCTCTGTGGTTATACCTTAAATTATACTACATTTAGGGTGTGCTGGGTTTCTCACCTTCTTTTTTAAAGTACCCATGTATCTCTCGAAAGTATAAGACCATCTTAGGAACACTAGACCACACAACTTGATTTCTCGAACCAAATGCACAACTAGATATACCATAATATAAAAGAACGAAGGTGGAAAATGCATCTCGAGTTGACATAAGGTTGTAACAACACTAGCCTATAACTCATCCAAACATGACGGATCAAGCTCCTTACTGCATAATGTATTAAAAAAAGAACAAAATCTAGTGATAGAATTCCTAACATGCTTGGGAAAAATATGGCGGATGACAATTGGTAGAAACACTTGCATCTTAACATGACAATCATGAGACTTCATATCCACTAATTTCAGATCTTTCATTGATATGAAGTTCCTAAGCGTTTTGTCTTCACGTCACAACTTGGATCAAATCTTCATTGTCTGCATATCTCTCTCGACATTAAGACCATCCTTAGTCTTATCAGGTATATTCGACAGTGTCCCTAAGATGATATCACAAACATTTTATTCTATAGGTATAATATCAAGACAATGTCTAACGGGTAAATACTTCCAATACTGAAGTTTCCAAAATATTGATTGTTTCTTTCGTAACCCTTAAGAATCTCTGTGTTTCAAAGTTTTCCCAAACACGTTATATATTCCTTTAATAATGTCATAAACTTCACTGTCAGTCAATGGTATAGGGGCTCTACGTTGCTCAACTTTACCATCAAACGAGGTCTTTCTCTTACGATAAGGATGAAACCTATTCAAGAACCTCCGATGCATGAGATACACATGTTTCCCACAATGTGACAAGTATGTTGAGTCCATATCATCCACACAAATAGGACATACTTTCTTTCCCTTCACCTTATACCCCGACAAGTTCCCATAGCCTGGAAATTCATTAATGGTATAGAATAACATGACATAGAGTGTAAAAGTCTCTTCAGCATATGCATCATACACTGATATACCTTCATCCCACAACAATTGCAAATCTTCAGCATATGCATCATACACTGATATACCTTCATCCCACAACAACTGCAAAACTTCAATAAGGGGAACAAGATAAATATCAATGTCATTCCTAGGTTGCTTAGGCCCTGATATTAGAAGCGATAACAGAACATACTTACGCTTCATGCATAACCAAGGAGGCAAATTATATATCACTATCAAAACTGGCCATGTGCTATATTGACTGCTTAAGGTACCAAAAGGATTCATTCTATTCGTGTAGAGACCGAGTCTTAGGTTTCCTATCTTCCCTTCCAAAAGCCTTGAAAGATTAATCAATTATTTTCCACAAGGGAGAATCAATAGGATGTCGAATCATCCCATCTTTCTTCCTATTCTCTGCATGCCATCTCAAATTCCTTACATCGCTCTTAATTGAAAACAAACCCTTAAACCTTGGTATTATAGGAACGTACCACAACACCTTTACACTAGGACCTTTAATCCCCACTACAGGCTCTATCCCATGTGGGAGTTTGTAACATGACTGCCCATATTTAGGACATTGAATGAACTATGCATACTCATTTCGATACAATATACAATTATTTGGACATGCATCAATCTTATTATACTCTAACCCAAGGGGACACATTAACTTCTTCATATAGTACGTGGATATAGGAAAATCATTACCCTCTGGAAACATATCCCTTAATATTTTCAATAAGGCTGTGAAACTTGTATCAGACCAACCATATTCCTCTTTCAAGTTAAACAACGTTGATATGGTAGACAACTTAGTGTATTTAGTACATCCATGATACAACGGTTTCTCAGCAACCTCCCATAAATGCTCAAAAGTACGAGATTGACTACCAAATTGATCCCAAACCCCTTCAAGCATTTCATCTATTTGATCTTCATCACCAGGGTTATTATCCTCTAATTTATCCTCCTCATCATCTTCCTTCTCAGCATCAACATCTTCATCGTCATTAAATTCTAATTGGCCATAATGGTCTATCTCAACATGATGAATGGGAATTTCGTTAGAACACGACCTCATGTCATTAGAAGCAGGAACCTCACCATGCCTTACCCATACGTGGTATTGTTGCCTAAACCCATGCTGGATCACATGGTCCCTCAACTCTCTTATACTACTAATTGTATTCCCATTATCGCAATCAACACAAGGGAAACACACCTCATCATCTCCAATGTTATTTAGGTGTTTTAATGCTTGTCTACAAGACTCCTCAACTCTATTCATGAACTCCAACAAAGCACGATTACCATACATCCAATTTTGATCCATAATTTGTGTTATGCCCTATTTAACATGTAAGAGATTAATTAACAATCTAATCAACACTCATTTTACGCATAGTTATATATATAATTGCACCTAAAGGGTCCTCAAGTAGCTTACCGAAAATAAGGTTAAGCAAACTCCACAATGACCCATAAACACTCGCTCTATAGTTTAAGTTACTAAATTCTTCTAGCAATATTATTTTGTTCTATGCTTTGTAAATCACTACAAATTTTACAAAAAAATTGGCAGAGTTTCCTTTGTAAATCCAATATTTCCCAATTTTGAAAATAGATTTTCAAACCTTTTTATATGACTTTATATACAACCACAACCAACACACAATTCCATTTACTAATTCATATACATTGCAAAATCAATTTCTACTAATTCATATACATACTAATCCATATGCATTAACTATATCAATTCAAACTAATATACATAACCAATTCATATATTAACATAATCAAATTCTTACTACTATACACACTAATTGATATATATTACCCCATTCAATCCCTAATAAAACTAATTCATAAACATTATCTAATTCAATTCCAACTATTATACAAAATACTCTATAGTCTAACATAATCCAATTCCTATTAATATATTAAGTATCTTTTTTATATAATCTTGCATGTGCTTTTGATTTCCATTCTCTATCACTATGCTTTACTTCTCATGCTTGCAAGTAAGTTGTGCTAGCCAACATCATACACGTAGAATCAAACACACAAATTAAGCAATCCCCATTATGTATTTCGAATTGAAACTTAAATACCCATGTCAAGTACACTAACCTCGGATAAACCATTTCGTTTAGATGCTAATGTTTACCCTTAGAAAATCATTCTAGTGAGTTAATGAAAACTCTAAATTAAAGCAAAATTCGAGCAAGAAAATAAAGCAAAGATCAAAAGTATACCTTGAACGACGGTAGTGGCACGACACCACGGTAGGGAGAGGAGATGGCTGCACGACACCACAATGACACGACTACGGGCAAGAAGACGAACGAAGAAAGGCGAATCTATGTAGGTACAAATTTAGGCAAGAATACGAACAAAAAAAAGGTGAGGGGGAGGCAAGATCTGGGGTGGTACGAATGAAGGATTAAGTTAGGGAATGAGGGAAAGAACACAAGGAGGGAAATGAAGAACATCAAATGAAGAAGGTGTACTGAAAATATGGCAAGACCGTATATTTTTCATGAAATAAAATTAGGGTTGATAAAATGCGGTGGGTCCTCTCCTTATACGCTGTATATTAATGGGCCCAGGAATTAAAATGCGGCGATTCTCACACTATGCTGCATATTATTATGGCTACAATTAAAATGCGGCAGTTTAGCCCCTAACTTGCCGCATATTATTAATTAATATGCGGTGTTTTCGTTAATACGCAGTCAATTAGTAGCCACAAATAAATTAAAATCTACTAGTGGGTGTCACTAGTGCATGTTATTCCTAAGAAAGGTGGAATGACTGTGGTGGTGAATGACAACGGTGATCAGATCTCTACGAGAACTATGAACGGTTGGAGGATGTATATAGATAATAAGAAGTTAACCACCTCCACCAAAAAGGTATGTTTCCCCCTCCCATTTATTGATCAGATTTTAGAAAGGTTGGCAAGGCATAAGTATTTTTGTTATTTTGACGAGTTCTCGGGATTCTTTCAAATCCCTATCTTTCCCGAGGACCAAGAAAAGACTACATTCACATGCCCCTATGCTTATTATAAGATGCCATTTGGGATATGCAATGCCTTAGCTACTTTCCAACGATGTATGATGTCTAAATTTACTATTACAATTAAAAAGGAGATAGAGGTTTTCATGGATAATTTTTCAATTAGTGGTAGCTCTTTGATGAATGCCTAGTGAACTTAGCTCGATGTTAGAAAAAGTGTGAGGATGCCAACCTAGTTCTTAACTGGGAGAAGTGCCTTTTTATGGTGCAAGAAGGGATCGTTCTTGGCCATAAGGTATCGCATCAAGGCATCGAAATGGATCCCACCAAGGTTGAAGTCATCCTTGGCTTCTCCCTCCCACTATAGTGAGGGGATGAGGTATTTCTTGGGGCACACAAGTTTCTATCGTCGATTCATTGAATCATTCTCAATGATAGTTAAGTCTCTCACTACACTACTTTAGAAGAAAAGTGAGTTCACATTTGATGAATCTTGTTTGAGTGCTTTTAACAACGTGAAAGAGGTGCTTACTTCCACCCTGATAGTGCATGCACGGAATTAGAGTTTACAGTTTGAGCTTATGTGTGATGCCAATGATATAGCTATAGGAGCTATGTTGGGGAAAATTCTCATGTCATCTACAATGTAAGCAAGACATTAAATGAAGTGCAGAGGAATTACACCACCACTGAAAAAGAGTTCCTAGCTATGGTTTATGCCTTTGAGAAGTTCTGTACATACTTGGTGGGATCAAAGACAATTGTGTACACCGATCATTCAGCAATCAAATACCTCATGTCTAAGAAGGATGCCAAACCAAGGTTGACTAGATGGATATTAATTCTTCAAGAATTCAATATTAAGATCAAGGACAAAAAGGGATTTGAGAACTTAGTTGCAGTTCACTTGTCCCCGTTGGAGAAGAGGGATGATAGTCTTGAAGATCTACCCATCGATAATTGCCTTAGGGATGAAAAAATCTATGCATTAGGATGAGTTGATTGATGCATTAAGCTAAGAGATATATTTGGGATGAGTTGATACTATTCAAAAGGTGCATAGATGGTCTTATCAGACGATGTGTGTCGAATAAAGTGGTTCCTAGTGTCCTAACTATGTGTCATTCCTCACCTTGTGGATGACACATGAGTGCAAGAAAGACATCAACAAAGGTTTAAAAATTTGGCTTATATTGGCCAACCTTGTTCAAGGATGCTTTGGAATATGTGAAGAGATGTGATTGATGTTAAAGAACTGGAAATATCTCAGAAAAAGGATGAAATGCCTCAAAACTAGATCTTAAAACTTGAGATTTTTTATGTGTGGGTTGATTTCATGGAACCATTTCCATCCTTTTGTGGGAATAAGTACATATTGGTGCAGTTGACCACATGAGTAAGTGGGGGGAAGCAATAGCAACTCCAAAAAATGATCATAAGGTAGTTGTACGGCTTTTCAAGAAGGTTATTTTCCTGAGGTTTGGAGTCCCTACAGCCATCATAAGTGATGGTGGTTTACATTTCGCTAAGGATGTCCTCTAAAGACTCCTTAGGAAGTATGGAGTCTACTTCAAAGTCAGGTTGACATATCATCCTAAAACTACTGGGAAGTAGAAATCTCAAACTGGGAAATCAAGCTTATACTTGAGAAGTGCATTGAGAGGAACCAAAAAGACTGGTCCCTTAAGCTTGATGATGCTTTATGGGTGTATAGGACAATTTTCAAGACACCTATAGGCACTACCCTGTATAAGCTAGTGTATGGAATTGAAAGAGTTGCCATCTCCCGGTGGAGATAGACCATAAAGAAATGTAGGCAAAAAAACATATCAACTTTGATCTCAAGAAGAGTGTGGGTGAAAAGTGACTCCTTGACCCTCTCAAATTAGAGGAACTCTACATGAACTCATATGACAGTGCTAGTATCTAGAAGGCTCAAGCTAAGGAGAAGCATAATAAGTACACTATGTAAAAGGAGTTTCGAGTGGGTGAAAAGGTGCTACTATACAATTCAAGGTTAAAGTTGTTCCTTGGGAAGTTAAAGTTGGGATGGAGTGACCTATTTGAGGTATTGAAGGTGTTTCCATATGGTTCAGTAGAAGTATGGAGTGAATTGTCAGGGGATTTAAGGTCAATGGTCAACGCATCAAGATTTACTACCAAGGAGACAAGATTGGGAATATCTCATCAACAATGGTGCCAAAGTTTAAGGTCACCTCAACCATATGACAATCATGATAATGTCAAGCTAATGACAATAAAAGAGTGATTACGGGAGGCAGCCTGAGTTTTCTAACTCTTCTTTTCATTTCTTTCAAGTTTTGTTGTTTTTAGCTTAGATTTTGATTTCAATGGATTTATGTGCTTCAGGTACAATACATCAAAGAACCGAAGCCAAGTATGAGGGAATGTTGGAGCAAGAGTACGTGATTAAGAGGAATGAAGAAAGAATGGGTAAAAAATAATGGCAAATGAGCATTTAGCAGTTTTCCACACGAATAAAATGAAGTCTGGAAAAATTGGCCTAAGCGGTCACTCAATCTCCGTACAGAGTGAGCACTCAGTTCAATATTTTGGAGCAGGCAGAGCAGAGAAATATGAGCGGTCTCTAAGAGGGCATCATACGCCCGCTTAGAAGGAATTTTGGGCAGAAAATTTGACTTGAGCGACAGAAGAAAATCAAGCCATACATAAGAATACGAGGAGGCAACAAGTATGGAGCAAGCGCCTACTTGCAAGGAAATAGCAGGATGAAAATTGACCTAGCGGGCTTTTAACAATCGTGCCCACTCGGAAGAAAAAAAAATGCTCTAAAATTGCTTATGAGCGGGAACTCATTAACTCTTCTAAGTGCCTGCTCGAGACCCTTTTCCCATCATCCTTTTTTCTTTTAACGCATGCTCGACCACTTTTTCACCCCAATCTTTCATACTCATCTTCAACCCTTTAAACTCACTTTCTCTCTCTAAAAACCTCCCTACCACCCTCTTAATTTTTTCCCCATAACTCATCCAATTCTCATCATTTTCACTCTACACTACCACCATTATTCTCCTCTCTTCTTGATCTATACTTTGATACCATTTTTTTTTGAAATACCCACTTGTGACGAAAACCCCAAATTCGAACCTTAAGAAATTTTAGGTATAATTCCATGGTTTTTTGCTTCTAAGGGTTGATTTTGGCACTCAAGGAATGATTTGGAGGAAGTATTTCTTGGAAATTATGGTATTTCTTATTCACTTTCTCTTTTCAATTCTTGTTTCAAATCTTCATGTATTATTGTTAATTTTCTAAAAATTTTGGTAATTTGTTGTATTTGATGTACTTTGGTAGTTTTATGCTTGATTGTGAACATTTTGAAGTACTTGTTTAGGTTGAACATAGAGAATTTAGGTTCAACCTAGAGAACTTAGGATAGTGAACATAGATTGGTGATCTTGGTGGTGTTGATCTCTTGTACTTGGATTTTGGTATTGAATTTTGGGATTAGGTTGTTGTTGTGAAATTTGGGATCATATAACCATATTGAGGAAAATTGTTTTTTTAGGTAGAAATCAATAACCTCTAAATCATCTAGTGCCTCCCAATCATCTCAACCCATAGTGCCGACCCTAAAATTCATCAACCTGAATCACAAATCATACTATGACAAAATAAACGTCGAAAACTCTTAAGTACCCGATTCTATGAGCCAAACTCTATGGAAAAATAAGGAATTGATGAAGACCTCTTCTGCTTGCTCACTGCCCTGAGGTGGGAGGAGTTTTCCCAACTCCATAATTTTACTTACGAGAGACTTATCTTTGAGTTCCTAGCTTCCCTAGAGAGGAACCAAATATGGGAAAATGATTACCAAATCACCTTCCAGCTATTCAACCAATCGCATTCCATAACTCTAGCTCGACTTAACCAAAATTTTAAATGGGATCCCTCAAATGATGACTTCTATGCTTTAGACATGGGACAGTTTATGAATTACAATGAAGTAGGATGGTGGAGGACAATTACTGAGGATATGGAGTACCAATCCAACACCTTCCATACCTCCCACATTATCCACTCTTATCTGAGGGTCCTCCATATACTATTTGGGTATTCCATTTTGACAAGAAGGACTTGGGAAAGACTACGAGAGATACGATAGAGCTTCTATGGATGATAACTATAGGAAAAGAGAGGCTAGGGAGTAGGCTCAACTTTGGGCATCAATTTTTGGTTAGGTGCCTTGAGCACAAGAAGGGTGGTCTTACTCGGAACATCCATTTGGGGGCATGGTTACCATAATTGCTCATGCTTTAGGTTTTGTAGAGCAGTGTTAACTATTTAGCCCCATCTATGTAAATGGAAATTACATTGACATCAAGGCAATAAAGAGGATATATTTCATCCAATATATAGCCGACCTAGAGGTCTATGGGTGGAAGTGTGGAGAATAGTAAGCTTCTACCTTCCAAAAGCCAAGCTTATTGATATAGAGCAGGAAGGAGGCAACGTGTGGGAGATTCTTGCACATGAGGTACAACAACCACGTGCCTCCATTGCCTGTGCAGCCCCACTTAGACCCGAAGGAGGTACATCATCCTCTCATGTCTCCTCCCCCTCTTTTACCTTAGAGGAAGAACTTAGGAAGCTTAGTATGATGATGTAGGGCTAGGCTAAGGCCCAAAAGATTAGTATTATTCGCAAGAATCAAATTTATGACTATCATGTTCAACATGGGTATTTTAGCCCCTACAATAACTACCCCTATGATCCCCCTCAGCTTAGTCATGTCCCCTCATGGTTTAAGGACGGCGCACCCACTTACCCTTATTAGACGGGCCCCTCCATCCCTAGTGTCACACCCCCTTCTTTTCCCCCTTATGATTATACTCAAAGTGGGGGATGTGACTATCGAGGGGATCTCGCCTACCTGTATGATGGATCAGGTCAGCCCCCGGGGTTATATAGGTGTGTAGGATGACCCAGCTGGTATGTCGTCTTTTGGGAACTACCCTAATTATCCGTGGTTTGAGTGGTTGTCCTACACTGACGTATCGGGTCTTGATGTTGACCCAAACTACAACTTCTCCTTTCATGGTGATGAGGAGAGGCGTAAGCAGGGTAAGGGCCCCCATACTAGCTAATAATACCCCGAATGATCGACCCTCCCCTTTTATCTCTCGGTTTTCACGCCAAGGACTACGCTTCACTAAAGCTTGGGGGGTTGTTTCAAAAGGGTCAGGTCTTAGCTTCCTCTACTCTTCAATATTGGCTACTTGAAATATGGTTATTTGTTAATTAGTTTCGTGGCTAATAATTTGGGTTTCATTAATAACATGTTATAAATCAATTTGCATAGAAGATTGAATTGTTTGTGCATGGAAGTTCTGATTTGTTGGTGTGTTGTTGTAATAAAATCTGATAATTTGGGCAATTAAAATCATTAAAACGTGATCATAATCAACATTAGCTATATCCATTAAAGTTAAAAGGAAATATTCAAGTTAAGGAAACGAAGGGTAGACGCAACCCCTTGTTGCGCATTGTTTGTCTTTGGTAAGAAATGCTTAGCTGTGTGTTCGCGCTTGTTTAGAGCATCAAAAGGGAGAGTAAACTTACACCCCTTCATAATAGGCTTTGATTTGTTGTCGGTAAGAAAGAAATAGGCTAGTGGGTTAGTTTGGAGGGGCGTGAGACAGAGTTAAGGTGCGTTAATATTATTTGGTTTTTTGGCTTAAATCGTATATCCATTATAACCTAAATTATATATATATCCATCGGGAACATCCGTACAACAATCTATATCAAGATCCTCGTTTCTAATCTAAAATAAAAACCAAATAAACATATATAGTAAGTTTTATTTTATGTTTCGAAAACCGAACATTCATTTTCGCTTAGAAATACCCTATATAAAATATATGAAAACAAAGATAAAAGAAAAAGACAAAAGTTTACCTATGACATGAATTGACTTAAAGTAAGTTTCCATTATGAAATGTTTCTCAATATCTCAATCCCAAAATTGAAAATAACATCTTTTTGGAAGAAGTGCGGTGAGAGAAAGGTTCAAGGTGCTCATGGACATCGATGTTGTAGGATTGTCGAGAAAGAAGAGAGGAGATGGCAGCGACAAGTGGTGTCGGTGGTGGTTCGAAAGCTTTAGGTTGCTGATGATACTTATTATTGTTAATGGTGGGGATTAGTAGGAGAGATAAAGGGAGGAGGAATAGAGGAAAAAGAAGAGGAGATACGGCAACGAGTGGCTAGTGTTGCATTTGGTGGTTGGAGTAGAAGGAGATGTAAGAAGTCCAACCCTAATTCTAAGAGGTGGAAAGAGGAAAGATACAAATTTAGAAGAAAATACTATACATATAATTATATATGTTTGAGTTTTCGAGTTTCGAGTTGGGTTCACCTATCCACTTGATTAGTTACCCACTAATATCTAATCTTAAATTTCTTAATTATCTAATGTAAAATCTTAAAATAAATTATACAAACTACAAATATATTTTCGAAATTACCTAAATAGGTTAATTGAATAAAGAAAAAGATAAAATGAATTTAAAATGAATAAAATTTAAAATTTTAATAGATGGTAAAAAAAAAAAAAAAATTAGTGGTCATCAAATATTTTTAGATCACCGTGCCAACATCCGTATATTCTAGTTCCTCCCCCTTTCTCTCAAACCAAACCCTTAATTAGTTTCGTGATCTTTTCTTCCCGCCAGGCCGCAACACTAGCTCAACTCCATGGCTGACAAGCGGAAGCGCCGCCGTCCCGACACCGACTATCTCTCCTCCGACTCCGACTCTGACTCCACTACTACCGCCATCAAAACACCTCATTTATACCAAAAATCCGTCCCCTTCCAAAAACGCCTAAAATCCGACTTGACAATCCTCGCATCCCTCAAACAACTCACATACTCCCTCCGCAACCCCTCTCCCTCCACCTCCAAAAAACCCACCACCCTTGCCGACGTCTCCGCCGCCCTCTCATCCTCCTGTCGCGAAGTCACTGACCTCTCCCTTTCCTCTGTCCAATCCGAAATCGAATCACTCGTCTTTTCCCTCACCAAATCTATCCTCTCGGGCGACGGCTTTTCCTTCTCCATCCCCTCACGCGCCTCTTCCAACCACCTCTACATCCCCGAACTCGATCGCATTGTCCTTAAAGACAAGTCCTCCTCTCGCCCCTTCGCCGCTGTTGGGTCCGTCCGTAAAGCCACCATCACTGCCCGCATTCTCTCTCTCATCCACCAGCTTTGTCTTAAAAGCATTCACGTCACCAAGCGTGACCTCTTCTACACTGATGTCAAGCTCTTCCAAGACCAATCACAAAGCGACGCCGTTTTGGACGATGTTTCTTGTCTTCTTGGGTGTACTAGATCGAGCTTAAATGTCGTCGCTTCGGAGAAAGGGATTGTTGTGGGTCGTCTGGTGTTTAGCGATAACGGAGATATGATTGATTGCACGAAAATGGGGGTTGGCGGAAAGGCGATCCCGCCGAATATTGACCGTGTTGGGGATATTCAAAGTGATGCATTGTTTGTTCTTCTTGTTGAGAAGGATGCTGCTTTTATGAGGTTGGCGGAGGATCGGTTTTATAATCGGTTTCCATGCATTATCATTACTGCGAAAGGGCAGCCGGATGTTGCCACTAGGCTGTTTTTGAGGAAGTTGAAGCTTGAGCTGAACTTGCCAGTGCTGGCTTTGGTGGATAGTGATCCTTATGGGCTGAAGATCTTATCGGTTTATGGGTGTGGGTCTAAGAATATGTCATATGATAGCGCGAATTTGACTACTCCGGATATTAAATGGTTGGGTATAAGGCCGAGTGATTTGGATAAGTATAAGATACCGGAGCAATGTAGGTTGCCGATGACTGAGCAGGATATTAAGACGGGCAAGGATTTGCTTGAGGAAGATTTTGTGAAGAAGAATCCTGGTTGGGTTCAAGAGTTGGAGTTGATGGTTAAGACCAAACAGAAGGCTGAAATTCAGGCTCTTAGCTCATTTGGGTTTCAGTATTTATCTGAGGTTTATCTGCCCCTCAAGCTGCAGCAGCGAGATTGGCTTTAATACTATCTGTTTCGTGTTGGTGTCAGAGAGGTGCTGTTACGACTGCTGCGCTCAGGAGAAATCTGTTCGTATTTGTATCAGAGAGGAGCTCTTGAGACTGTTGCATACAGGTGAAATCTTGTGTTTGTTGTAAGCAAATATAATGTATCTGAGAAATTGAAATTTGTTGTTCGTTGTTGAACTTTCTGAAGGAAATTTCCTTTTCTTGTGGTTGTTGAACTTTCTTGCAATTCCGCTACTCGCATCCAAATTCCTACACACCCATCTTTTCTTGTATTAGATAGAAAAGGGTAATAAGTCTGTTGCATGTTTTATACTTCTCCCAATTTTGTTCTGTTACATGTTTTATGCTTCTCATAATTTTGTTATATTTTGTTTGTTGTTGGCATATGGCGCTTGAGAGTTTAGCTTTAGACGAAAATGTAGGGGTATGTATCAGTGTATCACCGGGAGAAGACTAGCGCAGAATCAACGATTGATGAATTAATTGAATGAGGATGCAATTTCACCTTTTCTATTAACTGGAATTTCGGCTTTCATACAAGCCTCAAACTTTGCATTTGCATTAGTGACAGTTGTTAGAGATGATCTGTATACATTTGTAGTTTCAGTTATTACAGTATGGAAATGTACACCATTAGTCAATATCCTGCAACGATATAAAAGAACACTAGTGAAAAAACCAAAAGGATAGTATTTCTACTACGCTATGCAAGATGGAACGTTTTTCAACAAAAAGAAAGATGTTGAAACCTGCCATAATTGCTGATGACACTTGTCTGATCACAACAATAAACTAGGAGGATCGATTAAGAAGAGAAGAATCAGAGATCATGTAACGCATGCAAGACAGAAGAACATTAAAGAGAGAGAGAGAGAGGGAATAGAGATAGGAAAATTATGTTGAGAGAGGGAGTTACTGTATTATTGCAAAGATGATCTGATTTACAATGTGTATTGAGGTATATATACAAAATGGGTTTCTTGCAGCTGATGACAACTAATATACATCTAGAAATACATAACTAACTTTGTAACCCATATCATTACTTTGACAAACTTATTTCTGTTTCTGCCTAACATTCTGTTTGTCATCATGCGTATCATTGTGCTGAATACCAACACCCCCTCAAACTTGGTGCTGGAGAAGAAGGAAGCAGACTAAGTTTGCCCAACAAATTATTATGTTGAGAAGTAGGGAGGATTTTTGTAAGAACATCAGCTATCTTGAGTCGGTAGATACCTTAGTCGGAGAAGGCCTTCAAGCACTTTGTCTCTAGTAAAATGACAATCGATCTCTATGTGCTTGGTTCTTTTGTGAAAAATCGGGTTCCTAGTAATGTGCAAGGCAGATTGGTTATCACAATGAAGCGTCACAGGCTTCAAGTTCATAACTCCCAGTTCTTCAAGAAGCCTTACTAGCCAGTTAACTTCAGCAGCACCTTGAGCCATGGCTCTGTATTTGGCCTCTGAGGAGGACTTGGATATGGTGCTCTGCTTCTTGGACTTCCAGCTTATGGGAGAGTTGCCTAACAGAACAACATAGCCTGTTATGGACTTACGAGAAGAGGGACAAGAAGCTCAATGGGAATCGCTGAAAGCTTGTAAGGAGAGAGCATCAGTGGCTTTGAGAAAAATTCCCTGTCCTGCTGTATGCTTGATATATCTCAAGGTATGTGTCAAGGCATTCATATGAGAAACAGAAGGATTATGCATGAACTAGCTTAATGACTTCACATCAAACGCCAAGTCGGATCTGGTATGTGTGAAAAAATTCAGTTTGCCAACAATGCATCGATAATGAACTGGGTTATCATACGGTTAATTGTCGTCATTGGTCAGCTTTATATTAGCAGGAAGAGGAGTTGAGGCTTGCTTTGTCAAGTCAAAGCCACAGTCGTGAACAAGTTCTTTGGTGAACTTTAGCTGTGACATTATGACTCCTTGCGGGGATCTGCTGATTTCGATTCCCAGAAAAAAAAACTTTACTCTCCAATATAATTGATGCTGAAAGTGTGATGGAGGTGCATCTTAAGAGCATGGATAGTGTCTGTTTTAGAACCAGTGAGGATGATATTGTCAACATATACTGCTGCAATGGTCAGGTCCTTATCTTCGTGCTTCAAGAACAAGGAATAATCATTTTTTGACTGAGTGAAACCCTGAGCCTTTTAACTCACTGACCAGCCTTGCAAACCACTATCTAGAAGCTTGTTTGAGCCCATACAAAGACTTCTTAAGTCTACATACATGTCCAGGCAGAATAGGGTATCCTCCTGGTGCTTTTATATAAACCTCCTCATCTAAGGTTCCATGTAGAAAAGCATTATTCATGTCCAGCTGAAACAACGGCCAATTGTAGCATGCAGCCAAAGCTATAATGCATCGTATTGTTGGCATCTTAATGACAGGAGAAAATGTTTCTTTAAAATCAATACCATGCTTTTGATTGAAGCCCTTTGCAACCAGCCTGGCTTTGTGTCTCTCTATGGAACCATCCTTCCGTTTTTGATTTTATAAACCCATTTACACCCTATGGCTTTCTTGTCTTTGGGTAAAGGAACAATCTCCCAAGTCCCTGTCATTTCAAGTGCTTGTAATTCCTCAGTCATTGCCTCAACCCAACAGACTTTACTAGATGCTTCAGCATAGCTAGTAGGCTAATCATGTGCCACATGAGCTGAAACACAAGCATAATGATCATCTGTATAATGAGAGGATGATATGAAATTGCACCAATACTCTGGAATAGCTTTAGTAACTGAGCCACATATATATTCCTGGAGATGTGCCGGAGTCTTGGTTACTCTACTAGACTTTCGGATATGTGTTTGAAGCTGAGTATCAGGCTGAGCACTGGATTGAGAAGTAGAGCTGGAGTTAACTGCTGGAGAGTTATGAGACTGAGGGGGATCAGCAGGAGTTGCAACAGTAAGATCTTCTAGAGAATGATCAAAATCAGAATCTCCAGTGGTGGAAAAAAATTATACTTGTAATGTCTTGCTAGTGATGATGAGATATGAAAAGGAAAATGTCTCTCGAAGAACTGCACATCACGAGAGATGATAATCTTGCTTGAAGACAAGTCAAGAAGCTTATAAGCCTCAAGTAAAGGTGGATAACCCAAAAACACACAAGGAGATGATCTTGGATCAAATTTTAATCTGGATGTCTTTAGAGTGGACACATAGCATAGGCATCCGAAAACCTTCAAGTTGTGCAAGTCTGGTTTATGTTAAAAAGCACCTCATAAGGTGTCTTGAAACCAATGGACTTGAGAGGCATTCTATTAATGAGATGCATGGCTGTGAGAATACAATCACTCCAGAATTTTGCAGGGAGTTTGGATTGAAAATAAAAGGCTCTAGCTGTGTCAAGGTGTCTATGCTTCCTCTCAACCACCCCATTTTATTGAGGTGTATCAGTGCAACTTTTCTGATGAATGATACCTTTGTCTAAGAAAAATTGCTTCATCTTTCCTTCACACAGGTCCAATGCATTGTCTAATCTGACAAATAAATCTTGAGCCCGAAATGAGTGTCAATGTAATTGATCATTTGCTTGAGAATATCAACAGAATCAGATTTGTTTTTCATAAGGTGAGTCCATGTAAACCTGGTGAAATCATCCACTATTGTGAGAAAGTAAGTACAACCAGTATAGCTATATACCTTGTATGGCCCCTAAACATCAATGTGTAATAGTTCAAATGGTCTAGTGCTC
This sequence comes from Dysphania ambrosioides, assembly GCA_026401315.1. Lineage (NCBI taxonomy): Eukaryota > Viridiplantae > Streptophyta > Magnoliopsida > Caryophyllales > Amaranthaceae > Dysphania > Dysphania ambrosioides. Next base: position 16,668,079 of record CM048667.1, read on the forward strand.
TTAATGCAACTAGAAGTAAATGAATATCTAGATTTCTTAGCCAAGTGACATATCTGGCAAAAATTATTTTCTATACAATCTTTTATTGAAGTAATCTTGCATATCTTCTGTAACTTGTCAAATGGCAGATGACCATATCTCAAGTGCCAAAGCTTTGCTTCCTCAATGGCAGTGAGACATATGCTAGGCTTAACATTTTTATTGACTGAAAAGAGAGAGTTGCTGCATGAATCATGAGACAGTAGACTATACAAACAGTTTTCAGCTTTACCAAGCACTGTGGGACTACTACTCGAAAGGTCCTGAATATAGCAAGATGATTCAATGAACTTTAGTGTGAAGTTATTATCCTTGCACAGCTTAGACATAGAAATCAGATTAAAATGAAACCCTAGGACATGAAGTACATTCTTGAGCACAAGGTGGGAATTGGTTTCACCCGAAGCATCGGACCAATGCTCACCCATGACTTCTGTGTACCACTAGTGCCACAAAGGCTTTTGGTGGTCTTATTGGCGCATACCACGGAGGGGTCTTCGACTGGGGTGAAGTAGGGGAACCTGTGGCTGGATTGAATCCTTCGCAATGGAAATGCCCTCTTCCCCCAACCAACTAAGGGCAAGCACCTACTCCTAACAAAATGAAAAGCAGCCAGCTCCCGCAACAAAAGCGAAGCGAGCCGCTCTAGAAGAAAGATTCGATCTTGTCCTCTCCCTTTCCTTAATGCTTTGCAAGCACTAAGTAAGTAAACTGCCTTTTCTATAGGCTTTCAATCTATTGACTAATAGGAACGTAGTCGCTTAAGTGAAGCTTACGGTTAGGGAAAGCCCTTTTTTCTATTAGTAAGTAAACGCTCTGCAAGCCCTTTTTTCTATTAGTAAGTAAACGCTCTGCAAACTTTCTAAAGCGCTAATGAGCTAGACTCAGTATCAGGAGAAAAGTTAGATGAAGTCCCTTCAGGCTGAGTAGCAAGGGCAAGAATAGAGGAATTAGATCTCAACCGAACTTATCTAATGTGCTGAACTGAGACTCAAATAGACTCAACTTGGAACACATATGATCCGTCGCACCACTATCTAGCAGCCATTTTACTTGAGAAAAAGAGTGAGGATAGAGATTACCTTCTAGAGGTAGTTGAGCAGCTTAATCCAAGAGAACCAGAGATTTTGCACGCACCTTCAATACCTCTTCCTGTCTCTGCAGAATGCTTGGATAGCACATCCATGAGGAGAGTATACTGGTGAGGAGTAAGGGGGCGGTAGGAATGAGCTGATCATTATCTGAATCAGGTACTTCTGGATTATCATCATTATGTGAGCATGTTGTTGCAGCAACCTTCTTATTCTTGTTTCTAAAATCGGATGGATAGCCATGAAGTTTCCAGCATTTGTCTATGGTGTGATTTGTCATCTGACAATGTTCACAGTAAAGATGATTTCGCTTTTGTCCAGAGTGAGGTTTATTATTGTAATTCCCAGACAGTTGCCTGTTTTTTTATGCTTTTGTTATCATTCCTTGCATTGAACCTTCTTGCTGCAAAAGCAACATTTTCTGATGAAGTCTGATTCCTGATGTTGCTTAACTCCTTATGCTTCTCCTCCTGCAGAAGTAGGCCATATGCCTTGGAGATTGTAGGTAAAGGATTCATGACAAGAATACTACTCTTGACATGTTCAAATCTCTCATTTGTCTTCATTAAGAGTTGTATGAGCCGTTGGTTTTGCTGTGACTCAAGCAACTGCTGCGTGATACAACAACTACAGCCAGTGCAAATGCATGTGGGTAAAGGGCCATCTAGTTGATCCCATAGCATTTTGTTTCTTGTAAAAAATTCGGATATACCTTCATTCTCACTCTGATGTATATCCGCAATCTGCTGTAGAATTGAAAACAATTGAGAACCAGAGGATTGATTGAATCTCTCCTCAAGATCTTTCCAAATCCCTCTTGCTGCGCGAAAATATAACACACTTCGTGGGATTGATGGTTCAAGTGACGCAAGAATCCATGAGATCACCACATCATTACACCTCATCCAAATTCTATGTTTTTCAGTGTTAGCTGCAAGACATGGCAAGCTTCCATCTATAAAACATAGTTTATTTTGCGCCGACAATGCAATGAGGACAGACCTCTTCCAATCATTGTATCCATTTCCAACAAAAGTGCATTACCAGAATTGCGAAGAAAATAGACAGAATTTGGGTTTGTGGTGGAATCAGACGAATTATCATTTGTAGGTGCCATCAATCGTATGAATGAGTTCAAATTATGTCACAATTGACAAGATTCAAGAAAAAAATAGCTCTTGCAAGAATAAAGCAGAAGCACCACATTCAGTGCATAAGCTGATGATTACAACAATTACTTCAACGAAGATCGAAAGAAACTTATCAGAATTAGTTCAATGAACTAACCTCATCTGATACCATGTTGAAACCTGCCATTATTGCTGATTACACTTGTCTGATCACAACAATAAACTAGGAGAATCGATTAAGAAGAGAAGAATCAGAGATCATGCAACGCATGAACAGGAAAACTATGTTGAGAAAGAGGGTTACTGTATTATTGCAAAGATGATCTGATTTACAATGTGTATTGAGGTATATATACAAAATGGGTTTCTTACAGCTGATGACAACTAATATACATCTAGAAATACATAACTAACTTTGTAACCCATCTCATTACTTTGACAAACTTACTTCTGTTTCTGCCTAACATTCTGTTTGTCATCATGCGTATCATTGTGCTGAATACCAACAAAAGGAAAAAAAGGCATATACAAAATCAATACATTTTAATGGGAGTAACTCCAGTAAGGCAAGTTGTTATTTGTCTATGCTAGCTTCAAGACTGGCAGTTCTCTTTCAAAAAAGACACTGTAATACTTCTTACCTGATTTGTAGATCATACGTAAAACAGCAAGTAGTACAAGCCTGGCTTCTACCTGCACTTTATGCGTGGAAAACTTAATACAGGAAAAGGCAACGAGCTGGAAGCTTGAGAAATTACCAAACGCAAATCAAAAATTCAAACTTATAACAGTGGAGTATATAAAAATAAGAGATAGAAAAGTGTCCTACTTTATCGAGTATTCCATTTGAACTTTTTTTGGCCAGAAATCAACCTTTTTAAAATACAATCAAAATTTTTTGAACGACGACCCAAATCGAAATATTTATTAAAAATGGGATAATTTTCGGAAGACCAAAATAAAAAATGGTGTGAAAAAAAAGACAAGAGTATTTATGTAAACCAAATAAATAAAAAAAGCCAAGTATATATGTTATGTTCGATTCAGGAATCCAAAAAATAAATAAGAAAGCCAATTCTGGTATCGGATACTAGGAGAGCCTAAAATCTTTCCTTATTTTCTAAACACTATCACACTTTACCAAATATCTATGCACAAACCATGGAAACCAGAAATAATAATCTGTTAGTTTGCAGTTAGGGAAAGCCCTGACTGACTTTGGTGTCGAATTTGGAAGCCTCGAGCGAGAAAGTCTCATAGATGCGCCCAACGTGGTTTGTCTGAGTAAGGGCACATTGCATCCATTTTCCATTGGAAGACCTAAACTTGACATTGCAGAAACATGAAGAGAAAAAATCCTCCAAGTTCAATGATTCGTATACATTTAGAATTATCAGTATTTGTTTATGTATGTGCTCTTTTCAACCCCTTTTCTGGGACGATTGGGAATTTGGGTGAGGAGGTGTCATGTTGGACATAATCAAGCTCAAGTCAACACATGATTTGCACAAACCAAACAAATCAAGGAAATCAACCAAATCAACCATTATTAGAGTAAATCTCTTTCAGTCAATGATGTGTATCTATTAGAGAGTTCTAATTAGCCTAAAATAGCAGATGTAAAATAGGAAACTTATGTAGTATATAACCGATGTAACATTACTTTAGAATTTAATAAGAAAAGCCTTAAACCCTAAACCAAAGGCCTTAAACCCTAAACCAAAGGCCTTAAACATTCATGGCATCTCAACTCTCAAGTCCCGATATTTGTATACCACTACTCAGACCACAAAATTGCATAAGACCCCAAACATAAGCAAACCCCAATAATATCACTACATCAAATTTGAACTTAAGGATTGTAGTCCATCTTTATGCTATCAATATGAGAGTTTCACTAGGTGAATGTGGACATTCAAAACCAAACAATTTCATCTAAAGTTTGAGTAATATTATCTTATCTGCAAATTATCTATACTATATATATATATATATATATATATATATATATATATATATATATATATATAAGAGAATGTGAGGTTTGGCTCAAAAGGACATTTGTACAGTGATGACTTTCTGCTTAATTACACTAGTACCCTAAGGCACTTACAGCTCTTAATTACAGTGGTCAGTCCTCTTCTCCCCAGTTGTTTTTCTTTACGTCACCTTCAACCCAATCTCCTTCACTTCTTCCTCATCTCCACATTCTTCAGATTTTTGCACCGCAGAATTAATTTGGCCTTCCTTTCCACACACCACACCACCCCTACACGACTCTGTAACTCTTATCTGCCTCAGGTACGTTGGCCCTCAGTGGAATGAATTTATGTTGCTATTGTTGGAAATAATACTAAGGAAGGTTTTGGAGGAAAACTCCTTGTCCCACATTAGTGGGAGAAGGAAATTTTACTTGGTTTAAATATAAGTGTTTACACTTGGTTGTTTGAAGTACATACCCTATTGTTGTGGGCTAGAAGGGGGCATCCCCACGCTCGTGCCGCCGCCATCTAGCCGGTTCGATTCGGGTTCATGACATGTGTGCGGTGTGGTGTGTCTACCTTTTTGGGCAAAGTCGTAACTGAGGTTCCAGTTTTATGAGATTGTTTAGTTACGAAGTTCGCAACATTGTTTAACTCACTTTTAAACGTTTGTAATTGCCACTAATTTTACTCAACATTTATTTTCGTGGCTTAATTCTCTCCATCAGTTACAGTTTTCATTATCTTTAAAAAACCGTTCTTTGTGGCTTTAGAAATACAAAAATAAACCTTGTTCTTCTTCTTCATCCCTTAATTTTCCTCTGTAGTTATTCTGTCCACTCTAATAATTAAATTATTACTAATGACGTCTTTGAAAAGTAATGAAGTCAAAAAGGAGGAATATTTATGTGCACAAATCGAATAGAGACAAAGAAAGCGGTGCAAGTGGAGTATCATAGGTCAAGTGTAGATGTATAAAAAAAATATATTAGCAATATAAAATTGCAGTTGAGTGTGCAGTTTGTCTTAAAATGTCCAAACCCAAAAATACAGCTTTTGTGACATTGGGTTTGAGGGTATCATGCATTAACCTGATGGAGTTTCCGAATCTTGAGCAGACTATGTTATACTTATTACGTCCTATTCATTTATGGAGCCGAAGGGGTATCTTTGCTTACAAATTGGAATATATAAATCTCGAAACCATATATTATACACATACTCTTATCTTATATTCTTATATATTAGAACCCTTTTTTTAGGGGGAAAGTACATTTTTTTAGAGTAAATCATGCAAGTATCAAGTGACTTTAGTAGTTGAAACTGAGTACATTGTGGCCTTCGAGGTTTCACAATAGCCTGATTATATGTGGACTTGTCCTTATTTTGGCCTTTTTTGCTTTAATTTATCAGGAGGTCAAGGAATCTTTTGATTCATGGGGTACTCCATAAGATGATCTGTTTCATCAAGTTGGTTGCATGCATTTTGTAAGTTACTCCATTGATGTGCTCGTTTTAGAGCATGTTTACTACCTCGTTTTAGTGTCAAGTCACGTAGTTTTATATTGGTTTTATGCATATTATGCTTGATTTCACCTTGATCTTGTCTTCGAGTTGTCTTAAGTTCATTTCAAGTATTTTTGATGATTTCAAGGTGAAATACGATGCATTCGAGCCTTTGACACGCGTATCATAGCTTGGGCAAACATTTCAAGTCACTCATGAAGATCCCACGGAGTTCAAAAAGGATAGAAGTGAAAAGAGAAATGCATGGTCTCAGATTCGACCGAATCTGAGACACATTCGATCGAATAGTGCAGATTCGGCTGAATGGGAGTGTCCTTCGATCGAATGATGGACAGTCTTCAGAGCATTTATATCTTGGCCATTCGGAAGGCTGAATGGAACTCATTCGGGCAAATGAGCTTTCATTCGGCCGAATCAGACCATACATTCAGGCGAATGGTGGACAGAGATCGATTATTTGGAGCCTCTGGAATGGGCGAATGGAAGAACATTCGGGCGAATGGAGCTGTATTTGGCCGAATGGGACTTGAATTCGGTCGAATGATAGTGTTTTCTCCGGAACAACTACTTCTTTTTAGGGTCGGTCCATATGCATTTTAGGGTTTTCGTAGTTATTTTATGCTTTGTTATAAATACCCCTCCCTCTGATGAGAGGGAGGGCAGCTAGGTTTTTATATTTAATGCACTTTTAGTTTTGTTTAGCCTCCAAATTCTTTTAGTTTTAGCTTTCAGTTTTCTGTTTTCTCACCATTTGTACTCCGAGTTCTGGATTTTGTCATTCGAATTCTGTTCGTGGATAATATAGTGAAGCTTTTGTGAGTATTAATCTATTCCTTTGCTTTTAATTCATTTGCTTTATTTTATTCCATGTTTAGTTCTATGTTTATCGTTTGCTAGAATAATTTCTGATTTTCTTTCTTTCTCGTTAATTTCTTTTCATGATCGTTTTGCTAGATTTATTGAATATCGTTATGTTGTTAAGCATGAATATGTGTGAGTAGTTCGTTTAGGGGTTTTGATTGGTGAAACCCTAGGAAAAGCTATGATCTTTATTGCCTAAGGTTGTAGGAATGATGATAATAAGTAGTTTTGGAATCCGATGTGAATCTTGTCCTGCCACTCCTTTGGAGACATAGGGCGATTATAGGTCGTTCGTTGTGATTTGTGGAATCACCAACTTCCTCTCGTATTCTTGGATGTCCATGCTAGTTATTATTAGATTTTCTCTAACCTATCGTGTTCGGTTTTGAAAGCTTCATTCCTAGGGTGAATCTAATCTTGTCCCCATTTTTCTTTATTTGATTTACCTCGTAATTTATCGCTATCTATCTTCTCGTTATTAGTTTTAGTTGTCTCCAACTCCAAATAGTCCGGTCGTGTTCAGAATTGAAGTCTTGATATCCTTTGTCCTCGTGGTTCGACCCCCTACTCCACTATACTCATATAGTTCATAGTTTGGTATAAATTTTGTTTGCATAACTAGTCTTTTAGTTAACAACCTAAAAGCCGGTTATCAAAATGGTTGTCTTTGACTTTGCTATTTGCATGCCTCATAGCACGCGTAGGTCAAACTAGCCAATAACACCTTATAATCCTGAAATCCAATGCTTGAATAGACAACGCCCATCAAAAAACACATCACATTTTATCCAAAAACCATCCATATCTACAATGGCTGATGAACATCAATTGTTTGGTCAATTCGAAACTCTTGGCTCACAAGAGTTCCAAGGAGGTATAGTGCTCCCTGTTGCTACTACACCATACCAAATACACCCTCAGTTCACAAGAATGGTTAAGGAAACACCTTTTAGTGGCTTAGGAAATGAATGTCCTCTTCAACATTTAGAGGCATTTTCTGACATTTGTGGACTTATCCCTCCTTGCACTAATAGCCCAGATTATGTGTGAATGCACCTATTTCATTTGAGTCTAGAGAGAGATGCCAAAGATTGGTACAAATGCTTAGAACCCAATTCAATTGTTAATTGGGCTAAACTAAAAACAGCTTTTCTAGAGAGGTTCTATCCTACGGTTCGAACGCAAGATTAGCGTAAGAAAATTGCGTCATTCATACAAGAGGATGATGAGAACTTTAGTGCTACTTGGAGTAGATTTAAAAGAATGATTAGAGCATACCCCCACCATGAGTACAGGGAAAACCATCTCAACACATTCATTTACGATCGTCTTAATGACTCAACCAAAGCACTTCTAGACTCAGCAGTAGGTGGCCTACTTTCCAAAATTCCTTGCACCAAGGTAAAAGCCAAAATTGAGGAAGTTGCTAAGAATAGTGCATGGGGAGGAACTAGGAGTCAGTGATTACCTAGAGGGATGATATACACAACTAACTTGGACACTATTAGTGCTAACATAGAAGCAGTTATCGATAAAAAGTTGTCCAAATTAAGCCTAGCCGGTAGTTCAAACACCCCTCCAGTGCGTGAAAAGCACTTTACATGTGTCATATGCGGGGGTACCAACCATGATACATCTTATTGTGGTGGTTTACACTTCGAGCACGATGCTGCAGTTGACTATGGAGGGTATAACCCAGAACCACAGGTGATGAATTATGACGGTTATGGGTATAACCCTGATCATGTAGCAGCCCTTAACTATGGTGGACAAGGATAAGGAGTAGGGTATGGGCCGCAACCTTTCCCGGATCAACCGTACAAACCTCCCTTTAACTCAAACCAAAACCAAGGAAAATTCTACCCGGGATACAACAGAAATGTTCAAGGTGGGTTTAACAACCAAGGTTTCCAAGGGAACCAAACTAATGGGAAGGTACCGAGGCCTAATGTGTATAGACCCCCAGGGTTTAACCAAGGACCTAGAAATGGTTCAAACCTGCCTTTCCCGCCTAATCAAGCTCATCATATGGCTTCTCAACCACAACAAGGTCATACCTCAACCAATGACCATTTAGCCTCCCAAGTAACAACTCTTGATCAGCAGAATCATAGTCTTACTCAGATTAATCAGACTTTCATCCAACAAATACAACAACTTCAAGCTCAGCAAAAGTTGTTTGAAACCCAACTTGCCCAAATGGCTAATCCTCCTACACCACTGCTATTCCCATCTCACCCTTAACCTAACCCCTCTACACAACCTCCACCTCAGCACCCAAACCCAAACCAACACACTGCTAAAGCTATCCACTTGAGATTAGGGACTCAATATGACGGTCCTTCATATCCAGTTGATGCACCTTTAATACGGGTGATTAATGAGACGAGAGTGGATAAAAATGGAAAAGAGGAGGACCAAGGTAAGGGGTTAGTATTTGAAAGTGAAAGAGGCGGGGAGGTCGAAAATGATAAGACAAGGAGTGAGAAGCTAATAGAGAGTGAGGAAGAGAGGAGGAAGAGGATTGAGGAAAGAAAGAGGTTATAATGCTTATATGCACCCCCACTTCCTTTTCCCTATAGGAAAGTTGAGAAGCAACTTGATGATGAGTTCAAGAAGTTTCTTGAACATTTGCAAAAGATGGAGATGAAAATTCCATTCCTTGATGCTATGGCACATGTGCCAAAGTATGCTAAGTTCTTGAAGGACTTATTGTCCAACAAGAAAAAGCTTGAGGAAGAGGTAATCAGTCTCCCCATCAGGTTAGCTCTATATTACAAGGTAAAATGCCTATGAAGGAGCAAGATCCCGATCCTTATAACCTCCTTGTAAAGTTGGGAAATCTTGATCCTAAAGGGGCGCTCGCCGATCTAGGGGCTTTGATTAGTCTTATGCCTCTATCAATCGCCAAAAAGCTCCCTTTTAACCTCAGACCTTTAAGAAAAATGATCCAACTGGAAGATAGGAGTATTAAAGTGCCATGTGGAGAGCTTGACGACATACCTATTCAGGTAGGAGAACTAGTGGTCCCTTGTGATTTTGTAGTAATGGAAATGGAAGAGGACCCTTATACTCCACTTATCTTGGGCAGAGCCGTTCTAAAAACACTTTGGGAAGTTATTAATTGCCATGATGACACCATAACAGTAGAAGTAGCCCAAGTGAAGGTAGTCTTCAAAATCTCCCCTCTTTTAAAGAAGCATATGGTTAAACAGGTCTATCGCCTTGAAGTAGATGATAGGGAGAGTGAGGACTATTATAGGGAAAGGGAAATAGAGGTTGGGTATCAAATGAATGATGAGGATACCTTTAAAATAGATGAGTAGTTGGATGACCGATCAGATAAGGCCCAAGATTATGAGAGAGACGAGGCAGATTATGAGCAGCTTTGTGAGGTTGAGGAAGGTATTATTCATAAGGGGGAAAGTCATAAGCCTTCTCCCCAAGTAAGTTTGAAACCTCTACCTCCTAGCCTAAAATATGCTTATCTTGATGATGATGAAGGCAGCCCTGTCATAGTGAATTCTGAGCTCGATGACATTTCGTTGGAAAAACTACTTGTTTTATTAAGGAAATATCAAGATGTCATCGGGTACTCACTAGGTGATTTGAAAGGGATTAGTCCATCCCTTGTTATGCACCGGATTCATCTTGATGTTAAGCATGTTTCCTCCATTGAGCCACAAAGAAGGCTGAACCCTAACATAAAAGAGGTAGTTAAGGATGAAATCCTTAAACTCCTCAAAGCTAGCATTATCTACTCAATTTCAGATAGTAGATGGGTTAGCCCTGTTCATGTTGTTTCGAAAAAGGGAGGAATGACCATTGTTGAGAATGGTAGAGGAGAGATGATCCCCACTAGAGCCACCATGGGATGGTGAGTTTGCATTGATTATCGCAAACTCAATAAGGCTACAAGAAAGGATCACTTTCCTTTACCCTTCATCGATAAGATGCTTGAAAGATTGGCAAGGCACAAGTACTATTGTTTTCTAGATGGTTACTCGGGTTTCTTTCAAATCCCAATCCACCCTAAGGATCAATAGAAAACAACTTTCACTTGTCCTTTTAGGACTTTTTCCTATAGGAGAATGCCCTTTGGTTTATGCAATGTTCCATCCACTTTCCAGAGGTGCATGTCGGCCATATTTGCTGATATGTTAGAGGACTTCATGGAAGTGTTCATGGATGATTTTTCTGTTGGAGGGTCTTCTCTTGATAATTGCTTGACACATCTTGAGAAAGTTTTATTAAGGTGTCAAGAAATGAATCTTGTACTAAATTGGGAGAAATGTCACTTTTTAGTTCAAGAAGGCATTGTCTTAGGCCACAAAGTGTCTTTCCAAGGCATAGAGGTAGATCCTGCTAAAATTGATGTGATAAGGAATCTTCCTGTACCTACCTCGATTACAGGAGTATGATCCTTTCTAGGACATGCAGGATTCTATAGGCGCCTCATCTTAGGATTTTCGAATTTAGCAAAACCCTTGAATGAATTGCTTCAGAAAGATGTTGATTTTAACTTTGATGAGAGATGCCTTAATGCCTTTAACAGGCTAAAGGAAGCTCTGATATCTGCGCCTATTGTGCAAGCTCCTGATTGGAGTTTGCCATTCGAATTGATGTGCGATGCCAGTGATATCTCTGTAGGTGATGTCCTTAGGCAGAAAAAGGAAGGAAAGCACCACGTCATATGTTATATTAGTAAAACACTGGATCCAGCACAGCATAATTACTCTACAATTGAAAAGGAAATGCTGGCGGTAGTCTATGCTTTTGAGAGACTACGTCAGTATCTAATTTGTTCAAAAGTTGTAGTTTTCACTTATCACTCGACTCTAAAATTTTTAATGACAAAGAGAGATGCAAAGACGAGGTTGATCCATTGGGTGCTCCTATTATAGGAGTTCGATTTTGAGTTGAAAGATAGGAAGGGTAGTGAAAATATGGTAGCTGACCATTTGTCTAGGTTACCCGAGCTTAATAATGACTCCTTACCTATCCAAGATGAAATTGTTGAAGAAACCCTGATGACATCAATAGTAGTTGGGAAAGCCCCTTGGTTTGCAGATATTGCGAATTATTTAGCTTGTGGAGAACTTCCAGAGTTCGAATCAAGGGCTATGAAAAAGGCTTTCTTTGGTAAAGTCGGAAATTTATTTTGGGATGACTCCTATTTATTCCATGCCTGCGCCGACGGCATAATCCGCCGTTGTGTCACTGAAGAATAAGTTCCCAAGATTCTAACTCACTGTCATTCATACGCGTGTGGCGGCCACCATGGTATAATGAACACTGCTGCTAAGGTCGCCACCGCGAGTTTCTATTGTCCAACATTACATAAGGATGTTGAAACTTTTGTGAAGAGTTATGAGAGATGCCAAAAAGTTAGCATTATCTCAATGAGGAATGAGATGCCTCAGAAACTACATCCTTGAGTATAAAGTGTTTGACTGTTAGGGTATTGTCTTTATGGGCCCATTTGTTTCATCTCATGGGAACCAATATATTTTGGTAGAGATTGATTATGTGTCTAAGTGGGTGGAGGCCATCACCTCACCTACGAATGATCACAAAGTAGTTATAAAGCTTTTAAAAAGAATAATCTTCCCTCGATTTGGTGTGCCCAAAATAGTCATAAGTGATGGAGGTTCACACTTTGCTAAGCACAAACTGAAAAAATTATTGAAAAATTATGGAGTCGTGCACAAAGTCGGTTCACCCTACCATCCCCAGACTCAAGGACAGGTGGAAGTAGCCAACAGGGAAATTAAGAGAATTCTAGAAAAGGTGGTAAACCTAAACATGAAAGATTAGTCTCTGAAGTTAGACGACGCTCTTTGCGCCCACCGTACATGTTACAAACCCCTATTGGCACCACCTCGTTCTGGCTATTGTATGGGAAATCCTGTTATCTACCGGTGGAATTGGAATGCAAGTCTTGGTGGACGATCCAAACCCTTAATTTGGACCCTACCTTATTCTGCGAGAAGCGAGTCGCCCAATTAAGAGAATTAGAAGAACTACGGCTCGACACATTCCATAACATGCATATCTACAAGGAACGTACTAAGAGTTGGCATGACCAACGTATCATCCAACAAGAGTTCCTACTAGGAGATAAAGTGTTGGTCTTTGATTCAAGAGTAAAGTTATTCCCGGGGAAATTGAAATCGAGGTGGTCTGGACCATTCGAGATTTTACAAGCATTTTCGTATGGAATGGTAGAACTGAAAGACTATCATGGAGGTAGTTTCATTGTTAATGGGCATCGATTAAAACTCTTCCATGAGAGTAGCCTTCACGAAGTCAACACCGTTGAGCGTATAAGGTTAGATGATGTCAAAGTCGAATGATTGGTATAATCATTGGCACTTATCGAGTATCTTAAATTTGAATCATTGTTCTTTAAAGTTTTGTTAAGTTTTAAGTAGTTAGCTTAACTTTGGTCTTTGTTTCGTGTTATTTTTGTTTACCCAAGCTACGTCGAGCTAAACGACGTTAAACAAAGTACTTACGGGAGGTAACCCGATTTTATTTGGATTTTCGTAAAACATAATCATAGTACCATGATTGATTTTGTGAAGGCACAAGTGATTTGATTATTCCAAGCTAAGAAATTGCAAAATAGCGCTCCATTCTGCTGAATGATAGGCCCATTCGGCCAAATGAGCATTGACTGTGAACTTAATCAAAATCTGGAGAAGTTTCTGAAAGTGCCGAATGAAGGGTAAAATTCGACCGAATATGTTGCATTCGACCAAATGGAGGCCCCCATTTGGCCGAATAGATCTATAAAGGGAAATATTGGGCGCCCTTGGGAACCCCAAATGAGTTATCAATTCGGTGGAATGGGAGCGAAGAATTCTTCGTAGCTCCTCTCCATTCGACCGAACAGGGCATCCATTCGGGCGAATGGATGTCCATTCGACCGAATGAGTGCTCCATTTGGCCGAATGAAACATTAGGTCTATAAATATCAGCTCATTTCCACGGGTTTTCTTCACAAAAATTCTCTAAACCCTAAATTCGCCCGAGCTCCCTCACTCACTTGCCATTCCTCAAACTTCTCATTTCCCTTCTCCAAGCCAAATCAATCACTATGGGTCCAAGAAGAACCTCGAGAAACCCCTTCAAGAGATCCAAAAAGCATGGAGAAGGATCTTCTTCGGGTGCAGCATGGAAAGAACAACAAACCGGTTCTCAACAACCGGAGGGCCAACAACAACTTCCTGGCTAGGAATTATGGTACGATGAGGACCATCCAACGGTAGTTTTCATATCTTTGGAGCAATATGAACATTTACAATGGCTTAAGGTACAAAAAATTAACCCCACTTGTTATTTAGACCTTTCTATTTTGCAAAGAATGGGTAAGAAATTTGTTGCATTATTAACAGCATGTGGGTTAGAGAACTAGATTAACATGTGGCACCCAACTCATAAGCTCTTAACTTATGAGTTTCTTAGTTCCTTAACCCCGTGTCAACGAGAAGGTAGGTTGCATTTGTCTTTTAGGCTAAGGAATGCAACCTATTTTTTAGATTACGCTGCATTTTGTGCCGTGTTTGGTTTCAATAATGAACCTATTCCGGATAAACAACCGAAAAACTCTCGAGTTTCTGAGTTATGGCCTAAAATTGCTGGCCGGCTTGATTATTCGAATAGAAATATATATGCTTCTGATGTACAACACCCTGTTTTGCGTATGTTTTTCAAATTTTCTAGGGAGATTTTGTTCCCTTCTCCTAGCCCTCACTTAGTTAGAACACACGAAGTGCACATTTTGCACCGTTACTTTGCACCGCACAACGACACCACACTTAGCCTTCCAATGACGCTGTGGAAGTTTTTAAACACCACAGCCACCCTAGCTGCAAACACTGACCTATGTCTAGGGGGACACGTATTCTGCATCGCTGAGTTCCTTAATGTTATGAACCTTGTAGAATTCAATGACAGATATGCCAGTTCCACCACCCTTCACGAGCAATGCCTCATACTGGCCGACTTTATTTTCCCTGACCCCATGCGATGGTGGTACTTGAAAGACCGCACCATTCCCCTTTCATGTCCTCAATTACCTCCCCTAATACAGTTTGGGGGCTCGTACCTCTTAGATGGCAATGTGCCGATATACACTATCAAGCCCCCACTTGTACCCCTTCCTCGCCCTCACACCCTTTCTATGCGTGACAGACCTAGGGCTTCCACCTCGGTCTTACCAGACCATGATGATTCAGATAAGGAGTATGAATCCAATATTATGTCCTCCCTAGGACGCATAAAGAGATAGCTTGACCAGGTCCTCACCACCCAAGCCCACCACACCGCCCGGCTCAATCACCTCGAGCAAAACTTCAAGCGAGCGCACTACCCATGGTACGACATGGCCTACCGCTCCCATATAGTTGGCGAAAGTATGGCCACCTCTTCCTGGTACCCCCGCCATGACAACTATAACGAGATATCATTAAGTCATGGGTTTGATCGGTTACGGGTGGGTAGGCGTAGGTTTAATAACTTCACCCCACCGGCTCCTAGGAGAGCCTCGGATGACTATGGGATAGACTATACAGGTGGGGAGGAGGAGGAAAATGAGGAAGATGACCAAGGGGATGATGAGGAATTTATAGGGGATGAGTAGTGGTAGACCTAAAAGCCTCCCTTAGCGCCGAAGACGGCTTCACCCTAGCTTGGGGGGGGGGGGGGGGGGTTATCCATAGTCCACTAATTATTTCACGTGTCCTTTGGTCTTGGCTGTCAGTTTTAGTGCTGTGTAGTTTTGTGTTTTTGTGTTCTATTTCTTGGTGTTGTTTTGTGTTTTGCACTTTGCTTTTTGGTGTTGTTTTCAGGGGCTGGTATAATAAGTTCCATGTGCCGCTGCGCCTACGTACTAGTATGATTGCTCGCTTGAAAATCCAAATTTATTTATTTAGTTATATTTGTGTTTGTTTTCCTGCTTTCCATCATGTGCCCCTTTTTTCCCATCATATGCTCCCTTCTTTCCATCATATGCTCCAAACAAGCATGTAAGCTTCTGTTGTGTACTTTACATTGATTTTATGCAAACTCGTATTTCCCTAACCCTGTGCTTGTTTTCGGCCTGAGTTTATAGACTGTTTTTCACTTAGCTTGGGGGATCTGAGCTTGCTTGGTATGTGGTTTGGATGACTACCTACTGAGGCGCATTTCAACTAACCTAGTGAGGATTAAGCCTTTTAGGACTTTATTATGAGTCTTATATTGTTGAGTGTTAGTCAGGGAATCTTAAGAATTGTGTCTGTTCTCCTCCAGCATAGTCTAGCTTTCTAAAGGTTAGGGATGATAACACGTTTGTAGTTGAAGCTATATAGCCAAAGTGCCTACCATGAAAATCAATTTACTCTAGGTTAAGCCAAATTTGTGCCTTTACCTTCTTTTTTTTGTAGCCACGGTATCTAACTCCACATGAGCCAAATGTCCCCTCTTTTTACCTAGAGGATAGTCATGTGATCATAGTGAAGTTGGTGTCCGTAGCATTACAATTTAGGATTTCGATTTGGAAAAGTGAGTATTGGGTGATTTGACTACATACACTAGTCTTAGTGTATTTCAAGAAAGTACTCACATAGAAAGTTCAAAAAAACTTGAAAAGCACAAAAAGAAAAAAAAAAGAGAAAAAAAAGAAAAGAAAAAAAAGAGAAAAAGGAAGAAAAAGAAAAAAAAGAAAAAGAAAGAAAAAGAAAGAAAAAGAAAAAAAAAGAGAAAAAGAAACGAAAACAAACAAAATAGAGAAAAATTTGAGAATAAAGTTATCCTCTATTTTAACTCCACATTCCCAAATTCTACCCTACCTTGATCCGAGCCTACATTGCAACCCTTTCCAAAACT
Organism: Dysphania ambrosioides; assembly: GCA_026401315.1. NCBI lineage: Eukaryota > Viridiplantae > Streptophyta > Magnoliopsida > Caryophyllales > Amaranthaceae > Dysphania > Dysphania ambrosioides. The sequence goes on from CM048667.1 coordinate 16,684,582, forward strand.
TTTCGACTTAACCTGATTAGTAAGATCAGTGCTGGAGAGTAGATAATACACAATTCCCGAGATTTCTCTCTGTTTAGGTGTTTAATTCCCGACTCATCTTCAGTCGGATGATTTTGAGCGAAACACATACACTATAAACCCATGAACGTATTAGAAATTTCCCACATCTCTTGGGAAATAACCTCGGGAGCGTAGACTTGCGACCTCATTAGGTAATGGGTGACATGAACTATGATGTAGCTTGCTTGGTGATCCCGAGCAGGTGTAAAACGTTGATTATGCTCTTTTAATCCCATTGTACTTGCACACCCATGGCTAGGGAAGAGTCTTGCACATGCACGGCTTGCATAGTCTTGATTTTCACTCTCCTTGTTCTTCATTTGTTTCTATAACTCTTTTGCCATACACTTTCATGACACATTCCTATTTCATTTGTTTAAGAGCACGTTTACTACCTCGTTTTAGTGTCAAGCATCGTAGTTTTATATTGGTTTTATACATATTATGCATGATTTCACCTTGATTTTGTCTTCGAGTTGTCTTAAGTTCATTTTAGGTATTTTTGATGATTTTGAGGTGAAATACGATGCATTCGAGCCTTTGACACGCGTATCATAGCTTGGGAAAACCTTTAAAGTCACTTACGAAGATCCCACGGATTCAAAAAGGATAGAAGTGAAAAGAGAAATGCATGGTCTCAGATTCGACCGAATCTAAGACACATTCGATCGAATGGTGCAGATTCGACCAAATGGGAGTGTCCTTCTGTCGAATGATGGACAATCTTCAGAGCATTTATACCTTGGCCACTGGGAAGGTCGAATGGAACTCATTCGGGCAAATGAGCTTCCATTCGGCCAAATCAGACCATACATTCGGGCAAATGGTGGACATAGATCGATTCTTTGGAGCCTTTGGAATGGGCAAATGGAAGAGCATTCGGGCAAATGGAGCTGTATTCGGCCGAATGGGACTTGAATTCAGTCGAATGACAGTGTTTTCTCCGGAACAACTACTTCTTTTTAGGGCCGGCCCAAATGCATTTTAGGGTTTTCGTAGTTATTTTATACTTTGTTATAAATACCCCCTCCCTCTGATGAGAGGGAGGGCAGCTAGGTTTTTATATTTTATGCACTTTTAGTTTTGTTTAGCCTCCAAATTCTTTTATTTTTAGCTTTCAGTTTTCTGTTTTCTCAACGTTTGTACTTCGAGTTCTGGATTTTTTCATTCAAATTCTGTTCGTGGATAATACATTGAAGCTTTTGTGAGTATTAATCTATTCCTTTGCTTTTAATTCATTCGCTTTATTTCATTCCATGTTTAGTTCTATATTTATCGTTTGCTAGAATAATTTCTGATTTTCTTTCATTCTCGTTAATTTCTTTTCATGATCGTTTTGCTAGATTTATTGAATATCGTTATGTTGTTAAGCATGAATATGTGTGAGTAGTTCGTTTAGGGGTTTTGATTGGTGAAACCCTAGGAAAAGCTATGATCTTTATTGCTTAAGGTTGTAGGAATGATGATAATAAGTAGTTTCGGAATCCGATGCAAATCTTGTCCTGCTATTCCTTTGGAGACATAGGGCGATTATAGGTCTTTCGTTGTGATTTGTGGAATCACCAACTTCCTCTCGTATTCTTGGATATCCATGCTAGTTATTATTAGATTTTCTCTAACCTATCGTGTTTGGTTTTGAAAGCTTCATTCCTAGGGTGAATCTAATCTTGTCCCCGTTTTTCTTTATTTAATTTACCTCATAATTTATCGTTATCTATCTTCTCGTTATTAGTTTTAGTTGTCTCCAACTCCAAATAGTCTGGTTGTGTTAAGAATTGAAGTCTTGATATCATTTATCCTCGTGGTTCGATCCCCTACTCCACTATACTCGTATAGTTCATAGGTTGGTATAAATTGTGTTTACATAACTAGTCTTTTAGTTAACGACCTAAAAGCCGGTTATCATCCATCAATATATTAGCCTCATTATTCATGCGTCAATCTCACTACTATCCAAAAAATTTTATCTTCCCTAAAACTTTCCATATCTTTGATATCTTTGTTATTCATGCTTAATAAACTGGGATTCATTGTTGAAGAAAAGAGTAACCCATTTCAAGAACTAATCAGTGTAGTTGGACTCGAATTTAAGCCAGCCGGTAACACTCTTCTTATTAGTTGTTATATGTTGATATATTTTATGAATTGAGTTTGATTTTAATTTGAACTTTTTTTTATTTTTCTATTTTTTTATTACTTAGTGAAAGTTGTTGGATTTACATTTCTTTTAATCATTTCAGACCGGTATGATATACATTGCTGCATCTTTTTGTGTCGTGCTTTCGAATTCGTTTGTTTGGTGTTGGATTGTGTTGTGTGCTTATGTTTCATGACAATAGCTAATGGTTGTGTGCTTGAGTTACATTTTTTGTGGATCTTATATAGTGTTACACATTTAATTTTTCTTAATTGTTGAAGGTTAATATGTTCATACTAAATCCACTTTACTACTGAAGTGAGTGAGCATATTTTAACTGTTGTTAAAGTTGTAAAAGATGTGAGTTCAAATTTTTTTGATTATGTACTTATATGATTTATAACTTTAAAAAGAAAGAAAATAAAATAAGTTAAAGAGCACGAAGAAAGATAAGAAAAACCAAAAAGAAGTCTTCAAGTAAAACATTGATTCATCTTAGAAATAGTTTATTTTGTTGCGAAAGTTTTTACAAAGTACCATGTACTACTTTATATTATGGAAAATACGAAAACATCTGATCAAATAGCAATATTGTTTATGAGCAAATTTTTACAAAGGTAGTTTTTGCTTCATTTGAATTGATTTTATTTGTTCTCCCAATTATTCAAATAGCTTACATCTGATTAATAAATAGGTAAATATAAGTGATTTATAAAGTAGAATGTAGAGAAATAATTATTTAATTTGTTAAAATACATGCATACTTTATATAGTTTACAAATTTTATGTTGGCACTTCACGTGTTTTTGTAAAATTGTGTTGTCGTTTTACATAAGTCCAACTTTAACAGTGTGCCTAATAAGGTAGAAAAAAAGGTCTTAGATTGTGGAAAACTTGGTGCTAAGAAAAGTTATAAACAAAGAAGAAAAACAATTGAAAACTTGAAATACATCCACAAAGTGACATAGGAGAGTACTATGGAGCTCTACATTTATCGTTGGAGGGTGTTGAAATAGTGAAATACCAAAATCTTAACTTGAAAATTACGAGAAGAAGAATGATAAATTAAATTGTAATTGAATACTTATAGAAAAAAATATTAATACCCTTCTTTAATTAAAATATTATATTGTCATGTATTAAACTTTTTCAAGCCTTGCCAAAAAAAAGAACTCTTTTTCAAGATACACACTAAATTTCATAATAACAAATTACTAAGATGAAACAGTTTTTGATTAAACGTAATTGCTTGATTGATTGTTCTATTGGGCATTCATGCTATGTAATTATAAGCCTCTACACTCTTTAACAAACCATATTATATAATTACAAATAATAACACAAATAAAATAAAGACTAAAGCATTTGGATGTGCATGATATGATTCCACTAATTCATGCATATAGCTTCTAGAATGTTGATAATGCTTTGATGTATGGTGTTAGCTAAGCACAATTGGAGAAATTTTTTGAGAAAATAGAAGGTCATCAATCATATCACGGAGAGGTACAATAGAATCTTCATCATCACAACACCAATCAAACAATAAAAACATGAAGATAGATTTTCAAAAGGACAAAAGATAAGAAATTGGCAGGGAGTCAGCAAAATCTAGGAGTTCAATCACTTGACAATTAAATGAAAATTTCCAATACTGTTTTTGCGGCCATGTTTCATTGATCAGCTTATTTTCTTTCATTTTTACTCAATGCCCCTTCATTTTCACGTCTCTTTCTCTTATTGTTGGCCATTCTACATGGAATTTGTAGTCAGACTTGCTGCTATCTCCGACCCTAAGATTAAAAGGTGAATTGGTTGACATTTATTTTTCAGCTTCGTAATTAATTAATATAATTCGTATGTAAACTGATTCCTAGCATGGGATTAGGGCCTTTAAACTAACTAATAAAGATGATAATATTAAAAAAAAAATCTGACGTATTTAGATCGTAATCCGACTAATATACAGGTCTAATTTCAAATAGCTTGGATGGTTTTGTCAAATAGCTTTATGTGAATGATATGCACTGCAAATTACACACCAGAGTACCATTTTTTACAAAATATAATGGTAATTCAATATTGGTATATTTATGGTCAAATGTTTAGTAGGCTAATAAAGATGATAACAGTAAGAAGAGAACCTTAAACCTAAAAGTTAAGATTGGGTTTGTTGGTCTTAACAATTCAACATATGAATTCGTGATTAGCCATGAAGAGTCAAAACTTCCATGACAAACCAACCAGTAGATCAGAAAATATCATGATTAAAAAATGGAACTCCTAATTATATGGCGTGTTAAATTATTGCTATTACTTAATTACTCTAAAAAGATCCCCCAATTTCAAATTCTCCTTTAATTTGGCTGATTATTAAAATACACTGATTCTTAGATTTTCCAAACTATCGCATCTAACATACGAATTGGAGCTATTAATTGAAACTTATACACATATTTCTTAGTGGGATTTGGAAGCAATGTTTCGTATGATACGAACCATTCTCAACTAGGGCTGTCAAATCGGGTTGGGTCAGTTTTGGGTTGACCCATCGTGGGTCGGTTCTTATTGGGTCAATTTTGTCTATCGGGTCAGTTCCGGTCGGGTCATTATCGGGTCGGGTTAAATCGATTATTTGCTTGGTCGGGTTCAGGTCAGGTTGTATTCGGTTCGGGTCAAGGTTGGTTTGGGTTGTATTCGGTTCGGGTCAAGGTCGGTTCCACTACAATCGGGTCGGTTCCTAAACGGGTTATATCGGGTTATTTCAGATTCGGGTCAAGGTTAGTTTTGGTAAAATCGGGTCGGTTCCTAAACGGGTTATAGCGAGGTTATTTAGGGTTCGGGTCAAGATTGGTTCTGGTAAAATTAGATCGATTCCCGAACGGGTTATTTCGTGTCAAGGTCAGTATTGATAAAATCGGACAATGATGATGGTTAATTCATAAATTGGACAATGATGATGTCGATAAGTCATTTAAAAACAAAATATTTATGAGGTAATGATTATTAAATGTGTATTATCCTATCAAACTAGTCTATAACATACGATGGTAAATTTATATATACATAAGAACTTGTAATATGTTTAGTTTGAATCGACAATGACAAGTTTGGTTTCAAAGTTATTAGATATTAGGTAAAAAATAGGTCTGTCAAGATTATGTCATATTCATATATATTCAGATTATTAACACATCCAGTGAATTCGGGTAACGAATTGTTATAAATCGGGTTATATCGGTTATGTGTCGGTTTCAATCGGTTTTGGGTTCTTTTTGGGTCGGGTCTTTAACGGGTGGGACACGGATCGGGTTCGAGTCTTTGAATATCGGGTTAAATCAATTTCAGGTTAACTTCAGGTCGGGTTGGGTCTGTTTTTGGGTCTCACTTTTCGGGTCATAATCAGGTCGGGTCTGGGTCGGTTTCGGGTTACTTATCGAGTCGGGTCTGATTCTGACAGCTCTATTCTCAACTATACAATGGTCCGTACATAAACATTATTATATATTTTGATTAGGCCAGTCAAATCCTTCATTATGCAATTTTTAACTTATTTCATATAAATCCATTCAACGTAATTAAGTTGTTTATACTAATCTATTACTACTATTGTTTTATCAACTCCTCCTTTCTTTCCAGCCTGGGTACGCACACTTTGATTAAATAGTATCGTGCATGAATTCACATATCTTGTGTAGCTATGTTAAGGCATATATGTGCGTATTGTAATATGTGGTATGATGAAATAATACTATTACTAATTGTAATATATATAAATTCATATGAATAAAAATCATCACCGCTCTCTTTGTTGTATTTTATTGTAACTTTACAATAAATCCAAATGAATAGTGGCTAAGATGTGTACACTTTTTTGTTTCTATTTAGAGCGTGAAATTTGTTTCACTCTTTTGTATTTTTTTTTGCTTTACAATGGATCAGTTGAAAAGAAAAGTAGCATGCACGTCGTGCATGCATTCCCATGCTTTATATAAATTCATATGGATATAAATAATCATCGCTTCTCTTTTTGTTACTAAGAAATATATTTTAATATTCACTTTATAGATCTTGAAGCTCTTTTATTCATGAAACTTTCTTTATTCCACAACTCTTTCCTGCCCTCTATCCTTACAATACTTAGCTTAACAATCATTCAAAGCCATTTTTTTATGTGGGAGTTAGGTAACTAAATTATACGGTTACAATACTATTTAAGTGGGATCATTATAATTAACAAAAAAATATGTAACATTTCAAACAAGAAGACTAAAAGTATTAGATAAAGATAACTTCTCAAATATTTTTGTACGTTGTTATGTGTTAGGACTATATAGTACAAGGAATATATTATTAAATGAAAGAACAATAATATATGTAGCTCATTTATAAATATGAATGTAATATGAATAGTATGGGTATTGTTCATTTAAGATAAGTATTATTTTATCACATTTATTAGAAAACGAAAGCAAATATTCAATATCTCACAAAATCAGTAATAATTTTGAAAACAACAATAATAATTAGTAAACTCTCAAGGTTTTGCATGTGGAAACTATGTACTCACGCGAAGTGGACCATAAATTTGAATATAAATGTTCCCTTATAACTTTCACTGTAAAAAGCAATATTTTTTTTTTGCAAAATATTCTCCTCGTACTTCTTTTCCCATAGAATTTTCTATTCCAAATTGCAAGAATGTTATTATAACTCAGTGATATTTGTAATAAAATTAAAATATTGAAAATATTAATATTAACTATACAATTGATTAAAAAACTACAAAATCTCATATTTTTGATGTGAATATAATAACATTTAATATTTCCTTTTTGCATTGTATACGTTTTATCTTAAGGCTTAAAGGACAATACTACAAGAAGACAGCTAAGTCGTACACAAGGTGTACTTTGTAATAGATAAATATTATTCATTTTTATATGTGTTTATGTTTTGCAGTATCTATAATTACTATATGCATTAACATTGATTCCTATAATATATAACTAGAAATTGTAAGCAAAATGTTATGTAATAGATGCATACAAATTAAAATGTACATACCCTCATCTGTTTCCATGTAAAATACGAAATATAATCGGTTAATTGCCATGAATGTATGTCAAACTTCTTTATTTTTACATGTTGCTTTACTAATGTTAACAAATTCTTTTAAATGAAAGGTATGAATTGACCACCATAACACGCCTATATTTTTTCTTTGCCAACAATTTCAAGTATTGTGGGGCCAAAATCATTAGAAATGAATCCGTTAATTTTTGTTGTAACCAAGGTGAAATTTGGTTAGTGCAAAACCACATGCCAGATAAATTACTTTATTTGTTCATGTTTTCAGAAACCATTTCTCAAAATTTTTGAAAGTATATAATTCTATACAATTGGTTGTTTGTATTCACTTCTTTTGGAGTTAAGAAAGACAAGGAACTGGCTCAAAGGAATCGTGGTATATACACTTTCAAGGTTCAAGGAAAGGTTTACCATTATATTAACGATATATGTCCCATTGATGAACATCCGAGATACCTTCAGCTATACTTTTATGATACCTACATAGAACTCTAACATTGACTACGAGCTTCCGATGACCTTGATCCAAGTGTTATTTCTCTATAAATGGAATTAATGAAGTTAAATCCATACGCAAGATTTCTTCGATCTCTTAAGGATTCCCAAATAAGCGAGACAAGTCAAATCTTAATTTGATCTGATCCAAATCATGATCAGCGTACCCACAACGCTCCTACTGTTTCACAAATTGCTACTATTTGGGTTGAAGATGGAGGGAGGGTTGTCAGGACCTCTTCAACGTGATGTTGTTGTACGTTCGTTTTTGGGAAAAAACCAACGCATACTTCATTACCAAGGATGTTATAATCCTCTACAATACCCTATTATATTTCCCAATGGAGAAAGTGGATGGCATCAACAGATACATAGGTACAAGAAAAAAAACTCAAAAACAAGAGCGATGCTAGATACATCAACCAACTGAAATGGTTCTTCAAACATTTGCTGATCTCCGAGATGTTGTAGAACAAGGTATATACTATAGCTTCTTGATACAAAATGAAATACATTAAACAGTGAAATTTTATAAACTTGTTATGCTTTTGTGAACAAAATATACTACAAGACCTCGATCATCAACTTTGGGTGGAAAAGTCTCTTATAGAGAATATTACTAATTTGGACTACAAATCAGAATAAAAGATACTTCATATTTACTGCGTTGTGGTTGTATATTACAAAAATATGTTATTGACATGTATTTTAAAATTGAGACAACACTTTTTGATTTCCTCCGACTCCATCAAGAAACAATCAGAGCTGAATATTACCAAGGAGTCATGGATAGTATTATTGCAGGAGTATGGCATGGCTCGAATGTTGGACATCGATTTATTCTTCCTCCTTCTTTCATCGGTGGACCACGAGATATGCGACGTAGGTATCTTGATGCAATGGCCTTAGTTCAACACTCTGGAAAACCTGATATTTTCTTAACTATGACGTGTAATCCATCATGGAATGAAATTAAAGATGAATTACTTCCCCACAAAGAAGTGTAGAATAGACTTGATCTTATAGCACGAGTTTTTCATGTAAAGCTAGTGGAATTAAAAACTGATATCATGAATAAGAAATTATTTAAGAAATTTGCTACATATATCTATGTTATTGAATTCCAAAAGTGAGGCTTACCTTATGCTCGTTTTCTTATTATCCTAGGTTCATTCTCCAAAATTAGATCTCTCAATCAATATATGATGGCCATGTGTGTGCAAAAATACCTAATCAAGTAGATAATAAACATCTTTATGATGTTCTATTGAAGCATATGATGCATAGTCTGTATGGAAAGGAGAATCCCAGGAATGTATGCATGAACAATGGTGATGTGCTCATTTTAGAGCACATTTACTACCCCATTTTAGTGTTAAGTCTTGCGGTTTTAGATTGATTTTATACACATTATACTTGATTTTACCTTGATCTTGTCTTCGAGTTGTTTTGAGGTCATTTTAGATGTTTTTGATGATTTCAAGGTGAAGTGCGACGTATTCGAGGCTTTGACACTAATATCAAGAGGTTAGAAGCACCTATCGTAGCTTGGGCATGCATTCCAAGTCATTTCAGAAGATCCCACAAAGTTCGAAAGCCATTAGACACTTCGAAGAAGTTGAAAAGCAAGACTCAGACTCATATTCGGCCGAATCTGTTAACCATTCGATCGAATGGTAGTCCAACCTAGAAGCCAACGCTTCATTGTCACTAGGAAGGCCGAATGGCAGACATTCGGGCGAATGAGGTTCCATTCGACCGAATGGATGTCTATTTCGGGCAAATCGCGCATAGAGAAGAAAACGCAAATAATCACCAGAGCTGTTGGAATAGGTGAATAGAGAAACGTTCGGGCGAATGGTGTTGCATTCGGGCGAATGGGTCCCCCATTCAGGCGAATTGACCTGTTTTTCTGCGGAAATTTTACTTCTTCTCTAGGCCAGCCCAAGAACATTTTCGAGCATCCGAATTATTTTTGTTTTAAGTTATAAATACCCCACTTTCTGTAGAGAAGGGGAACCCTAATTTTCATTAGTTTAGCTTTGATTAGCCTCTAAGCCTCTCTTAGTTCATTAAGCCCTAGTTTTAAATTTCTGTTTTCTCAAACATATGTACTCGAAGATTTTGACTTTAGAGTTTGGATTCTAATTTTGGATATTGCATTCAATCTTCATTGGGTTGTAAGTATCAATTTCCTCTTTACTTTTGCGTTTATTTTATTGCATTCAATATCTAGCCTAATAGTTATTTCTTATCTAGAATAATTTTTGCTTTTTCTTTACTCTTGTTCGTTTTTTTTTTATGATTATTATCTGTTGCATTGTTTTATTGATTATCATCATGCCATACATCTTAAACATGTGTGAGTAATTCTATTTGGGGATTGATTAGTGAAACCCTAGGAAAGGCTATGTTCTTCATTGTCTAAGATTACAGGAATGATGACAATAAGTAGCCCTTGAAACCCAATGCAAATCTTGTCCTGCAACTCCTTTGCAGGCATAGAGTGATTATAGGTCGTTTGATATGATTTGTGGAATCACCAACTTCCTCTCGCATACTTGGGTGTCCATACTAGTTATTGTTTGATTTCCTTTAACCTATTATGTTCTCTTTTAAAATCATCTTCCTAGGGTGAATCTAATTTCGTCCCCATTTTCTCCCTTTGACTTTCATCTTTAGTTCATCGTGATTTCTATTTTTGTCATTAGTTTTAGTTGCTTTTCAAACCAAAAAGTCCAGTTATGCTAAGAAGCTGAGTGTATTGTTAACCTTTGTCCTCGTAGTTCGACCCCTTACCCCACTATACTTGTGTGGTTTGTAGGTTGTTATAAGTATTGTTTGGTTCAAGGTTTAGCATAAACGACTCTGAAAATCTTGTTATCAAGATGGCGCCATTGCTGGGGACAAGGCATTATATTTAGACTCTTGTTGTTCTTGATATAGCTTCATTTTATTTCGTTTTGTTGCTGTTTATCTTTGTTAGTCAATAGTTACCCTTGGGTTTGCTATTTGTATGCTCCATAGCACACGTAGGTCAAATCAACCGATAGTACTGTATAATCCTAAGGTCCAATGTTTAAGAAAACAACGTCCAACAAAACAAACCCCACATTCTTTTTAAAGTCCATCCACATCCACAATGGCCGACGAACATTAGTTGTTTGGTTAGTTCGGGACTCTTGGCTCCCAAGAGTTCTAAGAAGGTGTAGTGCTTCTTGTTGCTACTATGCCATACCAAATACACCCTCAGTTCACTAGGATGGTTAAGGAAACCCCTTTTAGTGGATTAAGAAATGAGTGTCCTCTTCAACATCTCGAAGCATTCTCTAATATTTGTGGATTTATCCCTCCTTGCCCCAATAACCCTAATTATGTTCGATTGCACTTATTCCATCTAAGATTAGCGGGGGACACTAGAGAGTGGTACAAATGTATTGAGCCAAACTCTATCACCACTTGGGCCTAACTGAAAACTTCATTCTTGGAAAGGTTTTACCCTACTGTGAGAACGCAAGATTGGCGTAAAAAGATTGCTTCATTCACTCAAGAAGATGAAGAGAACTTAACTATAGCTTGGAGTAGGTTTAAGAGGATGATACTTGCATGCTCTCATCATGAATATGGGGATAACCACGTGAATACATTCTTTTATGATGGCCTCAATGATACTACCAAGGCTCTTCTAGACTCAGAAGTGGGTGGTCAACTCTCCAAGATTCCATGCAACTAGGTAAAAGCCAGAATTGAGGAAGTTGCTAAGAATAGTGCCTGGGGAGGAGCAAGGAGTAAGGGTTTACCAAGAGGAATGATTGACACAACCAACCTAAACACCATCAGTGCTAAGATTGAAGTAGTTATTGATAAGAAGCTGTCTAAGTTAAGCCTAGCCGGTAGTTCGAATACCCCTTTGGTGCGTGAAAAGCACTTTGCATGTACGATTTATGGGGGTACCAACCATGATACTTACTAGTGTGGTGGTTCGCACTCCAAGCATATTGCTACAATTAACTATGGTGGTTATAATCTAGAGACACAGGTGATGAATTATGACAGTTATGGGTATAATCCTGATCATGTTGCAGAAGTTAACTATGGTGGACAAGGACAAGGAGTAGGGTATGGGCAACAACCTTTCATCAATCAACTATATAGACCTCCTTTCAATTCAAATTAAAACCAAGGAAACTTCCATCTAGGATATAATAGAAATGCTCAGAGTGGGTTCAAAAATCAAGGTTTTCAAGGGAACCAACCGAGTGGAAATGCACCAAGGCTAAGTTTATACAGACCACCGGGGTTTAATCAAGGGCCTAGAGGTGGCTCAAATCTGCCATTCCCACCTATTCAATCTCATCATGGGGTTTTGCAACCACAGCAAAATCACACCTTAAGTAATGACCATTTAGCCTCCCAAGTAAATTCTCTTGCTCAGCAAAACCAGAGTCTCACTCAGATAAATCAGACTCTCATCCATCAGATGCAACAACTCCAAACTCAGCAAAAGTTGTTTGAAACTCAACTCGCCTAAATGGGTAGCCCTCCTCCACCACCGCTATTCCCATCTCACCCTCAACCTAATCCCTCCACATAACCTCCATCTCAGCACCCAAACCCAAACCAATACACTACAAAAGAAATCCACCCTAGATCAGGGACTCAGTATGATGGCCTTTCATATCTAGTTGATGCACCTTTGGTAAGGGTTGGTGATGAGACAAGAGTGAATGTGAATGAGAAAGAAGAGGAACAGGGTGAAAGATCGAGAGTTGACAGTGAAAGAGGCGAGCCTGAAAAGATCGATGATGAGGAAGAAAAGATAAGGAGTGAGAAGTTGATAGAAAATAAAGAAGAGAGAAAGAAGAGGATTGAGGAGAGAAAGAGGTTAGATCGCTTGTATACTCCTCCACTTCCTTTTCCTTATAGGAGAGTGGAGAATCACCTTGATGAGAAGTTTAAGAGGTTTCTAGAACACTTGCAAAAGATGGAGATGAAGATTCCGTTTCTAGATGCAATGGCATATATGCCTAAGTATGCTAAGTTCTTAAAAGACTTACTCTCCAACAAGAAAAAGCTTGAGGAAGAAGTAATCAGCCTCCCCCATTAAGTTAGTTCCATTTTTGATATGATAGAGGATGCCAACTTCGAAGGATTGATTGAAGCTTCAAAGAAGGATGCTACCATGGGAGAGTTGTTGGCTTATGGAGACACGAATCTTCTAGGTGCATCAAAGGGGAACATTTGCATGTGCATGATAACATGAAAATGTGAATGAGGATTGGTGGACATGGGGAATAAGTTGGTTTTGCCTATGATTTTTCTCCCATTTCATTTGATAAGGTTTTTTTCATTTTAGGCATAGGTGTGTTTTTAAACTTTCCTTTTTTGGGTTTTATAATTCTATAATGTGTGGAAGCCATGGAGGTGATGATTGATGGAAGGCCTTGATCAAAAGCTAAAATCTTGGAGTAATTTTCGAAGATTTAAAATTGACCAAGGAGGAAAAATTTTAGGACAAGGGGAGTTTTTACATTGAACGATGCTTATTACATCTTGTCGGTGCTTTATTACAACTTAAGTGATATGGCAAGTGACATGGCATGGGTATGGACGTGGCTACATACATGTGATTGGATATTTAGTGTTTTACTTTAAATAAAATAGGATTAGAGTTTTAGGTAGAATAGAATTCTAATTAAGATAAGATAGTGTTAGAGTTTTGGTAGAATTATGTAATAAATAGGTGGCATTATCCTATTGGTTATTAGGAGTCCTTTTAGAAGTAGGAGGCCTAGTCATAATATGATTGAAACTCTCAAGCTATGGGTATAAATAGATGTGCACCCAAACTTGGAAAAATCAGATTTGGAGATTCTTTTCTTTGTATTTTTCAATAAACTTAGAGAGTTTGTTGTTTTTCTTTCTGTGTAAAGATAGATATGATAAAGAACCTTCTTGTACCTACCTCGGTTACAAGAGTACAATCCTTTCTTGGACATGCGTGGTTCTATAGGCGTCTCATCTTAGGATTTTCGACCTTAGCTAAACCCTTAAATGAATTGCTTCAAAAAGAAGTCGAATTTAACTTTGATGAGAGATGCCTTAATGCCTTTATTTGCTTAAAGCAAGCTTTGATCTCTGCATCCATTATGCAAGCTCCTAATTAGAGTTTGTCATTTGAACTAATGTGCGATGCTAGTGATATCTCTGTAGGTGCAATTCTTAGACAAAAAAGGAAGGAAAGCACCATGTCATATGCTATATCAGTAAAACACTAGATCCAGCAAAATGTAACTACTCTACTACGGAAAAAGAGATGTTGGCAGTAGTCTATGCTTTTGAGAGACTGCGCCAGTATCTGATATGTACTAAGGTTGTAGTATTCACAGATCACTTGGCCTTGAAATTCTTAATGACGAAGAGGGATGCAAAGCCAAGGTTGATCTGTTGGGTGCTCCTATTGCAAGAGTTTGATTTTGAATTGAAGGATAGGAAGGGAAGTGAAAATGTGGTAGCTGACCATTTGTCTAGGTTACTTGAGCTTAATAATGACTCCTTCCCTATCCAAGATGAAATGGTTGAAGAAACTTTAAAGACAGCATTAGTTGTTGGGAAAGCCCCTTGAATCGCAGATATTGCAAATTATTTAGATTGTGGGGAGGTACCATAGTTTGAATCTAGAGTAATGAAAAAGGCTTTCTTTAGGAGAGTTGGAAATTTCATTTGGGATGACCCCTATTTTTTTCATGCATGCGCTGATGGCATAATCCGCCGTTGTATCACTGAAGAGGAAGTCCCCAAGGTTTTAACTCATTGTCACTCATACACGTGTGGCGACCATCATGGGATAATGAACACTGTTGCTAAGGTCACCACCGCGGGTTTCTATTGGCCCACCTCGCATAAAGATGTTGAAGCATTCATACAGAGTTGTATCTAAGTGGGTAGAGGGCATTGCCTCGTGTACAAATGATCACAAGGTAGTTATAAAGCTTTTTAAGAGCATAATCTTCCCTCGATTTGGTGTTCCTAAGATAGTCATAAGTGATGGGGGTTCCCACTTTGCAAAACACAAGCTGAACAAATTATTGAAGAAATATGGAGTCGTGCACAAAGTCGGTTCACCCTACCATCCCTAAACTCAAGGACAGGTGGAGGTTGCCAACAGGGAGATTAAGCGAATAAAAGAAAAGGTGGTTAACCCAAATAGGAAAGATTAGTCTCTCAAGTTAGAAGATGCTCTTTGGGCACACCGTACATGCTACAAAACCCCAATTGGAACCACCCTGTTCCAGCTGTTGTATGGGAAGTCTTGTCATTTACCGATGGAATTGGAGTATAGATCTTAGTGGGTGATCTAAACCTTTAATTTGGACCCTGCCTTATTCTACGAGAAGCGAGTTGCACTATTCTATGAGAAGCAAGCTGCACAATTAAGAATTGAGCCTAGACGCATTCCACAACATGCACATCTACAAGGAACAAACTAAGCGTTGGCATGACCAATGGATCCTTCAATGAGAATTCCTTATAGGAGACAAAGTACTACTCTTCAATTCAAGAGCAAAATTATTCCCCGGGAAACTAAAATCAAGATGGTCTGGGCCATTCGAGATCCTGCAAGTATTTCCTTATGGAACGGTAGAGTTGAAAGATCACCATGGTGGTAGTTTCATTATGAATGGGCAATGGTTAAAACTCTTCCATGAAAGTAGCCTTCATGAAGTCAACACTATCGAGCGTATAAGGTTAGTTGATGTTGAAGTTGAATGATTGGTTTAATCATTGGTCTAGAACAAGTATTTGAACTTTGAATCATCATTCTTTTGAGTTTTTTTTTGGGTTTGAAGCAGTTGATTTTTGAAGACTCCACCTTGATTACTAATGTTTTTATGTCTAATGATGGAAGCTAAAATACAAAGTCAAATAGAGTTGAAAACATCATGGAAACCAAAATGCATAGAGTTGATAATGTGATGGAAGTAATGGAAGCTATAATGCAAAATGTTATGCCCTCTGTCAAAGGACGAGAATACAACTTTTGAGCCACATCTTCAAAAGCTTGAGCCACGTCTCAAAGCAGTCAGCAAAATTCAAACACTTTGTCAAAGGATAAGAATTTACTAATTGCCTAAATCTTGTGTATTATCCTTTCCTTATTTCACTTATTTTATTCTTTAACCTAACTTATTTATACATGATTTTATTGTCAAAGATATCTCTTAATTTTAGCAAATAAATGATGCTCATATATGTTGAAGATTATTCAAGTTAATTTTGGTAATTACCAAAATTTAAGCATTGTGGTTATGGAAAAAGAAATCTGTTTGAAGCTTCAAGGTGCAGCAAATAAAGTGGAAATATTCTTGCTGTAAAATATTCAAATGATATCAATCTTCAACAGCCAAAATGAACGAATCTCTACAGCCATATTAGAGGAAATCTTGCTGAAAGTATTAATAGGAAAATCAGATTTTCAGCAGCCTATAATGAGCCTCCTTTCAATGGCTTGAAATCAAGTTCAGTATATATTCCAAGCTTTGAAGTTAAAGAAAGGTAGATACGAGTAGAGACACAACGAAACAGAAAGTGAGACAAGAACAGAAGCTTTAATCGTGAATTTCAGTCACAAGCTATATCAACAAAGCTTTATTATTTTCTCTCTAGTTCCATAAACATTATCTTGTATTTAGATTGAGAGAAAATCAAAGTATAATCTCTTGAGTGTTTAAAAGAACATTTTGAGAGAGTGTTATACTAAGAGTATACCCATAATACTCAAATGTATAGAAAAAGAGAGAGAGCTTTTTATTACTAGGATCTGAGATGCTAAATTGTAGTTGGGGTGCTATGGAGTAGAAGATGGGGATTAAGATCTTTTAGGGTGCTTTAGGTCTCTAAGGGAAGTAATAAAAGAGCGAGTTAAATCCTAAGGGTTGGACAACCCTAGGCGGAGACGTAGGCCAATTAGTTGCCGAACTTCGTATCAAATCTCCGTGTTTTGTCTCATCTTATTTCTGTCTTCATTGCTTACGTTTTATGTTTGCTTCGCTCATTAATCAAAGCAGAAAACAGTCAAAGCCTGAGCAAAAGCCTTTGAAACCAATTTCAAGGCTCTGACATCCAGTTTCAAAGATAATCCTTAACGCTTATGTTCCGCCTTTGAAAGTCAGTTTAAGACCTTGAAATCCTGAACGCGAAAATCGGTTATACTCTATTCACCCCCCTCTAGAGTATAATTATTCCTATTCTATCTCCCTATTGATTCTTCAGTTTTGTTTCGGAATTTGTTTCGTGTCATTTTAGATTTATGGCCCCAGCTATGTTGAGCTAAACGACGTTAAACAAAGCACTTACGGGAGGTAACCCGGTCTTCTTTGAATTTTCTTGCTAAGTGCACATTGTAAAATTTTTGGTTTGGGAGAGGACATATCCTTTGATTATTCCTGGCCTAAAAAAATATCAAATGGAACATTTCATTCAGTAGAATAGACCCATTCAGCCGAATAGATGTTCCATTCGGGCGAATGGACTTGGATTATAAACTCGAACTAGAGATTGGTGGAGTTTATGAGAACGCCAAATGGATACTCCATTCGGGCGAATAGAGGTCCATTCGGTCGAATAGTAAGGCAATTCGGGCGAATGGTAGCGAAGAATGCTGAGAATTCATTCGATATTTGACCGAATAGGGCCCTCTATTCGGGCGAATGGAACTGTAGTTCTATAAATACCCCTTCATTTTCGCACGGTTTATTCACAATTCACTCAAAACTCTCAAAAAAGCTCAAGCACTCTCACTCACTCTCACTCACTCATTCTCACTACCATAACTCTCTCTCCCTCATAAATATAAATCCACCACATTATACCACCATGGGACCATGAAGAAGCTTAAGAAATCCTTTCAAACAATCAAAGAAACAAGGGGAAGGATCGTCTTCTAGTGCTGCAAGGGACGAGGAACCAACCGGTTCTCCACCACAACCCGAGCATCAACTACGTCTACCAGGCCAAGAACGGTTTGATGAAGAGTATAGGACGGTGGTCTTTGTATCGTTGGAGCAATTTGAACACTTTCAACAGTTAAAGGTACGCAAAATCAATTCTACCTGATACTTAGATCTTTCAATTTTAACGTATGGGTATATATGAAAACTTTGCTGAATTGCTGACTGCATATGGCCATCAGAATTAGATAACCATGTGGCACCCAACTCACAAGCTTTTAACTTATGAGTTTCTCAGTTCTGTTAGCCCATGTCAGCGTGAGAATAGGTTGCATTTGTCTTTCCGGTAAAGAAATGCAACCTATTACCTTGATTATGCTGCCTTTTGTACTGTTTTCGGTTTTACCCATGAACCTATTCCAGATAAACAACTGGATAATGCTTGTGTTTCTGAATAGTGGCCTAAGATTGCTGGCCGGCTTGTTTATCCGAATAGGAACATTTATACTTCTAATGTGCAACACCCCGTCCTTAGAATGTTTTTCAAATTTGCTAGGGAGATATTATTCCCTTCCCGTAGCCCTCACCTAGCTAGAAACCAAGAGGCGCACATATTGCACCGATACCTTACACCGCACAATGACACAACAATTATTATTCCAATGACACTATGGAAACTTTTGAACACCACAGCCACCCTAGATATTAAAACTGACTTATGTGTTGGAGGGCATGTATACCGTATCGCTGAATTCCTAAATGTGATTAATCCAATAGAATTTAGTGATAGATTTGCTAGTACCACCACCCTCCACGAGAAGTGTCTTGTAAGGGCAGGCTTTCTCTTCACTTACCCTCTGCGATGACGGTACCTCAAAGACCACACAATTCCCCTCCCCTCTCTAAACTTGCCTCCCCTATTACAGTTTTCCGACTCATACCTTTTAGACAGCGATGTGCCGAGATACACAGTCGAGCCCCCTCTTCGACCCCTTCCTCGTCCTCACACCCTATCCATGCGAGACCACCCTCGAGCCTCCACTTCAGTTTTACCGGACCATGATGATTCCGAGGATGAATCTGATATTTGTCCTCCCTAAGTTGCATAGAGGCCAGACTTGACCAGGTCCTCACTACCCATTCCCATCACACCGCCCTGCTTGATCACCTTGAGCAAATCTTTGAGCGGGCCGGATACCCCTGGTATGACCTAGCCTACCACTCCCACATGGTCGGCGAAAGCATGGCCACCCCTTCTTGGTACCCCCATCATGACAACTATAATGAAATATCTTTAAGTCATGGGTTTGACCTGTTGCGTGTGGGTAGGCGAAGATTTAACAACTTCACCCCCCAGCTCCTAGAAGAGCTTCTAATGACTACGGGATGGACTGCACTGCACGGGTGGGGAAGAAGAGGACAATAAGGATGAGAATGTGACCAGGGGGATGAGGGTTTCATTGGAGATGAGTAGTTTTAGACCTCCAGGCCTCCCTTAGCGCCGAGGACGACTTCAGCCTGGCTTGGGGGGGATATTTTTATTGTCCTCTACTCATCATTTTGTTGCTTGTCTTTTGGACTTTTGCCCTGTCTGGCTGCTGGTTTTACTGTTGTGTGGTTTTGCGTTGTTTTGTTGTTTGGTTTTGTTTCTTGGTGTTGTTTTCAGGTCCTTCTACTCTCATCCTTGTAATGAGTTCCATGTGTTGCTTATCATCAAGGTGAATACTTATTTCACCTATTTCTTGGTACGATCTTTTGCTCCCACATGAAAATCCAAAGTTGCTTATTTATATTATGTATTTTTGTTTGCTTTTCTTTTTCTTTCATATGCTCCAAAAAAAAAGAAAAAAAGAAGAGAGAATTTTTTTAAAACAAACATGCAAGCTTCTGTCGTACGCTTTACAATGATTATATGCAAACTCGTGTTTTCCTAGCCCTGTGCCTGTTGTGGGTCTGAGTTTATCGACTGTTTTCCACTTAACTTGGTGGATCTAAGCTTGCTTGGTTTGTGGTTTGGATGACTACCTATTGAGGCGCATTTCGACTAGCCTGGTTAGGATTGAACCTTGTAAGGACTCCATTGTGAGCCCTATATTATTGAGTGTTAGTTAGGGAATCTTAAGAATTGTGTCAATTCTCCTCCAGCATAGTCTGCTTTTCTAACGGTTAGGTATGATAACACATTTGTAGTTACAGCTACATGGCCAAATTGCCTACCATGGATATTAATTGACTTTAGGTTGTGCCAAGTTTGTGCCTTTATCTTTTTCTTTATAGCCACACTATTTAACTCCACATGAGCCAAATGTCCCCTCTCTTTACCTAGAGGATAGTCAAGTGATTATAGTGGTGTTGGTGTTGGTGTCCGTTGCATTGTGGTATAGGATTTTGGTTTGAAAAGTGGTTGTTGGATGATATGACTCTATACCTTACTCTTAGTATATTTCAGATATATTTGCATGAAAAGCACAAAAAAAAAGAAAAAGAAGAAATAAAAAAAAAAGATAAAAAGAAAAGAAAGAAAAAAAAAGAAAGAAAAAAAAGAAGAAAAAAAAGAAAAGAAAAAGAGGAAGAGAAAAAATTGAGAATAAGGTTGGTGTAATGTGTTAGAGTTCATTTATGCGTATCGTGAGGATTTTGGGGGTGGCATTGTTGCTGGAAGTCGTAGTTTTTCTTGGTTTTATTACCTTGGATCACTTACTATCCTCTATTTTAACTCCATATCCCCAAATTTTACCCTACCTTGATCCTAGACTACATTACAACCCTTTCCAAACCTGTTCGACTTGGCTTGATTAGTAAGGTCTATGCTGGTGAGTAGATAAGATACAATCCCCTGAGATTTCCCCCTATTTAGGTGTTTAATTCTTGACTCATCTTTAGTCGGATGATTCTGAGCGAAACACATACCTTATCAAACAAATGAGCGTATTAGAAATTTCCCACATCTCTTGGGAAATAACCTCGAGAGCGTAGACTTGCAACCTCATTAGGTAGTGGGTGGAACAACCTATGTTGTAGCTCGCTTGGTGATCCTGAGTCAGTGAAAAACGTTGTTCCTCTTGGTATTATGCTCTCCTAATCCCATTGTACTTGCACACCCATGGCTAGAGAAGAGTTTTGCACATACACGGCTTGCATTGTCTTGTTTTTCCACTCTCCTTGCTATTCATTTGCTTCAGTCTTTGTTTTTCCCCATGCTTTCACGTCGCCCTACTAGTTCATTTGCTAGGGACTAGCAAAGGTTTGTCTTGGGGGAAGTTGATGTGCTCGTTTTAAAGCACGTTTACTACCCAGTTTTAGTGTTAAGTCTCGCGGTTTTAGATTGATTTTATACACATCATACTTGATTTTACCTTGATCTTGTCTTCGAGTTATTTTAAGGTCATTTCAGGTGTTATCGATGATTTCAAGGTGAAGTGCGATGTATTCCAGGCTTTAACACTATTATCAAGAGGTTAGAAGCACGTATCATAGCTTGGGCACACATTCCAAGTCATTCCCGAAGATCCCACAAAGTTCGAAAGCCTTTAGACACTTCGAAGAAGTTGAAAAGAAAGACTCAGACTCGAATTTCGACCGAATCTGATAACCATTCGGTCGAATGGTAGTCCAACCTAGAAGCCAGCACTTCATTGTCACTAAGAAGGCCGAATAGCAGACATTTGGGCGAATGAGGTTTCGTTCGGCCTAATGGATGTCTAATTTGGGCGAATCGCGCACAGAGAAGAAAACGCAGATAATCACCAGAGCTGCTGGAATAGGCGAATAGAGAAACGTTCGGGCGAATGGGTCCCATTTGGGCGAATTGACCTGTTTTTCTGCGGAAATTTGACTTCTTCTCTAGGCCAGCCCAAGGGCATTTTCAAGCATCCGAATTTCTTTTATTTTAAGTTATAAATACTCCAGTTTTTGTAGAGAGGGGGAACCCTAATTTTTATTAGTTTAGCTTCGATTAGCTTGTAAGCCTCTCTTAGGTCAATAAGCCCTAGTTTTAAATTTTCTGTTTTCTCAAACATATGTACTCCAAGATTTCGACTTTATAGTTTGGATTCTAATCGTGGATATTTCATTCAATCTTCATTGGGTTGTAAGTATCAATTTCCTCTTTTGCATTCGTTTTATTGCATTAAATATCTAGCCTAATATTTATTGCTTATCTAGAATAATTTCTTCTTTTTCTTTACTCTTGTTGGTTTCTTTTGATGATTATTATCTGTTGCATTGTTTTATTGGTTATCATCATGCCATACATCTTAAACATGTGTGAGTAGCTCTCTTTGGAGATTGATTAGTGAAACCCTGGGAAAGGATATGTTCTATATTGTCTAAGATTACAGGAATGATGACAATAAGTAGCCCTCGAAACCCAATGTGAATCTTGTCCTACAACTCCTTTGGAGACATAGGGCAATTATAGGTCAATTGATGTGATTTGTGAAATCGCAAAATACCTCTCGCATACTTGGGTATCCATACTAGTTATTGTTTGAGTTCCTCTAACCTATTATGTTCTCTTTTAAAATCACCTTCCTAAGGTGAATCTAATTTCGTGCCCGTTTTCTCCCTTTGACCTTCATCTTTAGTTCATCGTGATTTATATTTTTGTCATTAGTTTAGTTTCTTTTCAAACCAAAAAGTCCAGTTATGTTAAGAAGCGGAGTGTATTGTTAACCTTTGTCCTCGTGGTTCGACCCCCTACCCCACTATACTTGTGTGGTTTGTAGGTTGTTATAAGTATTGTTTGGTTCAAGGTTTAGCATAAATAACTATGAAAATCTTGTTACCAGATGGAAGGTGTACAAAACATTACCCACGTAACTTTGCTGACACAACGATAAATAGTCAAGATTCTTATCCCAATACAGGCGCCGCGATGATGGAAAGAAGTTTACTGTCCGAGGGGTAAGACTTGATAACAAATGCTTAATTCCATATAATCCATATTTTCTAGCAAAATATGATTTTTATATCAATGTTGAGATTTGCTCGACATCTAAGGCAGTCAAGTATCTGTACAAATATATTTACAAAGGTTAGGATCGTGTGTCATTCGCTGTAGGAAGTTCTACAGCGAACAACAATATAGCCGATGAGATTACAACTTTCCAAACAACTCGATGGTTATCATTGCTGAAGTCGCTTGGAGGATCTTTTGATTTCCTCTCAACAACATACAAATAAATGTTGTTCCATTGCAAATCCATCTGCCAAATATGCAGACTTTAGTATTCCAGTCAAAATCTAATTTGCAGAGTGTTGTAGATGATTCTAGAAGGAAAAGAACAATGCTTACTAAATTCTTCGACCAAAATCAAGTTAACAGCTTTAAACGTACATTATTATATCAAGAATTTCCTTGAAATTATACTTGGCATTCAAAATATAATGAATAGTTCTGGAAAAGACGCGAAGCAGGTGGTGCAATTATTCAATTAGTTTACGCGAACCCAATAAAGGGTGAACGTTACTACTTACGCCTCCTACTTGTAAACGTCTGTGGATCTTTATCATTTGATGATTTATTTACTTGAATCCGATGACTATGTTGATTAATGTTTGCAAGAGGCAACTCGGATACAAATGTAGTCATCATTGCTATGATTGTTTGCGAGTCTACTTGTATATTGCAATCCTTAAAATCCCAGCTCATTGTGGAATAAATATTATGCACACCTTTTTGAAGATTTCAGTCACACATTCCCTTCAAGTGCGTCCGCAAAATGACAGTAAATTGTATTCATTGCCTTGTAGAGTCAATGGGAAAGAGTTTTGAGGTCTTCAATTTTAGAGCACATTATTTACTAGATTGAGGACGAAGATGAGCACCGAATGAAAGAAATTGATGAAGAGCTAAGTATTCCCATAAGGGCGGAAGAGATAAGTGTTGTTGATATGTTAAATAAAATAACAAAAAAAGGCTTACAATATTATTTACAATAGAATATTGCACAACAAGTCAGCGGCTTATTTTGTAGATGGCCCTGCTGGTACATGTAAAACCTTCCTTTACTCAACATTGCTTGCCAATGTAAGAGCAAAGGGTTTTATTGCTCTAGCGGTGGCAACTTTGGGGATTGTTACATCAAGCATAGCTGGTGGAAGAATAACAAATTCCCGTTTCAAAATTCCTCTAGATGTTGGAGATAATCAGAGCCCCAATATTTCAAAGCAGAGTGCACTTGCAGATTTCATTCGTATCTCGCGATTTTTAATATGGGATGAAGCCTCAATGGCTAAACGGCAGGCTATAGAATACTTTGACAGGCTACTGCAAGACATTTGTTCATCAAATCGACTATTCGGAGGAAAACCATTGTATTTGGAGGTGATTTCAAATAGGTATTTCCAGTGATACCAAAAGGAAGTATACTGGAAGTTAGTGACACCAACTTTGTAATGTCTCCTCTATGATAAAAGTTACAGAAGATTCGCTTGATTGAAAATATGAGGGCGATTCACGATCCATCTTTTTGCAATTTCATATTAAACATCAGTAATAGTTCGCCCCCTTTTGAAGGTGGGAAGGACATAACATTTCCTATGTCATTTGTCGTCACATACAACAATGACTAGTCATCATCGATTTCTCTGTTAATTAGAAGTGTGTTTCCTGATGTTTCTAGAAATGATCAAAATGCCATCCTTATGACGAAAAAAGCAATTTTAACTCCTAATAATGAAGATGCTGACAAAATCAACTCTACTCTAGTGTTGCAACAACCAGGTGATGCATATGAATACAAGAGTTTCGATTCAGGAGTCCTTGATTCAGCAGAGCAATACCCTCTTGAATTTCTCAATACTCTTAGCCCAATAGGTCCCCATCGACGAATTTTGAAGAAAAATAGCCTAGTTATTCTTCTACGCAATTTGGATCCAAGTTCTGGGTTAGACAATGGTATGAGGTTGATATGTAAGGCGTTCTATCCTAATGTTATTGATGCAGAAATTACTATTGGACATCACATAGGTGAACACGTTTTCACACCACGTACACCACTAAAACCATCAATGGAAGAGAAATACCCTTTCAGATTCAGGCGCAAACAATTTGCAGTTAAATTGAGTTTTGCGATGACAATAAACAAGTCTTAGGGACAAACGTTGGATCGAGTTGGCATATATTTACCACAACAAGTATTTTCTCATGGCCATTTATATGTAGCTCTATCTCGTGCAAAAAAAAAGAAGTGATGTCGTAATATCTGTAAAGCCAAAAACTTTAGTACCCGACAACTAGAGACAAACAAAAAATATTGTTTGCTATGAAATATTGAAGCAAGCTAGCATTTTGTAGAATAATTATGCAAAGACGCTTGTTTTGTAAACTAAAGAACATGAAATATAGTTTCCATACTTTTTTTAGATATTATGTAATATATTGAGAATCATTATTAACTACACTTTTTTCCCTACGTTTTTTTTTCTTCAAAACTACTATCTACTAGAAAATAATGAAGAAAAAATTGTATCTTATAGAAACATACGTCTAACAATTATGCAAAAACACATGCTCTATATGGAAGAGAAGAAATTATAGTTTGCGTTATTTATTTTTTGTATACATTTTGTCTACTAAATTAAGAATTATGGTTACGTACGCCTTTATTCCTATTTTATATTAAGTATTTATATTTTCTACATTTGACATTAGGCATGGCCATGGGGCCAGTCTCAGAAATTTAGGACCGGGATCGGACCGGTCTAGGGGGGCACCAGTTCGTTTCTAGGCTAGGCTGGGGTGGGTTGATTCTTATCAAATCAAAAACCGAATCATAAATCGAATCAAACAGAATGACAAACTAAATCAAACCGAATCACGAACCGAATTAATGAATCGAATCGAATCAAACCGAATTCACAAACCAAATCAAACCGAATTCATGAACCGAATCGAATCGAATTCATGAACCGAATCAAACCGAATTTTACATAATGACATTAGAAATTAGAAGAAAAGAATTATTTCGAAAGTAATTAAATATTTATATTCACGAATCACATAATGACATTCGTTGTAAAATTTTATATTCGACTAATCACATTCATTTTTCATTTCTTTTGTCGATATTTTTCATTACATATTTACATAAATTACATATATTACATATAATCACATAAAGACATAATCATATTTGATTCATATAAACTAAATTATATTCAGCTAAACAAACATTTATAGATTCATATAAACTAGATTATATTCAACTAAACTTACATTATTCATATAAATTAAATTGTATTCAACTAAATTAACAGTTATTGATTTATATAATGAATAAAATAAATTATATTCAACTAAACTAACATACATTGGTTTTTATAGACCAAATTATGTTCAACCAAACTAACACTCATATAAACTAAACTATGATTCAATTAAACTAAGATTCAACTAATCCAAAATTTATTGATTCATCTAAATTTAAACTATATTCAACTAAAATAACATTCATATAAGCTAAATTATGTTCAACTAACTATATTAAACTAAATTACATTCACTAATTCATATAAACTAAACTATATTCAACGAAACTAACATTCATTGATTCATATAAACTAAACTATATACAATTCAACTAAACTAACATGTATTGATTCATATAAACTAAATTATATTCAACTAAATTAACATGCATGTAAACTAACTATATTTAACTAAATTAATATTTATTAATTCATATAAACTAAACTATATTCAACTAAACTAATATTAATTAATTAATATAAACTAAGCTATATACAATTCAACTAAACTAACATGTATTGATTCATATAAACTAAATTATATTCAACTAAATTAACATTCATGTAAACTAACTATATTCAACTAAACTAACATTAATTAATTAATATAAACTAAACTATATATAATTCAACTAAATTGACATTCATTGATTCATATAAACTAAAATATATTCTAATAAGCTAACATTTATATAAAATAAACTATACTCAATTAAACTAACATTCATATAACTAAACTAATATTTAATGAGTCATATAAACTAAACTAAATTAAACTATACTATCATTCATTGATTCTTATAAACTAAACTAACATTCTTATAAATTTAACTATATTAAACTAAACTAACATTCATTGATTCATAGGAATTAAACTTAAGTATATTCAAATAAACTAACATTCATATATATTAAATTATTTCCAATCAACTAATATTCATATAAATTAATTAATGTTTAACTAAACTAACATTTATATAAACTAAAATACATTTAAATAAACTAAATTTTACAAAACTAGATAATTTAAGTGGGTCGGTTCAACGGGCCGAACCGAGCGGGCTGAATCGAATTTTTTCTCAAACTAAATCAAGTATTTTCAAGATAGGAAAAACGAGATTCAGATTCGGCCAGAGGCGGGCCGGGTTGGGGCTAGGCCAGGTTGGGGCTAGGCCGGGTTGAACCGACCCAGTGGCCATCACTATTTGACATTGTGTACATTTTGTTTATTCTATTAAGAAGATAGACTACAGCTTGCATAATTTAGTTTTATGTACATTTTGTATATTATATTTCCATAAATGATTATAGTTTTGGTGAAAATATTTTTCTCAAGACAGGAAGATTAAGTAAAATAAGCATGACTCTTCAAAGAATAACATTGACAACTTAACAAAGCAGAGCAGAAACTTTACAACAATTGCCACCTTAGTACGCAAACATCCTCCTACAACTTCTCGTAGTGGATCCGCAAAGTTGCAGCAACTTATATTTGAAAATGAAGAGTTACGTCTTTACTATATGAAATCATTCACCTACTTGATATGACAATTTAACGACTTGAAGTTCTTGTTAATTAAATGTATTTTTTCATTTTTATTTTCAGAGTATACATATGAAAGTTGTTGTATTTGGACAAGATATTGAGTTGTTAAAGGATATTCTTGTCCAAGGAAGGGAATATGAATGAACAAATCCCACAATCACTCGAATCCTGGAGATGTTTAGAAGAAACAACCAAATTCACCAAATGGTTATTAACTCAAGAACACATATCAAAGAAATAGGATACGCATCTAAAATAGGATCATTTCTTGTGCCTCTTACTTCAGTTGCAAATTACATTGGTAGAAATAATCGAATAGGTACTATACTTACCCTAGTATCATATTAATGTCTTAAAATATGAAAATTTGTAATTGAATGTACTTCTAACATTTCCTTTTCTATATTGTTCTTTACTCATCTCAGCATATGAGTGTGTGAAACCCCCAGCACTTAGGTTAAAAGTATGTTCTCCCTATTCATGTGATTCGAAATGTATTTAACCGCAGCAAATGAGACGAAATAATTGAAGTATTTTCTACTAGTGTTATATTGGATATAAATTTGGTAACTTATATTACGGTAAAAAAGAAAAAGAAAAAAATGCTTTATTGTACCAACATGTGAAAACAAACGTCATTCTCGTTAACTTCCAGTTAGAAATATAATATTTTTTTATTTATCATAGAAGTCCACAGTGGTATTATACGTGTCATATTGTAGTGTTCCCTTATTTTGTTTTGTGTTCTGAACCTTCATGTGATTATTGAGGAAATTAGTGTCCTAAAGTTTTCTATCTTGAAGATGGACGACAAGTAATTTGTAATTGCAATTTGACACTTAAATTGCATGTTCGGAGAACAACATGATTGAGGATTGATTCTTTATTTTTATTCCTTAAATAAAGTTCAATAAATTTCAAAGATGATATCAGGTTAAGGTCATATGACAATCAATATTAGCTATAGGTGTTATAACCTCAGTATTAGAAGTTAAGATGTTAGAAATAGTTGTTTTGGTCTCTGGCTTAATTGTAACAATCTCAAGATTATAAGTTATATCAAGGTTATGTTATCTAATGATGTCAGGTTTAGATGTTATAATCTTAGGAATTTAATTATCATATCAGGAATAATAGTTATAATATAAGGACTATAAGTTATGATTTAATGAATGTTTTTTAATTTTAAGAATGATTTAATCATTGAATTGTAATTTTAAGAATGAATTAATCAATAGATGTTATTTCCTAGCTAGAATCATTTAAGATTGTGACAAAGTCCATCGTTCAAACCATAGAACATGCATGCAAAAACGTACATAAAAATTTTAATAAAGTGGGGATATATAAATATTACAAATTGAACAACGCTCTTATAGAGACATTTTTTTTTTTATATTGAGGAGTGACTTTTACTATATAAAAAGATTATTTTTGTTTTATTAAGAGTAACTTTTATACAATATACTCAACATTTTCTTTTCGAACATATTTCAATCTTTATCAATTTAAACAATAGTATATATTTATTGCATAACCTAGAGCATTAATCTTAGACATGGTTCAAGCTTGGGTTCTTCCTAATAAACCTGATATCCATTTTACTGGTGCCTATTAAGTTTTTAAGGCAACATACATTGGGCTAGTTCTCGATAAGCAATGAGTTAATATGATGCGAATGAGTTATTCTACTCCTCGATTAACCTCAAATATCTCCTGTCACATATTTGACTTTCTAACATGTGTATGTGGACCCTTTTCACCACTTAATTTGGATCAAAACCTAAATATCAATGTAAACGGCCAAGTCTAACATCAAAGGTCAAGGGATCGATGTGCAAGAAAACAGTGAGTTGGCATGAAAATGAAAACTACGTAGTGACGAAGGACTTATAGTATTTTTTTTAAATAAATCCTAACTCATACCTGATATAAATTTGGTAAAAAAAAAAAAAAAAAAAAGTGCTTTACTAAACAAACATGTAAAAACAAATGTAATTTCTATTAACATCCAATTAGAAATATGATGTTTTTTTTTTTATTTACCATTGAAATCCATAGCAGTATTATATGTGGCATACTGTAGTCTACTTATTTTTGTGGAATGATCCTGCCGAATGATTTGTAATGAAAGAGGAGTAGATTGAGGAAATTGGTGTCCCAAAGTTTTCTATCTTAATGATGGACTGCATGTAATGTGTAATTGCAATATGAGAAGTTTAAATTGCATGTTTGGAGAATAATTTACTTGTGGATTGAGTCTTTGTTGGTATTCTTTAAATAAGGGTTAGTGAATTTCAATTATGATATCAAGTTAAGGTCACATGATAATATTAGCTATTGGTGTTATATACACATCACTATTACATCGCATGATTCATTATGATAAGAGCATTCTTCAAGATTAGATGTTAGATCTAAGATTTAGTTGTTATGATATTTAGATTAGGTGTTATAACCTCAGGATTAGAAGTTATGTTATATGATGATATCATATTTAGGTGTTATAACCTCAACAATGTAATTATCATTTCAAGAATAATAGTTATAATCTAAAGACAAAAAGTAATGATTTAATGAATGATTTTAAATTTTAAGAATGATTTTAAATTATACCCTTTCTAGCCATAATACCTAGAATATAAGTTTTGCTAACTGATGTTTTTACTAACTTTAATATAAAAAATAAAATGAAAAGATTTAGCTTCGGTTTGTAGCCATATGATTGCTTACTGATTGTGCATCCTTTAGCCTTGATTTTTAATTAATAAGAATAGCCATGATCCTATTTGGATTGGGAGGACTATTGTTAAAAGCCACTTTATTTCTATGTAATCAAATGTTCCTCATGATTATTCTGATAGACCTGGTCCTCCTTGAAAAATAGGTGCAAAAAATTATATATCCACTCCTGTAATGGTGGATCAAACTCACCTATATGAAGACCAAGTTGAGAAGCATTCCAGATTCTTTGCACCATTCTACAATCTCGAAATAGGTGGGCAGATGTTTCTTGCTCGTCCTTAGAGAAGGAACAGTGAGAGTCTTGTAAAGTGTTTCTTATCCTGAGAGCTGCTTTTGTTGGCAAGGCTTCATGTATGGTTTTCCAAGTGAACAGCAGGATTTTCTTCGGGAATTGTAATTTCCAAAAAGCCTTCTAGAATCTAGTGTTTGAGAAAGGGTCCCTTACAGAGTCAGAAACACCTCGCAGTAGGAGTCTCCAAGCTGTTTAAACTGAAAAATCCCTGATTTGGACACGTGCCGGACTAAACGATCTTGAGAGCCCATTTTAGAAGTGTGAATTAATAGGATACTCTGTGCTGTTTGTGCCTCACAAATTCCTTACTTTCCTAGTGTCCCAATCTCCAATTTCCTTTCGGAGTTCTGCCACCCAAACTGGTCTAGTACCAGGCACTGCGGTATTTTTCCTCGGCTTAGCTTTGCCACATGGTAACCAGTTCTCTTGAATTCTGATCTTCTTCCATCATAAGTGCTGCGGTTATTTCAAATAACCGCAGCATTAATTCTTCCCCAGGAGAAATATTATAAGTATTGATTTAATGCTGCGGTTATTTGAAATAATCGCAACACTTATGAGTAATTGCTTCGAAATATATTTAACCGCAGCAATTGAGGCGAAACAATTGAACAGTTTTCTACTAGTGAAAGCATACTTCGATATATGAATGAGCATCTTGATGATGATTTACCCTAGAGGACTCTCTAGATGGGTGGAAGTTTGGACCTACCTACGCCTTCCTTAGAAATTCTTTGTTCACTGAGGTGCAGATTAACTTGAGAGGTTTAGAGTCTTTCAACTCTTTTGAGGAGCTTTGCTCACTGAGGTGCATGACTCCCTTTTTTATTCTCATATTTTTGGAATTTTTTATTTTTAAGTCAAAAATATAAAAAATTTAAAAAATAAGCTACTATTTAAAATAATTTAAAAAATAAGCAAAATTTAGGTTCGGATATAAAACACTGTCCTGGACAGCGTTATATTTAATAAAGAAAACGCTACACAGGGCAGCGTTCTACATGGGCTGGATTTTAGGGCAAAATTGTGGGTCATGAGAAAACGCTCCCCATTTCTTTCTTCTTCCTTCATTTTCTCATGGGCTTCACTCACTGCCATTTCCTCCCCTCTTCGAACCTTTCCTCCCAAAGTCTTCCATTTGACAAGGTATGTTTTTAATTTTGAGTAATTTTAAGTTTTTATAATTTTTTTTTCATTTTCATGTTATATTAATTTCGTTTTTTTCATGTGAAATTATGAGTTATGTTATGTTATTTTTTTAATTTCGTGAATTAATTTTTGTTATGTTAATTTATGTTAATTTCGTGATTTAATTTTTGTTATGATATGTTATTTTGCATGTTTTGTGTATTATCTTAATTTTTGTGATTTATTAATTATAAATTATGGTATGTTATGTTATGTTATTTTTGTTAATTATTATTAATATTTTGGTAGTGTATATGTTATAGTATTTTAGTTTAGGTATTGATATGGATTTAGTTAAGTGAACTTTTATTTAGGTTAGTAAACCATAAATTAGGTTAGTATATTAATTTAGGTGAGTTTATTGATTAAGGTTAGTTAATTAGATTTGTTTAATATTTAGGTTAATTGATTAGTATAGATTATTTTATTGATTTTGTTTAGTTTATTAAAATAGGTTAGTTTATTAGATTAGATTACTTAAGTAATTTATTGTAGTCGATTAATTTAGGTTAATATAGATTAGTTAATTAAGTAAGATTAATTAACTAAGATTAATTAAGTAAGGTTAATTAATTAATTAAGATTAGTTTACTAGATTAGTTTATTAAGTAAGGTTAGTTACGTTAGTTAATTAATTAAGTTTAGTTTATTAGATTAGTTTATTTTATTAACTTAGTATATTTAGGTTAATTTAGTTTATTTAATTAGGTTAGTATATTTAGGTTAATTAAGTAAGGTTAATTAGATTAGTTAATTAATTAAGTTTAGTTTACTAGATTAATTTATTAAGGTTAGTTTATTAATTAAGGTTAGTGTAT
This sequence comes from Dysphania ambrosioides, assembly GCA_026401315.1. Lineage (NCBI taxonomy): Eukaryota > Viridiplantae > Streptophyta > Magnoliopsida > Caryophyllales > Amaranthaceae > Dysphania > Dysphania ambrosioides. Next base: position 16,717,157 of record CM048667.1, read on the forward strand.
TAATTTATATTAGTTTATTAGGTTAGTACATTAAGTAAGGTTAGTTTACTAAAGTAGTTTATTTTATTAAGTTAGTATATTTAGGTTAATTTAGTTTATTTTATTAGGTGCATATATTTAGGTTAATTAAGTAAGGTTAATTAGGTTAGTTAATTAATTAAGATTAGTTTATTGTATATTATATTCTTGAATATCATTGAATAGTTTTCTTGTAGGCTTCATGAATACCAATGTATACCCATTGTTATGTCGATGGGGTGGAACATTAATAGAACAAGATAACACGTTTGGGTATGATGGTGGACAGTGTAGACCTATTCCAGAGGCTTCGAGGAATCGATCCCTGTCAAGCATTCGCCCGAATGTATAGGTTGATTTGGCTGAATGGAAGCTCATTCGCCTGAATGAGTTCCATTCGGCTCTTCTAGTGGCAAGGCTCAAGATCTCTGAAGACAGTCATCCATTCGACCGAATGTGTCTCAGATTCGGTCGAATCTGCAACCATTCGGTCGAATGTCTCTCAGATTCGGTCGAATCTAAGACCATTCTTTCCTCTTTTTCACTTCCCTCTTTTCTAAACTCCGTAAAATCTTCATGAGTGACTTCAAACACTTGCCCAAGCTAAGATATGTGTGTCAAAGGCTCGAATACATCGCCTTTCACCTTGAAATCATCAAAAGTGCCTGAAATGAACTTAAGACAACTCGAAAACAAGATCAAGGAAAAATCAAGCATAATATACATAAAACCAATACAAAACTACGAGACTTGACTCTAAAATGAGGTAATAAATGTGCTCTAAAATGAGCACATCATTATCTCAACATCAGCCCTTTTCAATCATTCCATCCACAAGTCAAATGCATCACGATGATAACTCAGAACTAGCTACTTCTAGTGTGAATCCATTAAATAGTACGCTTCTTAGAGATGGGTTTGGGAATTACCTTTATGGAGAAAGGATTGGGCAATCTAAGGAAGGAGTAGAGGAAGAGGAAGTGGATGAGGAAGCGGAGAGGGAAGAAGATGCAGAAGACGGGGAGCCCGTTAACTTAGATGAAGAGGACAACGATCATTTGAACATAGAGCTAGAAGTAGGGACTAGATCGAAGGCCAACGAGATTGCAGTTGAATCTAACATTCTATATTACAATAGTATGTTAGAGTATGAAGAGGACGACAATTGGACGATGATGGGCCCACCATGTAGTATCGATAATGAATTCGTTAAGGGAATGGAGTTCACTAATAAGAGAGATCTCATTGAAGCTGTCAAGATGTATAGCCTTAGATCAAAGACATCGTACCGGTGTCGAACGTCGAACACTAGTGTGTTGGAGCTCGTATGTAGTAATAAATGTGGTTGGAGACTACATGCTAGGAAGAAGAGTACCTTACTTTCATTTTGGTGCATAACAACATATAAACGTCCACATGCTGCGTCCTGTGTCAGTGGCAGTAAGAACCGAGGAGTTTATCATCTTAGTGCGTCACTAATAGGAAACTTCATTAAGGATTGTGTTAGAGCTGATCCCACATTGATAGTGGCCTTAATTATAGAGATGGTGCGTGGGAGATTCCGCCATACTGTACCGTATCTGAAAGCATGGTACGGTAAGCTAGTCACAATAGCAGAAATTTACGGCAACTGGGAGTCCTCTTATACACGGTTGCCCCATATTATGTAAGCACTAATGGATACTCACCCTGGGATGGTCGTGGAGTGGTGTTACAAATCAGAGAGTCCTGGTTATAGGGTGTTCCAGTGGTTATTTTGGTCATTCAAACCGTGTATAGAAGGGTTTAAGCATGCACTTCCCCTCATTGTCATCGATGGTACGCATTTGTATGGAAAATACATGGGTAAGATGCTTATAGCAATAGGGGTTGATGGGAATAATCAACTATTCCCCCTTTCTTTTGCTCTCGTCGAGGATGAGAACAGAGAGAGTTGGAGCTGGTCTATGGCATGCATCAGACATCGTGTTACGAATAGAAGGGGACTATGTGTACTATCTTATCATCACCTGGGTATTATTCAGGCTATGAATGACGTTTATAGTGGTTGGACGCCGCTAGACGCATTTCATCAACTATGCATTCATTATATTGCTTGAATTTGAACACCCACATCAAGAATGCCTTAGTAAAGAAAGCATTCATTAGAGCTGCTTTCCAGCGGAAAACTTCGAAGGTCGACAAAGCCATCAGACGAATTGCTCAGGTGTCCCTTGAAGCTGCTGAATATATCCAAGACATGTCAATTGATAAATGGTCGCTTGCTTATGATGGAGGACATAGATACGGATATGCGACAACGAACATGGCAAAAGTGTTTAACGGGGCTTCATAAAAGGAGCTAGATTTCTGCGAGTTTCAGCAATAGTAGAAGTTGTCCGCAGAGACAAGCAATAGTATAGAATGTTAGGGTTTCCCATTTTGTAATCTTTAGCCCAAATGTACTAGGTTCTTTTATGTTATGAACATTCACACTCTTTATGTTATGTTATGCACATTTTTGGTTACGGACTCTTTTATGCATATTTTGTACTCTGTTGTGTTAGATTTACAGGATATGGAACCAAGACCAGTAGACCCGTATGTTCTCATCCTGCAGCAGACGCATCGTTCCCAAGTGCTATGGACTGGAACGTTGGATAGTGCGCCTATGCTTTACACTCGCCACCACTCATTTGAGTGGCCTGTCGATGATAGAGTTCTCCGGTACGTTCGATGTGTCGGGCTGTACGGGATCCATCGGTTACGGTCATTGCGAATCGACCGTGGCCTTATGACGGCCTTGGTTGAGAGGTGGAGGCAGGAGACACACACCTTCCACTTACCTGTTAGGGTGGCCACGATCACCTTACAGGATGTGTGCATCCTAACACGACTACTAGTGACGGGTAAGGCAGTGTCTGGACCTAGCCCCGCACCATTCACCATGAAGATGCTCCGAATGTTTGGAGTTTCCCCACTTGAGGGTACTATGGTGGGATCCACTATGAGATTCAGTTGGCTGCATGAGACCTTTTCCCATCTCCCTCCTGCGAACGCCACTGATATGGATATTTTGAGGTACACCAGGATGTACTGCTGAGTCCTCGTTTCTTTTGTACTTTTCGCGGATACTAGTAGAATTTAATTTATTTGCGGCTACTAATTAGCAGCGTATTAGATATAATGCCACATATCATCTACTGGACACATTAATATGCGGCATATAAGGTGAGAACCGTCGCATATCATCTACTAGACACATTAATATGCGGCATATAAGGTGAGAACCGCCGCATATTAATTCCCCTACACAATAATATGCGGCGTATATGTAGAGAACCCGTCGCATATTATCTACCCTAATTTTATTTCAAGAAAAATACACGGCCGACCTTGTTATATTTTTAGTACACCTTCATTCGCAAGTCTTCAGTTCCCTCGTGTTCTTGCCCTAATTCCCTAACATAATCCTTTCATTCGTGCATCCCCCTCACCTTTATTTTGTTCGTGTTCTTGCCCAAATTTGTGCCCACATAAATTTGCCTTTCATCATTCGTTTTCTTGCCCAGATTTGTGCCTTCGTGGTGTCGTGTTGCCGCCATCTCCTCCTCCTCACTGTGGTGTTGTCCTTCAAGGTATTCTTTGATCATTGCTTTAATTTTTTTTCCCGAATTTTTCTTTAATTTAGGGTTTGCTTTAATGTAGCTTTCAATATATTGGGAGATGAGAACAATTATATTAGATGTGTGTTTTGAGAATGGTGGGTTTTGATGTGGATATAGAATTGGGGAACTTTGAAGGGCTAAATTCACTAGAGATGGGGGTTTTGATGTCGATATAGAATTGGGAGATGAGAGCAATTATAACACGGGGTGAATTCCCAAAGAGCATGAGCATAAAAGTTAGAAATTGAAGAACATACCAATATAAGCATAAAAAATTTATGTATGTTTATTAGATGGAATGAAATTATGTTAGTATTCATATTATTAGAAAGTGTGTTATTATCTTATTTTAATTAGTTTGTATATTAGATGGAATTAGGTTATGTTAGATATAGAGTGTTAATATACAAATTAGCTTATTTTCAATGCATGAAACCTTTTAACTAGGCTATATTTTTATTTTAGTGCAAGTCAAAGGTTAGTTTGATAAGAAATGTGGAAAATAGGCGAGGTAGAACCCTTTTCGGCCCCTTTTCCCTTGAAAATCACGAACATCGTCCCAAAACCTAGTTAAATGCTTCTAATGTTTGTTTTCAATGCATAAATATTTTAATTAGGCTATATTGGTATGTTAGTGCAAGTTATAGCTTAGTTTGATAAGAAATGTGGAAAATAGGCGACGTAGAACCCTTTTTAGCCCCTTTTCCCTTAAAAATCACAAACATCGTCCCAAAACTTAGTGAAATGCTTCTAATGTTCGTTTTCAATGCATGAATACTTGTAATTAGGCTATATTGGTATGTTAGTGCAAGTTATAGTTTAGTTTGATAAGAAATGTGGAAAATAGGCGAGGTAGAACCCTTTTTGGCCCCTTTTCCCTTGAAAATCACGAACATCGTCCCAAAACTTAGTGAAATGCTTCTAATGTTCGTTTTCAATGCATGAATACTTGTAATTAGGCTATATTTGTATGTTAGTTCAAGTTATAGGTTAGTTTGATAAAAAAATGTGGAAAATAGGCGAGGTAGAACCCTTTCCGGCCCCCTCTCCCTTGAAAATCATGAACATCGTCCCAAAACTTGGTGAAATGCTTCTAAGGCTCATTTTTAATGCATGAACCCTTGTAAATAGGCTATATTGGTATGTTAGTACAAGTTATAGGTTATTTTGAAAAGAAATGTGAAAAATAGGCGAGGTTGAACCCTTTCCGGCTCCCTTTCCCTTGAAAATCACGAACATCATCCCAAAACTTAGTTAAATGCTTCTAAGGGTCGTTTCCAATGCATGAACACTTGTAACTAGGCTATATTGGTATGTTAGTGCAAGTTATAGGTTATTTTGATAAGAAATTTAAAAAATAGGCGAGGTAGAAAGTGATCTAAACACTTGAAACACATCGATTTAAGTTAATATAGGTCAAATGGAATCGGGTCTGGGTAGAAAGTGACTTAAACACTTCAAATACATCGATTTCATATGCATTGCATTTTATATACACGTTAATGATATGTTAATCAATATTAGGTATGCAAAGGATTCAACGAGGAGCCCTTCTCCAACGAAGAAATCGACGTCGTCTGCAATAAACTTGCAAAGTATTGGACATATAACTTTTTTTAAATTTTGTACATTACCTTATTCTTGTGTATTTTGTAATTTATACATCAATTTCATTAATTGGATTGTATTTTTTATGTCACTTAATATATGGTTGTTTTTACGACCTTATTAGTACGCATAAATGAGAGATCGATGGATCATGTGTATATATGTATCTTGGGTTGCAGAAATTGCAAATGTAATAAGCAGTTTTTGAATTTGAAATTTGGGCTTTGTAGGGATTAGATTCTTGCATTTCCAAAAAAAAAAAAAACTCATATGCGATGGTTCTAGGGAGGTGACGCTTGATGTGCTCGTTTTAGAGCACATTTATTACCTCATTTTAGTGTCAAGTCTCATAGTTTTGTATTGGTTTTATGTATATTATGCTTGATTTTACCTTGATCTTATTTTCGAGTTGTCTTAAGTTCATTGCAGGCACTTTTGATGATTTCAAGGTGAAAGGCGATACATTCGAGCCTTTGACACACGTATCTTAGCTTGGGCAAGTGTTTGAAGTCACTCATGAAGATTTTATGGAGTTCAGAAAAGAGGGAAGTGAAAGGAGGAAAGAATGGTCTCAGATTTGACCGAATCTGAGAGACATTCGACCGAATGGTTGCAGATTCGACCAAATCTGAGACTCATTCAGTCGAATGGATGACTGTCTTTAGAAATCTTGAGCCTTGCCACTGGAAAGGCCGAATGGTACTCATTCGGGCGAATGAACTTCCATTCGGCCGAATCAACCTGTACATTCAGGCGAATGCTTGACAGGGATCGATTCCTCGAAGCCTCTGGAATGGGCGAATGGAAGACCATTCGGGCAAATGGGAGCACATTCGGCCGAATGATACTTATATTCAGGCGAATGACAGTGTTTTCCTCTGGATCAACTACTTCTTTTTAGGGCCGGCTCCTATGCAATTTAGGGTTTTCGTAGGTTTTTCTTATTTTGTTATAAATACCCCCTTCCTCTGATGAGAGGAGGGAGAGCTAGGTTTTATACTTTTATGCACTTTTAGATTTCTTAGCCTCCAAATTCTTTTAGTTTTAGCTTTCAGTTTCCATTTTTTCTTCAACGCTTTGTAGTTCGATTTCTTTTCGTGGATATCAAATTGAAGCTTTTGTAAGTTTAATTCCTTCCTTTAATCTTAATTCGTTGCTTTATTTCATTGCATGCTTAGTTCTAAGTTTATCGTTTATTAGTATAATTTCTGATTTTGTTTTCATTCTCGTAAATTCCTCCCATGTTCGTTTCTTTTAATATCTTTATGTCTTTAAGCATGAATATGAGTGAGTAATTCCTTTAGGGGTGTTGATTGGTGAAACCCTAGGAAAGCTATGTTCTTTATTGCTTAAGATTGTAGAAACGATGTTAATAAGTAGTTTCGGATTCCGATGCGAATCTTGTCCTGCCACTCCTTTGGAGACATAGGGCGATTATAGGTCGTTCGTGTGATTTATAGGGTCACAAACTTCCTCTCGTATTCTTGGATGTCCATGCTAGTTATTAACAGATTTTCTGTAATCTATCATGTTCGGTTTTGAAAGCTTCATTCCTAGGGTGAATCCAATCTTGTCCCCGTTTTTCTCTACTTGCTTTACTTCGTGATTTATTGTCATCTATTTTCTGCTTATTAGTTTTAATTGAATTTCCAACTCCAACTAGTCCAGTTGTGTTAAAAGTTGAAGTCTTGATATACCTTGTCTTCGTGGTTCGACCCCCTACTCCACTATACTCGTATAGTTTGTAGGTTGGAATAAATATTGTTTGCATAACCTATCTTTTAGTTAACGACCTAAAATACCGATTATCAAAATGGCGCCGTTGCCGGGGACAAGGCGTAATATTTAGACTAAACTTGTCTTAGCATAACCTGTATTTCATTTCCTTTCTGTTTTTTTTGTTTTTCTTTTTGTGTGTGTGGTTGTCTTTGACTTAGGTGTTTGTATGCCCCATAGCACGCGTAGGTCAAACCAGCCAATTACACCCTTAAATCCTGAAATCCAACGTGTTAGTAGACAACGCCCTTCAAAGTATACCTCACAATCTGTCCAAAACCCTTCCATATCCATAATGGCCGACAAACATCAATTGTTTAGCCAATTCGGAACTCCTGGCTCACAAGAGTTCCAAGGGGGTGTAGTACTTCCTACTGCTACTACACCTTACCAAATTCACCCTCAGTTCACAAGAATGGTTAAGGAAACACCATTCAGTGGCTTAAGAAATGAATGTCCTCTTCAACACACTTAGAGGCATTCTCAGATATTTGTGGACTTATCCCTCTTTGTCCTAATAGCCCTGATTATGTGCGAATGCACCTATTCCATCTAAGTCTAGCAGGAGATGCTAAGGATTGGTATAAATGCTTAGAACCCAATTCAATTATTAATTGGGCTCAACTAAAAACCGCATTTCTAGAAAGGTTCTATCCTACTATTCGAACGCAGGATTGGCGTAAGAAAATTGCGTCATTCACCCAAGAGGATGATGAGAACCTTAGTGCTACATGGAGTAGGTTTAAAAGAATGATTAGAGCATGCCCCCACCATGAGTATGGGGAAAACCATCTCAACACATTCCTTTACGATGGTCTTAATGACTCCACCAAAGCTCTTCTAGACTCAGCTGTAGGTGGCCAGCTTTCCAAAATTCCTTCCACCTAGGTAAAGGCCAAAATAGAGGAAGTTGCTAAGAATAGTGCCTGGGGAGGAACTAGGAGTCAGGGATTACCTAGAGGGATGATAGACACAACTAACTTGGACAACATTAGCTCCAAAATAGAAGTCGTTATTGATAAAAAGTTGTCCAAGCTAAGCCTAGCCGGTAGTTTGAACAACCCCCCAGTGCGTGAAAAGCACTTTGCATGTGCCATATGTGGGGGTACCAACCATGATACATCTTATTGTGGTGGTTCGCACTCCGAGCACGTAGCTATAGTTGACTATGGAGGGTATAACCCAGAACCGCAGGTGATGAACTATGACGGTTATGCGTATAACCCTGATCATGTGGCAGCCCTTAACTATAGTGGACAGGGCCAAGGAGTAGGGTATGGGCAGAAACCTTTCCCGAACAACCAACAGTACAAACCTCCCTTTAACTCCAACCAAAACCAGGGAAACTTCCACCCGGGATACAACAGAAATGGTCAAGGTGGATTTAATAACCAAGGTTTCCAGGGGAACCAGACTAATGGGAACGTACCTAGGGCCAATGTGTATAGACCCCCAGGGTTTCACCAAGGACCTAGAAATAGTTCAAACCTACCTTTTCCCCCTAGTCAGCCTCATCATGTGGCTCCTCAACCACAACATGGTCACGCTTCAACCAATGACCATTTAGCCTCCCAAGTAACAACTCTTGCTCAGCAGAACCAGAGTCTGACGCAAATTAATCAGACTCTCATCCAACAAATGCAGCAACTTCAAGCTCAGCAAAAGTTGTTTGAAACTCAACTGGCCCAAATGGCTAATCCTCCTGCACCACCGCTATTCCCATCTCACCCTCAACCTAACCCCTCTATATAGCCTCCACCTCAGCACCAGAACCCAAACCAGTACACTGCTAAGGCTATCCACCTGAGATTAGGGACTCAGTATAATGATCCTTCATATCCGATTGATACACCTTTGGTGCGGGTGAGTGATGAGACGAGAGTACACAAAGATGAAAAAGAGGAGGAACATGGTAAAATGCCAGAGGTTGAGGATGAAAGAGGTAGGGAGGACGTCAATGCTAAGGCAGGGAGTGAGAAGCCAGTAGAGAGTGAGGAAGAGAGGAGGAAGAAAGCTAAGGAAAGAAAGAGGTTAGAACGGTTATATGCACCACCGCTTCCTTTTCCCTACAGAAAAGTAGAGAAGCAACTTGATGATAAGTTCAAGAAGTTTCTTGAACATCTTCAGAAGATGGAGATGAAAATCCCATTCCTCGATGCTATGGCACAAATGCCAAAGTATGCTAAGTTCTTAAAAGACTTACTGTCCAACAAGAAAAAGCTTGAGGAAGAGGTAATCAGTCTGCCCCATCAAGTTAGCTCTATACTGCAAAGGAAAATGCCTATGAAGGAGTGAGATCCCGGTCCTTATAACCTCCCTGTAAAGTTGGGAAACCTTGATCCTAAAGGGGCGCTTGCCGATTTAGGGGCTTTGATAAGTCTTATGCCTCTATTGATCCCCAAAAAGCTCCCCTTTGCCCTCCGACCTTCAAGGAAAATAATCCAACTGGCTGATAGGAGCATTAAAGTGCCATGTGGAGAGCTTGACGACATACCTATACAAGTAGGAGAACTAGTGGTTCCTTGTGATTTTGTAGTAATGGAAATGGAAGAGGACCCTTATACTCCACTTATCTTGGGCAGAGCCGTTCTGAAAATGCTTCGGGCAGTTATTAATTGCCATGATGATACCATAACGGTAGAAGTTGCCCAAGTAAAGGTAGTTTTCAAAATCTCTCCCCTTTTAAAGAAGCATATGGTTGAGCAGGTCTGTCGCCTTGAAGAAGGTGAAAGGGTGAGTGAGGATTGTTATGGGAACAAGGAAGTAAAGGTTGGGTGTCAAATGAATGATGAGGATACCCCTACTATAAATGAGTTGTTGGAAGGCCGATTAGATACGGCCCCGGATTCTCAAAAAAGAAGCAGAGTATGAGCACCTTTACGAGGTAGAGGAAAGTATTACGCACAAAAGGGAAAGTCCTAAGCCTTCTCCCAAAGTGACTTTGAAACCTCTACCTCCTAGCTTAAAATATGTCTATCTCAATGAAGATGAAGAAAGCCCTGTCATAGTGAATTCTGAGCTTGATGACATTTCTTTGGAAAAACTACTTGTTTTATTAAGGAAATATCGAGATGTCATCGGGTATTCACTAGGTGATTTAAAAGGGATTAGTCCATCCCTTGTTATGCACCGGATTCATCTTGATGATGAACAATTTTCCTCCGTTGAGCCTCAAAGATGGCTGAATCCCAACATGAAAGAGGTAGTTAAGGATGAAATCCTCAAACTCCTTAAGGCCGGCATCATCTACTCAATTTCAGATAGTAGATGGGTTAGCCCAGTTCATGTTGTTCCTAAAAAGGGAGGAACAACCATCGTCGAGATTGACAGAGGAGAGATGATCCCCACAAGAGCCACCACAGGATGGTGAGTTTGCATTGACTATCGCAAAATCAATAAGTCAACCAGAAAGGATCACTTTCCCTTACCCTTCATCGATGAGATGCTTGAAAGACTGGCCAGGCATAGGTACTATTGTTTTATAGATGGTTACTCGTGTTTCTTTCAAATCCCAATCCACCCCGAGGACCAACAGAAAACAACTTTCACCAGTCCTTTTAGGACTTTTGCCTATAGGAGAATGCCCTTCGGTTTATGCAATGCTCCATCTACATTCCAGAGGTGCATGTCGGCTATACTTTCTGATATGTTAGAGGACTTCATGGAAGTGTTCATGGATGATTTTTCTGTTGGAGGGTCCTCTCTTGACACTTGCTTGACACATCTTGAGAAAGTACTAATAAGGTGTCAAGAAACGAATCTTGTACTAAATTGGGAGAAATGTCACTTTTTAGTTCAAGAAGGCATCGTCCTAGGCCACAAAGTGTCTTTCAAAGGCATAGAGGTGGATCTTGCCAAAATTGATGTGATAAGGAATCTTCCTGTACCTACCTCAGTTACAGGAGTACAATCCTTTCTTGGACACGCAAGATTCTATAGGCATCTCATCCTAGGATTTTCGACTCTAGCAAAACCCTTGAATAAACTTCTTTAGAAAGATGTCGAATTTTACTTCGATGAGAGATGCATGAATGCCTTTAACAAGCTAAAAGATGCTCTAATTTCTGCGCCATCGTGCAAGCTCTAGATTGGAGTTTGCCATTTGAATTGATGTGCGATGCCAGTGATATTTCTGTTGGTGCTGTCCTTGGGCAGAAAAAGGAGGGAAAGCATCATGTTATATGTTATATCAGTAAAACACTGGACCCTGCACAATGTAACTACACTACAACTGAAAAAGAAATGCTGGCAGTAGGGTATGCTTTTGAGAGACTGCGCCAATATCTGATCTGTTCAAAAGTTATAGTGTTCACTGATCACTCGGCTCTGAAGTTTTTAATGACAAAGAGAGATGCAAAGCCGAGGTTGATCCGTTGGGTGCTCCTATTACAAGAGTTTGACTTTGAGTTAAGAGATAGGAAAGGTAGCGAAAATGTGGTAGCTGAACATTTGTCTAGGCTACCCGAGCTTTATAACGACGCCTTACCTATCCAAGATGAAATGGTCGAAGAAACCCTAATGACAGCAATAGTAGTTGGGAAATCCCCTTGGTTCGCGGATATTGCGAATTATTTAGCTTGTAGAGAACTTCCAGAGTTCGAATCAAGGGCTATGAAAAAGGCTTTCTTTGGTAAAGTTGGGAACTTCTTTTGGGATGATCCCTATTTATTTCATGCTTGCGCAGACGGCATAATCCGCCGCTGCGTCACTAAAGAGGAAGTTCCCAAAATCCTAACTCACTAGCATTCATACGCGTGTGGCGGTCACCATGGTATAATGAACACTGCTGTTAAGGTTGCCACCGCAGGTTTCTATTGGCCAACGTTATACAAGGATGTTGAAACTTTTGTGAAAAGCTGTGAGAGGTGCCAAAAAGTTGGCAACATGTCAATGCGAAATGAGATGCCTCAAAACTACATCCTTGAGTGTGAAGTGTTCGACTGTTGGGGAATTGACTTTATGGGCCCAAAAAGTGTGAAGTGTTCGAAATGAGATGCCCTTGGCAGCGTTTTTCTAATTGCCTAGAATTCACCCTCCAACCCAGCCCCATGCAAAACGCTGCCCTGGATAGCGTTTTTTTATGCTAAAATGCTGCCTTGGGTAGCGTTTTATTTCCGAACCTAAATTGACTTATTTTTGAAATTATTTTAAACAGCAGCTTATTTTTCGAATTTTTTTATTTTTTTGGCTCAAAAATAAAAAAAAAATCCATATTTTTGTTTAGGCAGTGCATGTCCGAGCTATAGAGATGCCTACTAGATTTACTATTCTTCTTTTGGACTTTTACTGAATACATCCTTATGGGATTTATATTATTTTTAAGCTTTTTAAAAAAAATTGAAAAATAAGCTAGTTTAGAAACAAATTTCAAAAATAAGCTGATTAGTTTCGGATTAAAAACGCTGCCTAGGGTAATGTTTCGCATGGGGCTAAATTTATGAGGGTTCATCTGGGTTAGGAGAAAATGCTGCCCATGGCAACGTTTTAGGTAAATATTTTTCTAAAAAAAAACTGGGCCTCAGGAAAATCACTGCCCGAGGCAGCGATTTTGACTAGCTGACTAACCATATTCCTGAAAATATTCTAAAAAAAAAACGCTGCCTTGGGCAGTGTTTTTCTTTTACCTAAAACGTTGCCTTGAGCAGCGTTTTCCCCTGACCCAAATTAACCCTTCTAAATCCAGCCCCATGCAAAACGTTGCCCTAGGCAGTGATTTTGCATTAGGTAAAACACTGCATCGGGCAGCGGTTTTAATCTGAAGCTAAATCAGCTTATTTTTTTAATTAGTTTCTAAGCTAGCTTATTATTCAAATTTTTTTAAAAAAAAAAGCTTAAAAATAAAAAAATTCCATCCTTATATACGACTGCACTTCCTATAGTAGGCATAAACTCCTTCACATCTAGTTGACAAATTGACAACCAACTATCCAATCATTGTTCTTGATAACACTAGCAATCTCATCTTGAGAAGGGCGGATAACACTACTAAGACTTCCACTACACTTATAATTTCAAATGCAGAATTATTCATTTGGGTTGGAGACAAAGATGGAAAAAAGAGGGGGAATTTGGGAGGTTGAATAAGGAGGTGATGGAGAAGTTGGTATTGCTAGAGGAATCAAAAGTAGATAAGATAGAAGATGTAGAGGTGAGAGGGAGCAAGAGAATTAAGGATTTGAGAAGATTTTTTTGAGGGAAGATTTGAGAGAGTGGAATACGAAGAGATTTTCTTGATGGAGGTACCTAAAGTTAAACATATGAAAAGTAAAATTGGTGAAACCTTAGACACCACAAGTGAACAATTCTCCTAAAAATATTATTTGCATGGTAGCTACTCTACTTAGTAAAGGGGCCTTATCAATTATATATTGATTGTGTAACATAGATAAGAAGCACAACTTACTATTATTTCTTAAATGGTAAAACTTTTAGATTTTTGTAAATAGTCTCGAACTCAATTGTAAGACTCTTTTCTTTCCTTTATATTTACTCATATTTCCTAAACGAGATGTTCTATATATTTGTCCACTTTGATATATTTATTGTTTTGGTATAAGTTATTGATAAAATATGCCTTTATTACACTTTGATACTAATGTGAAAGTGTTAAGGTCGAATTGTATCTTAATAGTTTACTAGATTTTTTCAGTTTTATATTTTTGAGTCTTAGAAATGTTGCTTACATATTTTTACCTTTCACTTGAAGGGTTTTTCATGTTTTGATCCTTAGAATTAATTAGGCCGAATTAAGGTTTCAAGTTGTATTTTCATTAACTGGTTAAATATTGGACTGAATTTAGGAAAGTTGTTCGATTCCAACTTGTAATTTGAATAAGTCTGAACCTAGGTAGATATAATTCAAATATTTAGGGATATATTTTGGGTTATATTGGGTTAATTCTATCTTAATTTGATCCTAAGTAGCTTTAAGTCCTTTAAAAGTCTTAGTTTGAGTCAAATAAGAGTCATAATTGGAGTCAAATCAACTAGACTTGTATATAAGTGAGGGGATAGGCTCCTGATTTTAAGTAAGTTTGATGAATAAAGATTGAAGTTTTTCAGAAGTTAAGCTTTCTTTTAGATTGCTTTTAAGTCAAGTGATAGCTTTAGAGCTAGTAGATCATGTTACTTGCCTATTTCCAACCTAAGGGGTGTATTTTTTCCTTATTTCTATCCAATTTTCCACTAGCCTCCATATGATTTAGTATTAGAGCCACAAATCGAGATCCTTGTGGAATTTGATTGAGTTTAAGCAACTGATCTTGGATATACTCCCTTGGAATGAACCATTTCTTCAACTATTTCTTCTATTCTGTCCAAGTGACAATTCTTGGTTCATCCTCCCTCATCCTCTTGGCACGCAACCTCTCAAACCAAATTCCAGCATATTTGGTGAGTTTAAGATATGCCTTTATGAAGGCTTTATGATCATCGAATCCCTTTAGCTCAATAACTTTTTCAAAATTTCAAATCCATTCCATCAAATCCTCAGCATCTCCATCCCTCGTAAATTCATGGATCTCAACAAGTTTTAGATCTCTATCACTATCAAAAGGAACTCTAGGAATATACTCATGTCTAGGAACACCCTTGTTCAAGGATAGAGAATCAACCCTACTATTTGTATTTCTCAGATCCTCAACTCAATCCCTTGTAGCATTGGGAACGGCCTCAAAATCATCATGTGTCACAGCATCCATGATGATTAAATCCATAAGAAATGAAGAATACAACCTATAAAAATCGAGTGCAAACAACACAAACCAACTAACTTTCTCACACCGAGTGGAGACACCAAACTTACGAAACAATCCCAAATCACAACTACCAAATCTTCAACACCGAGTGGAGAAAACAAATGGAGGAACGTTATACAAATAATTAACTAGGATCAAAAGTATGGATCTTGGTGATTTTTCTTCGACCAAACCCTCAAGCAAGGAACCTCCTTTGATCAAACTTTTTAAAAAACCCAAAATCTTGGGTGAAAGATCTACTCTTGAAGGTTTCTTGGACAAAAGAAACAATCGGCCCAAATCTAATACCAAATGATGTGGAAGCTGGTGGGAAATTGGATATAACTAAGGGACAACACATCCCATAGGTCACAAATAGGCAAGAAACCTGATCTCTTAGCTATAAGGCTATCAATTGACTTAAAAGCAATCTAAAAGAAAGCTAAACTTCTGAAAACCTTCAATCGTTATTCATCAAACCTATTGATACTGGCTGCTTATACCCCGAAAATTATGAGATTTCGATTACATTTTATTGGTAATTTTTTCTATGCAGTAACTTAATACATATACTATACATATATATATACATACATATATGTATATGCATATTTCCCAAATAAATAGGAAATTATTTTTATTATTTAATTAGATCCTAAAAGTAAAATTCTTTTTCTACAAAATATATTTTATTTTCCTGAAACCCATTAAGCCCAAAACACTTCTAAACCTAGTATTACACATCTATTAAACATATATTTCCTAAACCTAAGCATTTTACCTAAACCTAAACACTTAAAAGCAAAACAAAACAACTAAACAACTTCTTCTTCTTCTTCTTCTTCTTCTTCTTCTTCTTCTTCTTCTTCTTCTTCTTCTTCTTCTTCTTCTTCTTCTTCTTCTTCTTCTTCTTCTTCTTCTTCTTCTTCTTCTTCTTCTTCTTCTTCTTCTTCTTCTTCTTCTTCTTCTTCTTCTTCTTCTTCTTCTTCTTCTTCTTCTTCTTCTTCTTCTTCTTCTTCTTCTTCTTCTTCTTCTTCTTCTTCTTCTTCTTCTTCTTCTTCTTCTTCTTCTTCTTCTTCTTCTTCTTCTTCTTCTTCTTCTTCTTCTTCTTCTTCTTCTTCTTCTTCTTCTTCTTCTTCTTCTTCTTCTTCTTCTTCTTCTTCTTCTTCTTCTTCTTCTTCTTCTTCTTCTTCTTCTTCTTCTTCTTCTTCTTCTTCTTCTTCTTCTTCTTCTTCTTCTTCTTCTTCTTCTTCTTCTTCTTCTTCTTCTTCTTCTTCTTCTTCTTCTTCTTCTTCTTCTTCTTCTTCTTCTTCTTCTTCTTCTTCTTCTTCTTCTTCTTCTTCTTCTTCTTCTTCTTCTTCTTCTTCTTCTTCTTCTTCTTCTTCTTCTTCTTCTTCTTCCTCTTCCTCTTCACTTAATTATTATGCTCTACTATACATGTTTATAAAATTTTTATATGGTTTTTATTGATTTTATCATGGGTTAAATCTATATTGAAAGTATATAAATTTTTAAATTCTATCATTTATTTTATGTATACTACAATTTTTCATAATTTTTTATGCATAAATATTAATAATTAGGCATGCTAGTATCATGAATTAGTGTTTTGATACGAGGCTTTTGAGTTTTACACAAAATTATAAATATTTTATGAATCTCTATGTAAATTTTTATGGGGTTGTAGTTTTAAAAAAATTTTAGATTTTATGATCACATGTTTTAGTATAAAAATATTTGTTTTCTTGATTTAAGGCTTAAATTCTTATACTAATATTGGTTTCATGAAATTTTGACAATAGGATGATGCATTTTGATAAAAAATTAACACTATGGTATTTGGAATAAATTTTTAGAATATTATACATATTAGATCATGGTTTAATTGTTGAGATTTCATGTTTTAAATCTTGAAATTATATATTGTTAGTACATGCATTAAATTAAGACTATTTGATGATACAATTGGGAGTAAATTGAGAATAGTATATTAAATACAAATTTTCAGATTTGAAGGGTTATAAAAAATGGAGTTTTATGATATGTATTGTAATGAGTTTTCAACTAATACTTGTAGTATTCTGTTGGAAGTATTAGATTATGTTTTGGGAAATTTAAAAATGTGTTTTGGAATTGTTTTTAAACCTTAAAAAACTTAGTATGATTGCTTTAAATTTTGGGTATTGGTGTATTGATATATGCAGTTTTATTTGATGTAGGAAATTAGTTTATAGAAGGTACATAGCTATAGAAAAAGTGGCCACCCGTTTATTTTACTTACGTAAAAGTTACGAAAAACCTTACCTTTAGAAGCATGATCTATGGTGAAATGCAAACTTAGTATCATGTTTACGGAACCTTTTGGGTGAGATTGTTTGGTTATTTATTTGAAAGAATTCATGTTCTTTATATTAGGGGCATGATTTGGTATTTTTGGTGAGTTATAATTATGATTTATCAATACTATTCAAGAAAGAATAATTTATGGTGAGAAATCTCGATTTATTAAATTATAATTAATTTGTTATTTAATCCATGAGATTGTTTATTAGTACTCTTTCATTACTGATAGTATAAATTGAGTAAAGGTGAATTTTTAGGTCTTAATTACGATGGTTGTTGACTCTGTTTAATAGGTTTAAAAGTTGACATTGAAATGAAAAGATTAAAAATTACAGTGTAACAAATATTTATTGGGTAACTGTAATTAATGTTTGCATGTGTGTGTTATGATGATTATATATACTGAGTTTAAACAATAAAGTAAAGTAAAGAGAAAGACGATAAGCAATGAAACTATGGGCTAGTGCACGTCTAGAGTATTGACAATCAAGGGTTAGAGTTTCATGGGGTATTATCCATGGCTTTTATTAGAGGTCGTGAGATCTACGAGTCTCTCTTTTCTAAAATTTTAAACTTAAATTTGGGATTAGTTGAGATCTCATCTAGCTATAGTGATGGAGTCGCGCCCGTTTACCATCTGGATTTATATTGTATTTTGCTATTCTTCGACGAGAGGCATGGGTTATTTATGTATTTTATGTCCTAATCAGGACATAGAGGAGACAACTTTGTCTATTTCTTAATCCAAGTAATTAATTAATTTTTCATGACAATTGAGTAAAATGTTGCATAATACGTTCCTGCATTCTCCCCTTATTCTTTTTTTAATTATTATTTCAATTATTATACTTTGTAATCTATATATACTCAACTTGCTAATTAAGAAGGCATGCATATAGTTAACATTTTCTTTATGTTTTGTGCTTATGCATTAGTTCTCTTATATTTTCGTATGTACTTAGCTTAATTGCTTTAATTTTTTGGTATAACGTAGTTTGGTATAACGTAGAGAGATAAGTACCGAGTTCGTCCATGAGAGTAATCAAGGTCTAAAACTAATTAGTGGTGACCTCATAAAATTAATGGAGATTATTCTATGCCTAAAGTAGGACCAATTAGAGGAAATGTACCAAGACTAGTTCAAATTCAAAATAGCTAGGAAGAAAGATAAGATGAAAACGTATAAAAGAATTTTTCAACAGTACACCTTAGATTTTGATATTGATAAGGAGGATTTAAAATGGTTGGAGGTGAAACTAGTGAACCCTCATGCTAGAAATTGGGCCACTAGGAACAGGGAGCCTACTTACAAAGTTATTAATGTTGAAGACTCAAAGGATGAAGAGGACGCTGACTTTAATTTGGAAGATTATAATGAGAAGAAAGACCACAAATTGAATGTAGTTCCTTAAATAGCTTAATATGTTTTACAAATCAAAGTAGGTAATTAGGATTTCAATAATATTTCATTATATTAGGTTATAATATGTTATAAACGATTGAAGGAAAGTAGTACTTTATTAAAACAGTATTAGTATATTATTCTATATTATTTTAGCTATTTAATATTATTACTCTATCTAGTTATTGATCTTATATTGGATTACCTAATTAGTTCTAATATGTTTAAGCAACTAATGACAACCAACCTTTGAAATTTAAATCACTTCCCTATTATTTGAGTGAGAGTGTTGCGGGGAGGGAACCAATTTTACTTATTTCATATGCTTAATGTGTTTTAAATTACTTGGTTGTCTAAATTGTTTAGTTGATTGGAATGTGAATATGATTTTGGAATGAGATTTGGTGTTAAGTAGTTACGTAAAAGTGGAACTTGAATCAGTTTAATATACCCTTCAGGCGTAGAGGTACTATGGAAACAAACGATGTTACATTAGCCGAGGCCATCCGCGTGCTTACAGGCAATTGAAACAGAACCGTGGGGAAATGTCTAACCCTCATGCTAAAATATTAAAGAAGCTAGCTCAGGTGAAACCACCTATTTTCAAAGAGGCAGCTAACCTTACCTTTTTAGAGAAGTGGGAACGTGAGTTCGATAAAATATTTATTGCGATGAATTGTTTTGAGGAAATGAGGGTAGATCAAGCTTCCATGTATTTAAAGGATGAGGCAAATATATGGTAGAGAGACAATGATGCTAGGCTGAAAGCCTAACTTGACTTTGGGTGGAAAACCTTTCAAATAGTCTTTAGAGAAAAGTTTTACCCTCCATACCTAAGGAAGCAGAAATCTTAGAAATTCATAAACCTTCAAATGGGTAGCATGACCATTTCAGATTACTATCATAAGTTTAACACTCTAGCTAGGTTTGCTCCTGAGGTAGTACTCACTAAAGAAAACCTTTCAAAATTATTTAGAGAAAAAGTTTTACCCTTCATACTTGAGGAAGCAAAAATCTTAGAAATTCATAAACCTTCAAATGGGTAGCATGACCATTTCAGATTACTACCACAAGTTTACCACTCTAGCTAGGTTTGCTCCTGATGTAGTACTCACTGAAGAATTAAAGGCACAAACACTTGAGCAGGGGCTAACTAGGAAAATAACATAATGATTTAGGAGAAAAAGTTTTGAAAACCCAAGGTCTGTGAGAGAGAAGCTCACTTGTATGGGTTGAGTGTTAGGGATCCCACTGAGGGTAGTCATGATAGGGATAAAATAAAAGAGTTTAGGCACCATGGGAACAACCAGAACAATTCAAAGAGGCCTAGGAATGGGAATTCGATCGATAATAGAAACCGAGAGTTGGGTAACACTATTAGCTAGGGAAATAAGGAAAGGAGGTACTACTGTAAGGGGTCATATGGAGTACGAGTGTTATTCAAAGAAGAAAAATGAAGAAAATGGTGTAAACAACCAGCAAAGAGTTAACTCCACGTTTGACCAAGGTGTGGGAAACAATAAGCCGGTTAATCAAAATGGGTAACCCCACAACAGTGGCAATGGCAATGGTAACATCCACAACAATAATTTTGGCAACATCAACAACTTCAACAACAACAATAATACTAGTCAGAACATAGGCAACAATTCTGGGTGTCTGTCTGTAATGAGTAGGGAGGAGGTGGAGAGATCTTCCGTTGTAGTCACCTGTACATTTTCTATTAAATCAATTGCTGTGAAAACCTTATTTGATTCTGGTTTATGCATCTATAGTGAACTAGTTAAATTTATCTAAGTCGATTCTTGTTGAGTTATCTGTTTGCTAACCTATGGGTAAGGTAATTCCTTATACTAGGCTCCATATGAATTTATCTTTGAAGATTAAGGAAACTATTTTCCCATCTGACCTCATAGAATTTTACTTGGGAAACTTACATGTAATACTGGGGATGATGAATTGGCTAGGTTTATACAAGGCTAAAATTGATTGTGAAATGCAGAAAGTGAAACTAAGGATTCCTTTAGGAAAAACTATGTTCTATAAACAATTTGAGAAACCTAAAGGGTATGGATTAATTTTAGCAATGGAAATGAGGAAGTTAGCCACAAGGGATGCCCAATATACCTTTGTAATGTCCAGGACTTGAATATGGAAGAAAGCGGGATAATAAAAGATATTCCCATAGTGAAAGAGTTTTCAGATGTTTTCCCAAATGAGTTTTTGGGAATGCCACCTAGTAGAGAGGTCGTGTTCATCATAGACCTCATCCTAGGAGATGCACCATTTCTAACGCACCTTATAGAATGACATAGCCGAGTTAGCAGAGTTGAAGACCTAGTTGCAAGAGAGGTTAGACAAGGGGTTTATCAGACCTAGTGTACCACCTTGGGGAGCTCATGTGCTCTTTGTGAAGAAGAAAGATGGAAGTATGAGGTTATGTATTGATTATAGGGAGCTGAATAATGTGGCTGTGAAAAATAAGTAACCATTACCCAAAATAGATGACTTATTTTACCAGTTGAAGAGGGCTAGTGTATTCTCAAAAATTGATTTTAGATCGGGATACCACCAATTGAGAATCTTTGATAAGGAAATCTCAAAGACCGCCTTTAGAACTCGTTATGGGCACTATGAGTTTATAGTTATGCCATTTGATTTAACCAATGCACCATCTATCTTTATGGATCTGATGAATTGAGTATTTCTCAACTACCGAAACAAATTTATAGTATTATTCATTGATGATATTCTAGTGTATTCAAGGAATAAGGAGGATAATTCCAAAGACTCGAGAACTATTTTGGAGACCCTTAGAAGTAATGAATTATATGCAAAGTTTTGCAAATATGAGTTTTGGTTGGAGCAAGTAGCATTCTCAGGGCATTATATTTCTAAGGAAGGTGTTTTGGAAAACCATGCAAAGATTAAAGGTGTTAGTGAATGGCCTAGCCCAAATAATGTGACTGACATTAGGAGTGTCTTGGGTTTGGTAGGGTATTACAGGAGATTTGTTAGAGACTTTTCTAAAATAGCCCGACTTATGACCACCCTGATGAAAACGGAAACTAAATTTGTGTGGGATGAAAAGTATGCGTTGTCTTTTCAAACCCTCAAAGAGTGGTTGACTACCGCGCCAGTGCTAACATTGCCCAACAGAAACGAAGGATTTGCAGTATAGAATGATGCCTCAAAACATGGGTTAGCAGCAGAATGGAAAGTTCATTGCTTATGTGTCATGTTAGTTGAATTCGTATGAAGCCAACTATCCTACTCATAAATTAGAGCTTGTCGTGATTATGTTTGCTTTGAAGATTTGGAGGCATTATCTGTATGGCGTCACTTGTAAGATTTTTACAGATCATAAGAGTCTCAAATACATCTTCACTCAGAAAGACTTGAACATGCATCAACGTTAGTGGCTAGAGTTAATTAAAGTCTATGATTTAGATATCTAGTATCGTGAAGGAAAGGAAAATGTTGTTGCAGATGCTCTTAGTAGTAAATCGAGTTATAGTATAAATGCCTTAGTGGTGGCCAATGAGTAGTGTGAGGAAATGAAAGAGTTCGGGGAATTAGAAATCCTCTTGAATGCTTTATCCCTAGAACCATCGATTTTTATAGAAATTAAGGAAAAGCAAGATGAAGAAAAATCCTTAAAGAAGATTAGAGACAAGGTGATTACTGGGGTTGAATTTTATTTTCAAATTCATGAAGATGATAGTTTGAGATTTAAGAGAGATGATGTGTGCCACAAAGCTGGGAGAAGGTCAATAGAATGTTCATGGAAGAGAGCCATAATACTTCATATTTAGTCCATCCTTGGGGCGATAAGTTGTATAAAGATCTGTAGCACATATACTGGTGGCCAAATATGAAGAAAGAAATAGCTGATTATGTTTCTAGATGTCTGACATGCCAAAAAGTGAAAATAGATCATAAGAGACCCATGGGGAAGATGCAACCTCTAGAAATACCTGGATGGAAATAGGATTCAATTTCCATGGACTTTGTGACTGGTTAACCAAAGACTAGAACAGGGAATGATACAATTTGGGTTATTATGGATATACTCACCAAATCAGATGTATTCATAGCAATTAAGGAGACTTGGAAGAAAAAACAACTAGCTAAGGAATATGTGAAAAATGTAGTCCGTTTACATGGAGTTCCAAGAGATATAGTGTCGAACAAAGATTCGAGGTTCTTGGGAAGACTAGTTGGATTTGATAGAATTCTCATACAATAATAGTTATCATGCTAGCATTGGTATGACACCGTTTGAAGCGCTGTATGGAAGGAAATATAGAATCCCGGTGTATTGGAATGATATTGGAGAATGCATGACTTTTGGGATTGAATATATAGAAGACATGGTGAGTAAAGTAAAAGTGATTCAGTTGAGAGTCAAAACAGCTCATGATAGGCAAAAGAGCTAAGCCGATTCAAAAAGGAGAGAAGATGAATTCAATGTAGGTGATAAAGTCATTTTGAAAGTGTCGCCTACTAAAGGCGTAATGAGGTTCGGTATGAAGGGCTAACTTAGTGCCAAATATGTAGGGCCCTACGAAATTCTACAGCGTGTGGGAAACATATCAAAGTTGGCCTTACCGATGGAGCTCGAGAAAATGCACGATGTCTTTCATATTTCTCAACTCAAAAAGTACGTGTCGAGCGAAACCCATGTTCTACAACCGGAGGCTATTCAATTAGACGAGTCCCTAACCTATGAAGAAAGACCAGTCAAGATCTTAGATCAAAAAGTGTGGAGTACACAAAGTAAAGAAATACGAATGGTAAATGGTCTAACCATGAGTATGAAGAAGCTACCTGGGAAAGCGAAGATGCAATGAAACAGAAATATCCCGAACTATTTGATGAGGTGAGTTACGGGGTTGTAACTCTTTTCTTTTAAGAGGGATAGAATGCATATAAATTTGCGCTTTTTTAATGTGTTTTTACATTATTTTGGTTGCAAATCTCAGGTAATTATAAGAAATTTACAGTAATCATTTCAAAATTCATGAGTGTTGGAGCTAAGTTTCGGGGACGAAACTTCTTTTCAGAGGGGTAAATTATAATCCCTCGAAAATTATGACATTTTGATTGCATTTATCAAAAATAATTTCTATTCTTTAATATAATACATATACTTTACATATATACATATATATACATACATAACATACATATTTCCAAAATAAATAGCAAATTATATTTATTATTTAATTAAATCCTAAAAGTAAAATTCTTTTTCTACAAAATATATTTTATTTTCCTAAGAAAGTCATTAAGCCCAAAACACTTATAAACCTAGTACTACACATCTACTAAACATATATTTCCTAAACCTAAGCATTTTACCTAAACCTAAACACTTAAAAGCAAAACAAAACAACTAAACACTACAAAAAAAAAAAGAGATACAACCCCCCCCCCCCCACCCCCCCAAAAAAAAAAAAAAAAAATTTCCTTCATGAAAGCCAAAAGCCCCCACCCCCTTTGTGTTTCTTGCCGCCATCCACCACCTTGCCGCCACCGTCGTTGAGCCTGCCCTTCCCTTTCCCCTTCTTCTTCCTTCTCTCTTCTTTTCACCCATAATTATTATGCTCTAGTATACATGTTTATTAAGTTTTTATATGATTTTTGTATTGATTTTATTATGGGTTAAATTTATATTGAAAGTATATAAATTTTTATGTTCTTTAATTTATTTTATGAATAATATAAGTTTTCATAAATTTTTTATGCGTAAATATTAATGTTTAGGCATGCTAGTATCATGAAATAGGGTTTTGATACTAGGATTTTGAGTTTTACATAAAATTATAAATATTTTGTGAATGATCTATGTAAATTTTTATGGGGTTGTAGTTTAAATGAATTTTCAGATTTTATGATCATATGTTTTAGTATAAAAATGTAAAGTATTGGTTTCATGAAATTTTGACTATAGTATAATGTATTTTGATAAAAATTTATTACTATGGTATTTGGAATAATTTTTCAGAATATTTTGCGTATTAGATCATGGTTTAATTTTTGAGTTTTCATGTTTTAAAGCTTGAAATTATATACTATTAGTACTTACATTGAATTAAGAATACTTGATGATACAATTGGGAGTAAATTGAGAATAGTATATTAAATAGAAATTTTTAGATTTGAAGGGTTATAAAAATGAAGTTTTAAGATATGTATTTTAATGAGTTTTCAACTAATATTTGTACGTAGTATTGTGTTGGAAATACTAAATTATGTTTTGGTTGACTTAAACATATGTTTTGGAATTGTTTTAAAACCTTAGAAAGCTTAGTATGATTGGTGTAAATTTTGGGTATTGATGTATTGATATAGGCAATATTATTTGATGTAGGAAATCAATTCGTAGATTGTGCATATCTATAGAGAAAGTGGCCACCCATTTATTTTAGTCAAGGTACGTACAAGTTATGAAAAACCTTACCTTTAGGAGCATGATCTAGGGTGAAATGCAAACTTAGTATCATGTTTAGGGAACTTTTTTGGTGAGATTGCTTGGTTATTTATTTAAAAGAATTCATGTTCTTTATATTAAGGGCATGATTTGGTATTGTTGATGAGTTATAATTATGATTTATCAATACTAATCGGAAAAGAATCATTTATGGTGAGAAATCTCGAATTAATAAATTGGAATTAATTTGCTAATTAATCCATGAGATTGTTTAATGGTATTGTTTCATTATTGATAGTATGATTTGAGTAAAGGTGAATTTTTAGGTCTTAATGATAATGGTAGTTGATTCTGTTCAACATGTTTAAAAGTTGATATTGAAATCAAAAGATTAAAAATTACAATATAATAGAGATTGGATAACTGTAATGTTTGTATGTGTTTCTTGTGGTGATTGTATATACTGAGTTTAAATAGTTAATCACGTAAATAGAAAGAAGATAAGCAATAAAACTCTAGGCTAGTGCACGTCTAGAGTATTTACAATCAAGGGTTTGAACTTCATAGGGTATTATCCGTGGCTTTTATTGGAGACCATGTGATATACAAGTGTAATACCCCATATTTTCGACATTATATTAAGAACATTTTAGTACAAAATAAATAATTTAAAAATTATTTTGGCACCAATGATAATTATAGACCGCCATTTATATATTTATTTTATAATCTTATTAAGAAAATTATTTAATTTCATACATAAATATTTAATTCCTCAATTATTCCATTAAGTTCCCAAAAAAACCTCTAAAATATCCCAAAAAATATTCTGCGGATCCACTTTTATTCTAGAATATTCTAGAAGTTTTTAAGATATTAATCTTAGCAAAAAAAATTAGTTTAAGATATTTATAAATATTTTTTTAATTTAAAATGGATAATGTTAAAAATTAGATATATTTACCAAAGAAAAAAATATAATATTAAAAACATAAAAAATTTAAATCCTAATTTAAAGGATAGTTTTACTTGAAAAAATAAAAAATAAAAATTAGCTGCCATGATTAGTATTTAAAAAAATTATTATTAAATATATTTAATCCTAATTTAAAGGATAGTTTTACTTGAAAAGATAGTTTTATTTTTAAAAATAATAAATTTTCAAAAAAATAAAAATAAATTCTATCTTTATTATTTAAAAAAATTATTATTATAAAATTTTATCTTTTTTAACTAATTTTAATAGGTTTATTTTGAATTAAATAATTAAATTGATTAAATTTTTTAATAATTTAATTATTTTATAAATAAAAGATTTTTCTGAAAATTTGGAGGACTATTATCATTTTAAATTCATATTTATCTTTAAGTGTTTTTAAATCCTAAAATTTATCCTAATTTTTACTATAAATAGACCCTTAAATCTCACCTAATTCTTCACACAAATATCATTATCTCTTTCTACTTCTTTCAAACTTTCTCCCTCTCTCTCAAGCCACTCTCTGCATTTCTTTGACCACCTTGTGCCACCAGCCTCCGTGAGCATCATCTTTCCCTAACTATTTAATTTTTTCAATTGTTTTGTAAACTATTTAATTCTTAAAACTATTTCTAAATTTATTTAAAGTTCCAATATTATATGCATAATTATTGTGTTGCATTGTATTGATTAGTTTATTTTAAATTGATAGGAGGATCAACTTGAAGTTTAGTATAGAGTTGCTAGGAATTACTAGAATTTAAGGTACGTTATGTGTTAAATCTTTTTATGTGCAATTGAATATTATATTTTGTGAATTATATTGTGCTAAGATTTTTTTAAATATATGTTTATATATGGTTATTTATTTGAAATTCCGATAACAAAAAAAGGGTGATATACATTTACCTTATTTAATTTAATTTGTATCATATTTCGATGGGCTGAATGGCATTTAAGATTTAATAATTTTCAATGAGCTTTAATAATCAAAGAAAGGTATTTGTATTTAAAGGAGTTATAAAAGGAGAGTTATTATTATTATTATTATTATTATTATTATTATTATTATTATTATTATTATATATTATCGCTTGATTTTATAATCAAGAAGGGTTCATGCTTCAAAGTCCACTTGTTGGAAAATAAAAGGAAACTCCAAGGATAGATTTGTGATGTGATAACTAACTTGGGGGATGTGCACACTTAGGATCAAGGAGGGGATATAAGAAGAGGAAATTATTTTTATTGGATTATTATAACGGAAGGTTTTAAGTTTATTGCCTTTATGAAAAGGCATGTTCAAAATAAAGGAATTTAAAAATCAAAGTATTTCTTTTAGCATATATATGTACACAGTGTTTTTATACTGACACATATTTTCCTATTTGTTTTTGGATCGCCCTACTTGTCATTTTTGGTAAGTAGGTTTGCAGGAATATATGTGCATGGGAGCATTACATCAAAGAGCACATACTAGTTGTGAGTTTTCATAATTTTTCTTATTCAACTTTTGTACTTTGGATAATCAAATTATTTTTAATAAATAAATTGCGTTTTTCTTCCGCTGCAATATAGTATTAGTTAGCACAGCCGAAGCATGGTGACACGTGGTGGTAATACCCCTAACTTACTAAAATTACTATCATTATTATTATTATGTTACTAATTTGGGGGTGTTACAAAGTGATATCAGTTTTCAGGTTATAAAAGATTAAAATTAGAAATATTAAACATGTGGGTAGACATAGTAATGGGCATGTAGGATAGAGTTTCGCATTCTCATGCATAAAATAAAGTATTTTTTTTATAAAAATTATTTTTGTTTTGGAAAGATGGAAATGTTGGTGATCAAGTATAACACTCTCTGTCTAAGGAAGGTTTGACCGACCTGGAAGAGTGTTCCGTTAAGTAATGGTTTTTGGCTAGGAAAGGCTCTCGTCAATGTCGTACGTAACTTACCTGGGGAACCATTTGCTTGATTTACCCTCATAGACATCAAGTACACTACTAATAGTTTCAAAATGAAAATAGTTGCAAAATAAAAAATTTCAAACATACTTAAGTACAATCAAGGAAGGTTGAATTGAATGACCAATCTGGATTACTTGTTGCAAATTTAGGTTATAAACTTTTTCAAGGATAGGAGAAAGTATGTTTCATATGAATTAAATCAATGAAGTGTGAATTATGTGCTTAAATGTATCCAATTTTTCATATGCCTATCTATAGTCAAGTAAAGCCAAGTATTTTAATCGAGAAGTTCGTTTCATGCCAAAATTTATTCAGTAAAGTGAGTGTTTGTTCTAGGATTTATATGTTTCAAAGTGTTTGAATATGAATTCAACATGATTATTTGATCGTTCAGGCAATATGTCGAGTCGAATGCTTAATCAAAACACTTGAACCACCCAAAGTGGCCTTAGGAGGATGGTTAAGCACCTAACTGCTTTAACTCAATCTCTATCTCAAGTAATGACTAATCTATTAAATAGGAAGCCAGAAAATAGCACCTTTGGAGAGATTTTCAAAAGAATTTGAAACAGCAAACCTCTGAGTTATAACGGAAAAGAAGACCCAGCTATCCTAGAGAACTGGATTAGGGAGTTTGATAATGATGCGTGCATCAATGTGAACGACGAGCATGTTGAAGAATTATTCCAAGAAAGTCAAGAAAGCATGAATCTATACTTGGAAGCTTCTTCAATAGGTCAAACTTACTATCGGGGGCATCAAGACAAAGCCACGCTTTGTATGGTGGCGTTCTTGGGAGTTCTTGAAGCTTCTTGATAGTTCTTTAAGGTTTCTTTAAAAGCTTTCTTAGATTTTGGTCTACAAGTTTTTACCTTTCACTTGAAAGGGTTTTTCTTGGTTTAGACCTTAGGTTTCTTTATGTTCTTAATTATTTTTGTACGTGTGCGTAGTTAATTAAGTTGGAGAATCGTGTAACGTTACTTGGCGCACAAGGTTAAGTTAGGTTTCCTATTTCAAGAGGAATTCCTACTCAAAATTGAAAGTGGCGGCTGCTTGGAGATCAAGGCAAAGGGATTCCTACTCAAGCTAGAACTCTAATATGCTTAGAAAAAGTAGGAGTTTTACTCAAGCTAGAACTCTAATGTGTTTAGAAAAAGTAGGAGTTTTACTCAAGTTAGAACTCTAATATGCTTAGGAAAAGAAGGAGTTTTATTCTAGTTAGAGTTCTAATAGTCTTAGGAAAGGATTGCTATAAATACTCCATGTAATTCACGAATTCATTCATTCACGATTTGAGCAATACAAAACACATATATTTTTGAGTGATATTTTGGTTGGATTACCTAAATATTTCTTTGGCTAACTTGCGAGTTGGTTGCTGTTTTGGGTGTTTTAGTTAAAACATTCATTGGTTTGATTAATTAGGTGGACTCTTAATTAATTAAACTCAGTTCTGCCTAGTTCTTGGTGATTTATCTGTATAGGACGAAGCTTAGAACATATCCTTGTGATAACTTGGTTTTCGGATCAAGAATCACATCATCGTGGTATCAGAGCTGTTGGTGACGTTTGGCTTGGAATTTTTGGCTGAAATTTTGTGGGAGGATTCAGAAGACGTATATCAACATTGTGTCAAAATTTCGTGTCAATCGGACGCGTAACAAAGTCTATGCAACCTCAAACTTTTGAGATTGTTACACGGAGTTGCGATCTGGAGAACGGTTTTTATTTGCTTCAAGAATCAATCAAGATTCAATCTTTTAATCAAGATTTTGCATAAAATAACCTGGTTTGTGTAGGAGCAATGAGTGACGAAGAAATCCCAGGGATTCCAAGGGGTTTGAACCTTGATCAAGCGCATAACTTGGGAAGGGATCGTCAAATAGAGCGATTATCACAACAATTGCAAGAAGTATTGGCTAGGCTTGACGAACGTGACAAAACTTCATCTTCAAGGAAGAACAAATCAGTTACAAGTTCTAGTTCAAGTGAAGACGAATATGAAAGGAGAAAAGCAAGTAGATCACGCCATAAAGATTCATCTTCAAGTGATGAACCTAGAAGGCATAGACGGAAGAACAAGGCCAAAGATGATGACCGAAATATAAGGTTAGATTTTCCGGAATTCAATGGTAGTATGCTAGACCCCGAAAAATATTTTGAGTGGGTTAGAAGAGCGGAAACACTCTTTGATTACAAGGAGTATGATGAACGAAAGAGGTGCAAACTTGCTGAATTAAAACTCACGGGTTATGCGAGTTTATGGTATGATAATCTCAAGAAAAAGAGACGCAAGGAGGGACAATCCAAGATCACTACTTGGACACAATTACAGAAATATATGAAGCGTCAATTTGTGCCCCATGAGTACGTGCAAGAAGTGTATCTCAAGATGCAGACTTTTAAGCAAGGAAATCAATCCGTGGAGGCTTATTTGTGTGAATTTGAGAAACTATGTTTATTGTGTGATTTAGAAGAAATTCTAGAGCACAAAATAGCACGTTTTATTGCAGGTTTGAACGAAAATGTTTAAGAGAAGATTGAATTGCACGAATACTATTCATTTGAAGAAGTATGCAAGGCGGCCATTAAGGTTGAAAGACAATTCAAGGCCAAGAAGACCTCAAGTGTGAAGCCGTTCACACGCACGTTCACAAAGGCTAGTGACAAGCCTACCTTTGATAGGACTTCTTCTAATTCGTATGCTAAAGATAACAAACCCAGAAACGAAGCTAGCAAGAAGGTGACCGAAGATAGAAAATGTTTCAAATGTGGGAGTGTTGGCCATATAGCAAGCAATTGCTACTCAAAACGCACTATGACGGCTCAAGAATGGGAAGAAGAGAAAGCTAGGTGCGAGGGAAGTAGTGACATAGAGGTTGTGGTCGAGCAAGAACGTGATTTTGAAGAAGAGGAGGGTAGTGCCGAAGAGGTTGATGGTGAAACGCAAGGAAAGAGCTTGGTTCTAAGGAGAGCTCTTCACTCTAAACCTATGCCCGTTGAAGAGAATCAAAGAGAGAAAATCTTTTTAACAAGGTGCAAGGTGGAAGATCGATTGTGTGACGTAATAATAGACTCGGGAAGTTGCACAAATGTGGTGTCTACAACTTTGATCAACAAATTAGAGTGGCCTACAACCGATCACCCAAAACCTTACAAGCTACATTGGCTCAATGATGCTAGTGACGTAAAGGTAACGAAGCGAGCCCTAATCACCTTTTCAATTGGCAAATATCATGATAAAGTTTTATGTGATGTATGCCCCATGGATGCTTGTCATATCTTATTGGGTAGACCATGGAAATATGATAGATTTGTCAAGTTTAATGGTAGGACAAATGTGTATATAATTCGAAAAGGAAAGGGGGAGAAATCATATGCATTGAAACCACTTGTTGATCATAGAATTAACCCTAGTTCGAAAGGTGCATATTTAATTGGGGAAAAGGAGTTGGAGAAAGAGATCAACAATAATAATATAGTATATATTATGGTGGCTAACAATGTGCAAGTGAATGAAAGTAAACAAGAAAAGAGGCCCGTGGAATTAGAAGTGGTATTGCAAGAGTATTGTGATGTTTTTCCTAGTGAATTACCACCGGGATTACCACCAATTCGTGGTATTGAACATCAAATTGATCTTATTCCGGGAGCTCCACTACCTAACAAGGCAGCATATAGAAGTAATCCAGAAGAAACAAAGGAAATACAACGTCAAATAGAGGAATTGATGCAAAGAGGCTACGTGAAAGAGAGTATGAGCCCCTGTGCCGTGCCTGCATTGCTAATTCCAAAAAAAGATGGGAGTTGGCGTATGTGTATTGATAGTAGGAGTGTGAACAACATAACCATCAAGTATAGATTTCCTATACCTAGACTTGATGATTTGTTAGACGAATTGCATGGTTCAAAGCTATTTTCCAAGATTGATCTTATGAGTGGCTATCATCAAATACGCATGAGGGAAGGAGATGAATGGAAGACGGCTTTCAAGACTAAAGTGGGGTTGTATGAGTGGTTAGTCATGCCTTTTGGTCTAACCAATGCGCCTAGTACATTTATGAGATTGATGAACGAGGTGTTGAAACCATTTCTTGGAAGGTTCGTAGTTACTTACTTGGATGACATATTAATTTATTCTGAAAATTTCAATGATCATCTAATGCATTTGAGAAGCGTTTTTGAGGTTCTTAGGGAGAAGAAGTTGTACGCAAAATTGGAAAAATGTTATTTTCTTGTTCCTAGCGTGACGTTTCTAGGGTATGTAGTATCCAAAGATGGTGTGTCCGTGGATCAATCCAAGGTTGAAGCTATCAAGACTTGGCCCGTACCTACCAATGTGAGTGAAGTTAGATCGTTTCATGGTCTAGCGTTATTTTATAGAAGATTTGTGAAGAATTTTTCCACAATAGTTGCACCTATGACTGAATGCTTGAAGAAAGACAAGGGAAAATTCGAGTGGACCGAGGAAGCCCAACGTGCATTTGATTTGGTCAAAAGGAAGCTATGTGAAGCACCCGTACTTGCTTTGCCGGATTTTTCACAACCATTTGAGGTAGAAACCGACGCTAGTGGTGTGGGGATTGGTGCCGTTTTGGTTCAAAAGAAGCGCCCTATTGCCTATTTTAGTGAGAAATTAAACGGTGCCAGATTGAACTATTCTACCTATGACAAGGAAGTCTATGCTATTGTGCGAGCATTGGACCATTGGAGTCACTATTTGCGCCCAAATCACTTTGTGTTGCATAGTGATCACGAAGCTTTGAAGTACATTCATGGTCAACAAAAATTGAACCCTAGACATGCTAAATGGGTAGAGTTTCTACAAGCTTTCAATTTTTCTTCAAAGTATAAAGAGGGGAAAGCAAATGTAGTGGCCGATGCACTATCTAGAAGACACACGTTGCTTGGAGTATTGAATTGTAAACTACTTGGTTTCGAGTTAATCAAGGAGTACTATAAGGGGGACGTGGATTTCTCTACAATCCTAGAGGAGTGTTCCAAGGGGGCTGTAGGTTCCTATGTTTTACAAGACGGTTTTCTTTTTAAGGGGAATCGTTTGTGCGTGCCTAAGTGTTCTATTAGAGAATTAATAGTAAGAGAAGTGCATGGAGGAGGGATAGCGGGACATTTTGGCATAACGAAAACATTAACTATGCTGCAAGAGCATTTTTATTGGCCTAGAATGCTAGCGGATGTACAATCAATAGTTTCTAGGTGTGCAACATGTCAAAAAGCCAAGGCTACGTTTCATCAAGGCTTATATACGCCCTTGCCCGTGCCAGATTCACCTTGGGAAGACGTGTCTATGGATTTTGTAGTTGGTTTGCCAAGGACTCAAAGAGGAAAGGACTCAATCATGGTTGTAGTGGATCGATTTTCCAAGATGGCTCATTTCATACCTTGTCACAAAGTGGACGATGCTATGAAAGTGGCGGAATTGTATTTCAAGGAAGTGGTGAGACTACATGGGTTGCCGAACAGTATTGTGAGTGATCGTGATACAAAGTTCATGAGTTTCTTTTGGAAATCACTATGGAAGTTGGTGGGAACGAAGCTGTTATTTAGTACATCATATCACCCGCAAACGGACGGACAAAAGGAGGTAACAAATCGAACTCTTGGTGTGCTTTTACGTGGACTAGTGAGCAAAACGCAAAAAGATTGGGATATTAAGCTTGCTCATGCCGAGTTTGCTTACAATAGATCACCTACTTATGCCACAAAACACACGCCATTTGAAGTTGTTTATGGTGTCAATCCAAGAATGCCCATTGATTTGATTGAAATTCCAAAAGGGGAATTAATTCATAAGGATGCCGAGGCTAAGATCAAGTACATGATGAAGCTACACGCACAAGTTAGAGCTAGGATTGAACGTGTCAATGAACTCTACAAAGCACGAGCTAACAAGAACAAAAAGCCACAAAGTTTTGAAGTTGGCGACTTGGTGTGGCTACACTTGAGAAAAGAAAGATTTCCTAGCAAACGAAAGAATAAATTGATGCCAAGGAGTGAGGGGCCGTTCAAGATTATTGAGAAGATCAATGAGAATGCATATAAGCTTGAATTGCCGGGAGAATATGGTGTAAGCGCAACATTTAATGTTGGGGATTTGGTGAAGTATTTGCCAGATGATGCTATTGAAGATTTGAGGGCAAATTCTTTTGAAGAAGGGGAGGATGATGCGTGCATCAATGTGAACAACGAGCATGTTGAAGAATTATTCCAAGAAAGTCAAGAAAGCATGAATCTATACTTGGAAGCTTCTTCAATAGGTCAAACTTACTATCGGGGGCATCAAGACAAAGCCACGCTTTGTATGGTGGCGTTCTTGGGAGTTCTTGAAGCTTCTTGATAGTTCTTTAAGGTTTCTTTAAAAGCTTTCTTAGATTTTGGTCTACAAGTTTTTACCTTTCACTTGAAAGGGTTTTTCTTGGTTTAGACCTTAGGTTTCTTTATGTTCTTAATTATTTTTGTACGTGTGCGTAGTTAATTAAGTTGGAGAATCGTGTAACGTTACTTGGCGCACAAGGTTAAGTTAGGTTTCCTATTTCAAGAGGAATTCCTACTCAAAATTGAAAGTGGCGGCTGCTTGGAGATCAAGGCAAAGGGATTCCTACTCAAGCTAGAACTCTAATATGCTTAGAAAAAGTAGGAGTTTTACTCAAGCTAGAACTCTAATGTGTTTAGAAAAAGTAGGAGTTTTACTCAAGTTAGAACTCTAATATGCTTAGGAAAAGAAGGAGTTTTATTCTAGTTAGAGTTCTAATAGTCTTAGGAAAGGATTGCTATAAATACTCCATGTAATTCATGAATTCATTCATTCACGATTTGAGCAATACAAAACACATATATTTTTGAGTGATATTTTGGTTGGATTACCTAAATATTTCTTTGGCTAACTTGCGAGTTGGTTGCTGTTTTGGGTGTTTTAGTTAAAACATTCATTTGTTTGATTAATTAGGTGGACTCTTAATTAATTAAACTCAGTTCTTGCCTAGTTCTTGGTGATTTATCTGTATAGGACGAAGCTTAGAACATATCCTTGTGATAACTTGGTTTTCGGATCAAGAATCACATCAGATAAGCTGTTTGATGCTGTAAATTATCCTGAGAATATGAAAGTAAATAGTGTAGTCATTTACCTTAAGGAAGAAGTTGACTTGTGGTGGTCTCAATCTAAGGAAAACATCGAAAGAACTCCTGATTTTGGGTGGTCAACCTTCAAAGAAGCCCTTAGAAGTAAGTTCTATCCGCCTTACCTTAAGAAATAAAAGTGTATGGAATTTACAAACCTTAGAATGGGGGGCATGATCGTTAATGAATACTATGCTAAGTTTATTGAACTTATGAGATTTGCTCCAGAGGTAGTCCCAACCGAAGCCATGAAAGCGCAGAGATTTGAACAAGGCCTAACCTTAACCTTGCAAGGGAAGCTAGGAGGGGTTACTTTCGAAACCTTAGAGGAGGTGTATTGGATAGCTGCTCACTTGTATAGGATTAAGGGAAGAGAATTAGAGAATCAAGTCTTAGGGGAAAAAGAAAGGGAAATGGAAACTTCTCTGGAGGTGATAAAAGAGCTAGAACTAATGGGAATTTTCAAGGGAAAAGTGACTTTAAGGGAAACTTTGGGAAGGGAAGAGAAAACCAAGGGAAGGTTGAGAAGCCTAAGAGAATTTTCCATTGTAAGAGGCTTGACAAGAATCACCCTAGGAGGGACTGCAAAGGAAACCTTGTAACATGTCATTTTTGTCAAAAATTGGGACATCGAGAGTATGAATGTTATAAAAAGACCTATGGTGGCCCTAGTGTTCCTACCCAAAATCGGAAACCTCCTAAAAATGGTTAGCCTAGTTCAATCCAACTAAACGAGAATCAAAAACATGCGTTAGGTGCAAATTACAATCCTCCTAAAGGCCGAGTATTTGTTATGAATAGTCGTGAGGCTGGATCTACTTCTGAAGTAGTAGCTAGTACTTTCTCTATCTACATTTTTCCTGTAAAAGTTCTTTTTGATTCATGCGCATCTCATTCATTCATTTCTAGGAAGTCTAAAGTTAGTAGAGTCAGAATCCAATTCCTTAGACGTGGCGTTACCGTCTGGGGAAGTTATGAGTTGTACTAAGTTACATTCTAAAGTACCTCTAGTAATTGCCGGAGTCGAATTTCCATCAGACTTAATATAATTTGAAATGGGAGACTTAGATGTGATCTTGGGATAGACTAGATGGGAAATTTTAAAGCTCGAATTGATTGTGAAGCTCAGAAGGTATCCTTGGTTTGACCTAATAAGGTCAGGTTGACTTATCGGAGAGAAGGGAAGAAACTTGATTGAAGATCATCTCTGCCTTATAAATAAAGAAATGTGTGCAGAAGGGCTATCCTTTATACCTATGTAGTGTTCAATAAATTCGAGAAGGAGAAGATGGAATTAAGCAAGATATTCTAGTTGTTTGTGAATTTCCGGACATTTTTCCAGAAAAGATTCCAGGAATGCCTCCAATTAGAGATGTTGAGTTCACCATAGATCTAGTGCCTGGAACCGGACCAATCTCTAAGGCCCCTTATAGGATGGCACCAGTTGAATTGAAGGAGTTGAAAGCTCAATTGGATGATTTATTAGACAAAGGCTATATCAGGCCTAGTTTGTCACCTTGGGGAGCCCCAATGTTGTTTGTCAAGAAGAAAGATGGAAGTCTGAGGTTATGCATTGATTATAGAGAATTGAATAATGTGACTGTGAAGAATAAATACCTTCTTCCGAGGATAGATGACCTATTTGATCAATTGAAAGGGGCAGGGGTATTTTCTAAGATTGACTTGAGGTCTAGATATCACCAGTTGAGGATTACCAAGCAAAACGTCTCAAAAAGTGCATTTAGGGCTTATTATGGACACTATGAATTTACAATAATGCCATTTGGGTTGACTAATGCACCAGCGGTGTTCATGGATTTGATGCACCGAATTTTTAGGCCTTACTTAGACAGGTTTGTGATTGTTTTCATTAATGATACTTTGGTTTATTCGAGAGATAAGGATGATCATGAAGAACATTTGAAGGTGGTCTTGATGACTTTAAGGGAGAATCAGTTATATGTGAAGCTTTCTAAGTGTGAGTTTTGGATGAAGAAAGTAGCCTTTTTAGGGCATTTGATATCTAAGGAAGGCATATCCGTGGATCCAGCAAAGATTCAAGCAGTAAGTGAATGGCCAACATCGAAGAGTGTATTAGATATTCGAAGTTTCTTGGGATTAGCAGGCTATTATCGACGATTTGTGAAAGATTTTTCAAAGATATCTAGACCTATGACCAGCCTTATGAAAAAGGAGTATAGGTTTGTGTGGACTCCGGAGTGTGAAGAGGCATTTTAAACTTTAAAAGATAAGTTAACATCGGCACCAGTCTTAGCCTTACCAGATGAGAGTGATCAGTATGAGGTATATAGTGACGCATCCAAGTTTGGGTGAGGTTGTGTATTGATGCAAAACAAAAGGGTTATAGCCTATGCCTCTAGGAAATTGAAACCATATGAGGTTAACTACCCGACTCATGATTTGGAGCTAGCAGCGATGGTTTTTTCCTTAAAGATTTGGAGACATTACCTTTACGGAGAAACTTGTAAGATCTATACGGATCATAAGAGTTTAAAGTATATTTTCACCCATAAGGAGTTAAATATGAGGCAAAGGATATGGTTGGAACTTATCAAAGATTATGATTTTGAGATTCAATATCACGAAGGAAAAGCCAATGTGGTGGCAGATGCATTAAGTAGGAAGTCAAACCATTCGATGAATGCAATAATTTTGCCTGATTAGTTATGTATAGAATTCCAGAAAATGAACTTAGAGGTAGTGGAACAAGGGGGAGTACAAGAATGTATTAATACCATGGAAATCCAGTTATCCATTTATGATGAGATTTGGGAAAGACAACTGAAAGATGAAAAATTAGAAAACATCAAAGAGAAAATTCGGGAAGGACATATCCTAAACTTTACGATTGCTTATGATGTTAGTATTAGGTTTAAAGGAATATGGTGTATTCCATACAATAAAGGAGATTTAAAGAATAGATTGATGGAAGAAGCTCACATTTCACCTTACTCTATGCATCCTGGAGGAGATAAGATGTACAAAGACATGAAGATGACATTTTTGTGGCCCAATATGAAAAAGGAAGTAGCCGAATTTGTGTCTAGGTGCCTTTCTTGTCAGAAGGTAAAGATTAAGCATAAGCGTCCGCAGGGTAAGATTCAACCATTGGAAGTTCCTAGTTGTAAATGGGATTCGATCTCTATGGATTTTGTAGGAGCTCTACCTAGAACAAGGATCAGTAATGATACCATTTGGGTGGTTGTAGATAGACTCGCTAAAACTGTCGTTTTTATACCCATGAAGAGTACTTAGACGATGAACCAATTAGGAAAAGCTTATGTGAAATTCGTGGTGAAATATCATGGGGTGCCTAAGGATATTGTGTCGGACAGAGATTCGAGGTTTTTGTCCAATTTTTGGAAGAGTTTGCAAAAGGCAATGGGAATTAAGTTACTTATGAGCACAACATTCCACCCCACTACTGATGGTCAGACGGAAAGAACCATTCAATCCTTGGAAGATATGTTAAGGGAATGTGTGATGGAGTATCAAGGGTCACGAGAGGATTATTTAGACATAATCAAGTTTTCTTATAATAACATTTATCATGCCAGTATTAGAATGGCACCTTTTGAGGCACTTTATGGAAGAAAATGTAGGAGTCTGGTGTGTTGGAATGATATAAGTGAAACCATAGTACTTGGACCAAAAATGATCCAAGAAACTATTAAACACGTGAAGATGATCCAGGAAAAGATTAAAGTAACACAAGACCGTCAAAAGAGCTACGCAGACTCCAAGAGGCGAGATGAGGAATATGAAGTTGGAGAAAACGTTTTATTAAAAGTTTCTCCCATGAAAGGAGTGATAAGGTTTGGGAAAAAGGGAAAATTGAGTACGAAGTACATTGGACCCTATGAGGTGTTGAAAAGAGTGGGCAAAGTGGCTTATGAGTTGGAACTGCCTAATGAACTAGAGAAAGTGTACAAGGTATTTCATATATCTCAACTGAAGAAATACGTATCGGATGCAAGTCGTGTGTTACGTCCTGAATCAATAAAAATTGACGAAAATTTGACTTATGAAGAAAGACCAGTTCAAATCTTGGGTAGAAAGGTAAGAAACACCAGAAACAGAGATGTAAAAATAGTGAAAGTGCTATGGTCAAATCATGAGACCGAAGAGGCAACTTGGGAGGCAGAAGATGAAATGAAGAAGAAATATTCAGACTTATTTTCTAAGGTTAGTAGTCGAGTCACGAGGATGTGACTTTCTTTTAAGGGGGGTAGAATGCGATAGAGTTTTTCATTTTGCCATTTTCAGGACATACAAGAGTCAACATGCATTGCATTCATATGTCACCTAATTCAAAAGTTACAGGAATTAGCTATATGTCACATGCATTGCATTCATATGTCACCTAATTCAAAAGTTACAGGAATTAGCTTCATATGTCATATGCATTCCATTCAAAAGTTTCTTTAAAATGTTTTCAAAGTTTTGCAAACAAAACTTCTTTTATATTTATGCAATGCATGTTGACTCTTGTATTAAGAACATTTTAGTACAAAATAAATAATTTAAAAATTATTTTGGCACCAATCATAATTATGGACCGCCATTTATATATTTATTTTATAATTTTATTAAGAAAATTATTTAATTTCTTTAATAAATATTTAATTCCTCAATTATTCCATTAAATTCCCAAAAAGCCCTCTAAAATATCCCGAAAAATATTCTACGTATCCACTTTTATTCTAAAATCTTCTAGAAGCTTTTAAGATATTATTCTTAGCAAAAAAAATTAGTTTAAGATATTTATAAAGATTTTTTTTAATTTAAAATGGATAATGTTAAAAATCGAATATATTTACCAAAGAAAAAAATATAATATTAATAAAAATAAAAATTTCAACCATATCTAATCATGGCCAGCTGCCATGATTAGTATTTTAAAAAAAATTATTATTATATATATTTAATCCTAATTTAAAGGATAGTTTTATTTCTAAAAATAATAGATTTTCAAAAAAATAAAAAAAATAATAATAAATTCTATACTTATCCTATCCTTTTTCTATGATTAATATTTTAAAAAAAATTATTATTATAAAATTTTATCTTTTTTAACTAATTCTAATTGGTTTGTTTTGAATTAAATATTTTAAATTGGTTAAATAATTTAATAATTTAATTTTTTTATAAATAAAAGATTTTTCTGAAAATTTGGAGGATAATTATCATTTTAAATTTATATTTATATTTAAGTATATTTAGATCCTAAAATTTATCCTAATTTCTACTATAAATAGACCCTTAAATCTCACCTAATTCTTCACACAAAAATCATTATTTCTTTCTACATCTCTCAAACTTTCTCCCTCTCTCTCAAGCCACTCTCTGCATTTCTTTGACCACCTTGTGCCGCCAGCCTCCGTGAGCATCCTCTTTCCCTAACTATTTAATTGTTTTGCAAACTATTTAATTCTTAAAACTATTTCTTAATTTAATTAAAGTTCTAATATTATATGCATAATTATTGTATTGATTAGTTTATTTTAAATTGATAGGAGGATCAACTTGAAGTTTAGTAAAGAGTTGCTAGGAAGTACTAGAATTTAAGGTACGTATATGTGTTAAATCTTTTTATGTGCAATTGAATATTATATTTTGTGAATTATATTATGCTAAGATATTTTTTAAATATATGTTTATATATGGTTATTTATTTGAAATTCCGATAATAAAAAAAGGATGATATACATTTACCTTATTTTATTTGATTTGTATCATATTTCAAAAAGGTTGAATGACATTTGAGATTTAATAATTTTCAATGAGCTTTAATAATCAAAGGAATGTATTTTTATTTAAAGGAGTTATAAAAGGAGAGTTATTATTATTATACATTACCGCTTGATTTTATAATCAAGAAGGGTTCATGCTTCAAAGTCCACTTGTTGGCAAATAAAAGGAAACTCCAAGGATAGATCTGTGATGGGATAACTAACTTGGGGGGTGTGCACACTTAGGATTAAGGAGGGGATATAAGAAGAGGAAATTGTTTTTATTAATGGCTATAATAATTCCATTTGTATTGGATTATTATAAAGGAAGGTTTAAAGTTTATTGCCTTATAAAAAGGCATGTTCAAAATAAAGGAATTTAAAAGTCAAAGTATTTCTTTTAACATATATATGTACACAGTGTTTTTACACTAACACGTATTTTCCTATATGTTTTTGGATCGCCCTACTTATCATTTATGGTGAGTAGGTTTGCAGGAATATATGTGCATGGGAGAATTACATCAAAGAGCACATACTAGTTAGGAGTTTTCATAATTTTTCTTATTCAACTTTTGTACGTTTGGATAATCAAATTCTTTTTAATAAATAAAACGAGTTTTCCTTCCGCCGCAATATAGTAATTAGTTAGCACAACCGAAGCGTTGTGACACGTGGCGGTAATAGCCCTAAATTACTAAAATTACTATCATTATTATTATTATGTTAGTAATTTTGGGATGTTACAACAAGTCTCTCTTTTATAAAGTTTTAAACTGAAAATGGAGTTAGTTGAGATCTTATCTAACGATGGTGATGGAGTCGCGCCTATTTATCATCTGGATTTATATTGTATTTTGATGCTCTCTGATGGAAGTGCATGAGTTATTTATCTATTTAATGTCCTAATTAGGACAAGAGGGAGACAACCTTATTTATTGCTTAATCCAAGTAATTAATTAACCTTTCATGACAGTTGAGTAAAATGTTGCATAATACGTTCTTGCATTATGTACTTATTCTTTATTTAATTACTATTTCAATTATTATACTTTGTAATCTGTATATAATGAGCTTGCTGATTACGTGCTTTATTGTTTTTTGTCATGTCTTTTGCCTATATATGACACAATGATGATCCAATATTTACATTTGTATTATTGGGGAGTAGACAATTGTCAAGAATCTAGTTGAGCATTCATGCATGGGTGGGTTGAGTGGAATGTTGCATTAATTTAGATTTCAGATTAGTTTGAGTTTGTTTTGAGTTGATTTTAGATTATTGGTTTTGGATTTGAGTTGAACATTATTTTGGTACATTACAGTAAGAGCTTTAATGGTTCCAGTTTATTATGATAAGAGTTTGTTTTACGATTGATATTATTATGAAAAGTCTTTTGGTTTTCTGCTGTAAAACTATATTTTATAGCCTAAACATTTGAACATGTTGTGATGGCACACCGATAGTTTCCAAAGGTTTGATTTTCGAAAAATGAAAATTATTGGGGTGTTACAATTTCTAATACTAAAAAATACATAACAAAAAAAATCAAGTAAAGCATCAAAATACAATTAGGCCTTAACCCTTTTGCATCATATACCATGCATTTTGTTCAATAAAATAATGGCCAATTATCTTTATTATTGAATTATAACCCCAATTTCTTTTGTTGATTAAAATAATAATCTCACTATCATTATTCAATAAAAATAATGATCTCATTATCATTGTTCAATAAAATAATAATCTAACAATCATGTGTTTAATAAAATAATGGTCTTGCTATCATTTAAAGTTCCTAAAGATACCCTTTAAAGTGGTTAATTATAAAAAAAAAAAGATATAGATGAAATATTATTTTATCCATGTTATAAAACCGAAACGTCATTTGAATTGGAACAATTCCAAAAGTGTTAATAAGTCATATAGATGAAACAAAGAGTACTACATAGTGTGCTAACCACGTAAAGTTCTCTCTTATTTTTCGAAAGTTGTAAGCATTGACTGCATGTCCAAATTAAAGTGAAAGTTGTGTGCTACCACTGCATGCCGACGACTAACGCACGTGTCAAAAACCAATACTACACAGTACCCAAACCAAACAAATGCCGTGAAGGCAGTGTGATTTCAGTGTGTACCATTACTTTTCACGTGTTTCTTTCTTTCTATTTTCTGAAACCCTCTGTCCATCCACTTTTTCCTCGCATATATCAATTATTATATTATATTATATGGTATAATCATATAATATATAGTCTGCCTGACTCTGCCTTCGTCCATTCTCGATTTATTTTTATAATCATTCATTCATCCGTTAACAAACTTATTAAAAGTTTAAACCCCTCTTCTTCTCCTTCTTCCTCCTCTCAGTCGCTCTGAATTCAAAAAAATTTACAGAGAATCAGAAGAAGATGGATTGTAATTTGGAGCTGGCCCTATCGACATCTTCTACAGTCTCCACGTATTTTATTTCTTTCTCTCTCTTAACATGCGACTGTTAATGTGATAACATTTTATGTGAGACTAGTGATTAATTGGGTGATTACGAATTTGATAACAGGGGGTCTCATCAAAATGGAGAGAGTAATCCACAGCAAGAACATATGACCATTTTCTATAACGGGAATATTTGCGTTCTTGATGTTACCGAGGTTCAGGTGATTTTTCTCTACATTCTGACTTTTTTTCATTATGGTTTTCATCGATCTGCATGCTTTTTTATAAATCTTGCAAGGATAAGTGGAAAATCTGTAGTATATATCATTCTTGTTTTATTGTCATATTTGGATCGTTGTGGGTAGATGAATAAGATGAGTAGATTAATTTCATGTTGTCAGTTGTACAACTAACGTTATTCCATGTACATCTAACATTACAGAGCTGTGTTATGAAATATATGGAGTGAAAGTTCGAGAAGCGTTAGTATACTGCAATTTTCCATTATATTATATGAAATAATTTATATAAGTGGCATCTTATTTGATGAATTTAAATGTAGTTTTTAATGAATTTAATGAATTTATATGTTGGATACTAACTCCGTTTGAAATTAATGGTCATACA
Organism: Dysphania ambrosioides; assembly: GCA_026401315.1. Taxonomy (NCBI): domain Eukaryota; kingdom Viridiplantae; phylum Streptophyta; class Magnoliopsida; order Caryophyllales; family Amaranthaceae; genus Dysphania; species Dysphania ambrosioides. Next base: position 16,761,033 of record CM048667.1, read on the forward strand.
TATAAGTATACTATTTTAGGATATTTTGGAAAAAAAAAATATTTGTAACATTGTGATGAAAGTAATAAGGGTCTGAGATTGAATTTCTAAATATATTGGTCATATTACGGCGATGTAGAGATGATAGAGAATGTCTATGGTAGTATCGGATGTTGTTCATTCTCACACACAATAATGTATAACCGCTAAATTTGAACTTCATATTCATTTATTAATGAATTTTAGTTACCAGTTTTATTACTTATGTAAGATCGTCAATTTATCATATGGATAAATCTATGTCAAAAAGACGGTAAAGGCATAAGGTTAGCACAGACGTAAGGGTACATATGTAAAAGAGAAAGTACAGTGTACCTCATAATATACCACACCGTTCAGACGGATATAATGTTTTAAACATGCCACAAAAGATTTTGATATTCTTAGATAAAGCTTTAAAATTACAGATTCAAGGTTTTGAATTTACATTATTTCTTCTTTAGTTTCTTTTGTTGTTTTTCCTATTTAGAATATTTTCAAATTTGAAAAGTGAGAAACTTAAATATGATTTTTCATTGATATATATAAGTTAAATCACATTCATATGGAATCTTATTACATCGATGTTTCTCGAAATATATTTTTTAATATGTAAATTTCATATTTTTATAATACGTATTTATAAATATTATAGCTATAATATGTGCATTAAAATTATGCAAAAATAAACGTGACAAACAAAAGGAAATGGTGAGATATAATGTTCCCAAACGACAATCATGCTATAACTTTAATTATGGAAAAAGGGAGTATCATACGATCATATCACGAATTCCTTATGCAAAAATTGACTTTCAAGAGTGAACAAGAATTTACCAGGTGCGATTATTCATGGGTTTCTTGGTTACGGCCTAGTATCTGAACTTTAGAAAGTGAACTCGAAAATTCATCAATTAAGTAGTCTTTTATATAGTTCCAGAAGATTATAATATAATGTCGAAATGATCTAATTAGATATATGTGAAATGTTATTGTAAAAGGCAAGAAGAATTATAACTCTAGCATGTAGAGAAACGGCAGAAGGAATGTGTAGATCTCTAACAACAGGCAGAGCAAATCCCATTTCATCAACGATACAGTCTCAGCAAGTGTGTACTAAACCACAAAGTACTCTATCCATGAAGAAATCATTGCGACAATTTCTGGAAAAGCGAAAGCATAGGATTCAAGCTACATCTCCTTACCTTCGATGATGCCATGTGACTACTTTAAGAACTTTTATTCCCAATCACATTAGGAGAAGATTCAATAGGTAGATTTGTCTGTAACTTATTTTTCCCTTATTAAGGGTTTGCTATCTTGATTGCTAAAGGGGTTCAGATCCTATGTTCTTGCAAAGTTTTGAAATTTATTTATTTGGTCTAGGTTTGAGCATGTAAACTTTCCTCCCTTGATTGGAGTATATGATCTGGATTTTCATGTTATGGCCACTAGTTGTTATATGAATCTGGGTAAGAAAACCTTAATTCACACAAGGAATAGAAACTAGAGAAAAAAACCTTAAAACTACGCACCAAAGGAATGCAATCTAGGTCGAAAAATCCTAAAATTGATTAAAATTGAATACACCCTCAATTCTTGAACTTTCCTCTTAGCAAAGCACCAACCCACACTCTTTGTACCACACAACAAATAAATAAAACTTGTCCAAGTTTATTGATTAAGTTTGTAATTCACAAATCCAGTTTTTCAAGGCTTTGGTGCACATCCTATTTATACCCTAGGCCTTGAGTGTCTTAATCCTATTATGCTTATGAGTACTAGTCCTCATATAACTATAAGACATGGATTAATTGGCTCACAATTTGCCAACTCATCCTCTTATACTTATGCTAGGATTCTAACATAGCCACCTAAGCAATCCTAGTTTATTTATAATTATATCCAAAAAATAATAAAATTATAACTCAATTATCTAGCCACATAAGCATAATATGATTTTTATTTTCATTGAAACACTAATTATCCTATCATACATCACTTGCCATATCACTTTTGTTGTCATAAGTGCTTGTTTTCAACTTTCAAGAAAACTTTAAAGAAAGCTTATTTTAGTCAAGAAACCTTCAAGAATTATCTTTCGATGGCTTTTAGGTAGCATATGATGGATAAGACTCCTACTAAAAATAAAAGAAACTAGTAAAGCATATCCTAAACCAATTAGGATTAGAAGAAAAAACCTTTCCTAATTCAACTAGAAGAAGTGAAATATTCCCAAAACCTTATCCAAATTACTTTTAGAAAAATAACATAAATCCTAATCCAATCAGAATTAGTAAACTAATCAAATCCTAATCCAATCAGAATTAGTAAACTAATCAAATCATAATCCTAGTAGGATTATTAAATATATGATGAATTATAGAGGGAATAGGATTCAACTAGCTTGAAATAATTTCATGTATACATTCACATCATGCCCTTCCTCTTAAGAAAAACATACATTCACATCATGCCCTTCCTCTTAAGAAAAACTTGCCCTTAAGTTTTGTTATGTTCAAGAGATCATTCAAATCTTTTGAAGTAAATATGAAGATATTAAAACACTTTAAATACTGATGTTGCTCCCTTTCACTTGATCCTCAATGTTGTCAACCATCAAACATAAGATGAGAGATAACCATACAAGACTTCATCTAAATTGCAAGATTTCGAGTGTAGCCTTAATGGCCCATTTAAGTTCCTCATAGAAATTGTACCAATAGCACGTTGACTATGGGAGATTAGAAGCATTTGAATGTTACAATACAAAGATTCAATATTTGCCTCTTCATTACCAAGAACATTGAAAGATGGATAGTAACCAATCATAAAAGAATAGACAGGCAATGTTGGTGTGGCATCAATAATAGTATTAAACTTTTCTTCTAACACTTCTTTTTCATGCTCTAGCACAGCAAAAGACGAAAGAAAACTAATTGACACTGTAATGGATCTATATCAAATATTAGAGGTATATCATTGACTTTGTCCAACAAATGATTCAAAATAATAGGTGGTTTATCTTCATCAGGTATATCATTTAAAGCCACCATAACATATACTTGTCCTTCTTGTTCGATTTCATGCAAAATCTCCTTTTCATTTACCAATGAGCTTCTTTCTCTTCTAATTCACAAATCATGATAGAGTTTTTGAATTCCACAATATACTCTTTAATAGATTTTCTATCTTGTTTCAATGTATGCATCTTAAAAAAGTTATATTGATTCGAATTCTTGTGGAACAAAGCGTATTCTCATCTCCTTTAGTTTACTCCAAGATGAGATTTAGACCATCATCATGTGTAGTAGCTCATCCATGTGTGCCTTGAGTTCCTTGATCTCATTTTCCATGCGCAACTCCTTAGCTTCTTGCAAGGTCATACCTTTTCGAAAGTCGGCAGGCATATCTGGAATTTCTTCACTAATATCCATAATTGCTTGAGTATATTCGAATACTCTCTACGAGAGCACCAAAAGTTGATGTGAATTTGGTAAGAAAACCTTAATTCACTCAAGCGATCAGAAGTAAAATTATCTTTCTAGTATAGACTTGGGTGAGTGCTCTATACACTCATTTGAGTCTCTTCATACTTGGGTAGGTCCTCTACATGCTCATCCATGTCTCCTCCAAGCCATATTTAGCTCATCTTAAAATAGCCATATATTAAGATCAAGACCTTAGTTTTAGTCATGTCATAAATCGTTGGAAAGTTATTGAAGGCTAGTTTCCAATCCAATTATGATTACATCAATGTCATTTGTAAATCTTGAGATATGTTCAAAATAGTGAAGCATTACCATTTTTTGACCTTTAGGGCACTGGAACTTGAACAAAAGCTCTGCAAGCATGCCCGAATATCCTCTATTTCTATTGTTTCCATCAATAAAACGCATCCTCTCTTTGCACATGATCAAGTCTTCAATATTTTTTCTCCAAAGTGTTGCTTTTCTTCATAATCATTCTCAAAATACCGTGGATCGCTCCACGTTAACTCGAGCTCATGCTAAAACTCCAAGATTGCTTTAATATTCCTGAAATCCATCAAATAAACTAAAAACACCCGTAAATGTACCAAATGAAGGAAAGTAAACTAAAATCACTGAGAACCACACTAAATACATCTAATATAGATTCAAAAACCCCTAAAAACACTCCTAAACACACGTACTAAATATGAATTATCAAACTCGTGTCCCTTTAATCTTTACTCGTTATAGACACGAAATTGTGTCTCCTCGTGTAGCGGTTCGATGATGAACCAGCCCTTGGAGGTGGACTTCGCTTGGGTCGATTTTGAGTGTATGTACCCAAAATCACCTCAAAGTCGAACCCCAAAAAGGCCCAAACACAAACCTAAGACCAAATCACAATTGGCACAAACCCATGACCCAAAAAGCCACCAGAAATCATCAAATATAACCTTAAAAGCCATGCAAAAGCTGAATGCTTGAAGCACAAATGCTTGGCGCTCGGAGTAGGCATCAAGGGCTGAAACTAAATCTCAGTCAGTTTTCGACGTCCAATGACAACTTAAGGCATCTAGCGCACACCCGGTGTTTGACATTGGTGCCACGTTTGGCGCATAACACTGCTTCAAATGCCCACCTTACTTCCAGTGCATAAAATGAACCTAAATCTGATAAATTGTCGGCTCTAGCATCTAACGCACAACCTCAATGTTAGATGCCCAACTTTGTGCGCCACCCCAAAAGCACTCCTGTCTAATTTAGAGCTTCTTTTCATCTAAGCAAAAAATTCGTTTTTTGAGCGCCTAATGCACAAACTTGCGTCTGATGCCCAAAGTTGGCATATGACGCAAAGACTCAGCGTCCAACACTTAGGATACCGAGTTTTTTTTTGCTTATAAATACCCCCTCATTTTCTAAGAAAAGGGTTGGCATTTTGAGATTTTTAGAGCACTGTTACTCTATCAAAATACACCCTCAAACACTCCCATATACTCTAAAACTTAAATCAAACACAAATTCTAACATTCAAGGCATACCATTTGCCTTACAACATCAAGCGATCATAACTCCTTTAATATACACTAGTAGAGAAACGTTTAAATTCTACGATTTTCTAGCCTTAAATGCTATGATTATTGAGTAGAAGTACATATAGGAGAAGCACATGAGATATTAACAAATGTTGCAGTATTTATGACGGAGTAATAAAAGATACAAGTGTTGCGATTTTTATTGAAAACTGCAACATTTCAAAAATATAAATGCTATAGTTTTCTAGGAAAACCACAACACTTATTAATTATTTTTTTTAGCCTAACAAGTGTTGCGGTTTCTAGAAAATCGCAACACGTATCACTAGTGGAAAAAACATCATATGCTACGGTTTTTTGAAGGTTTTATACTCCGATTATGACCCAAAATAGATTTAATAAGAGCATATTGAAAAAGACTTTATGCTGTGATTCAAACCTAAGTATATCAATGACTTTATGCCATGGGCCTTCAAAAAATCGGAGCATAAAATCCTTAATTTTTTTTTAAAAAATGGTATTTATGTTGCGGTTTTTTGAAGGCCCACAACATAAAGTCCATTTTCTTTAAATAAAATTGATGATTTTATGCTCTAATTTTTTGAAGGCCAATAGCATAAAATAACCATTTTCTTTTTTGAAAATGCTAATTGTTGTTAATGGGAATATTATGAAATACAAATATTAGAATTAGGCAAACTTAAAGGATTTCAATACTCTTTATATGAAAGAAATAAGTTTCATTTCCATATATATATATGTATATATATATATATGTATATATATATGTATATATATATGTATATATATTGTATATATATATATGTATATATATATACATATATATATATATTTATATATATACTACGGTTAAATACATTTCGAAGCACATGAATAGGGTGTTCATACTTTTAACCTAAATGATGCAGTTATATAAATAACCGCAGTAGTTGTGGGATATAAGTGTTGTGGTTAGATTAAAAACCGCAACATTTATTCCCGTCATGAAATGCTTTGGCAAAAAGGAATTTTGGGAAAATATTATGGTCATAAGTGCTGCGATTATTGAAATGACCACAACATTTATTAATGGCCTGGAAAATGTAAATAAATTGATGAATAAGTGCTAAATAATCGTAGCACTTGTTCAATTGTATATTAACCCAGACTTACCTTTTCCAGGCCATTTCAAAACACGAAAAATATTCCTTAGACTCCTAACTCTTCAGTGCACGAAAAGAACCCTAACTCTACTAACCTTCATCTTCTAGCTAACCCTAACCCCATGACTTAACATCCCCCCTTTTCGTCTCTAGCCTTAACCCCATAAAACTCACTTACAAACTTTCTCTCTCTTTGAATGAGCTTGGCATTCGCATCTGGGCTAAAGGACTAAGTGACTTTTGTACTCTTCTTCGCGAAATTGAAGGAACGTATTTCCTTTTTTTTAAATATAAGTCTAAAGCATGGTTAAATTATGGATACTAGTGTTTGACTCGAACTTTTGTGCATTGTGATAATAGACAAGAGGCACTCGAACTTTTGTGCTTTGTACTTGTGTCATTGTGTATGTTAGTGGTTTGAATGTATTGTTTTAGACTAGTAGAGCTATAGAGTTGAAGTATAAACTATGCATCACACGAGCCTAACAATAAGGCTAATATATATATATATATATGAAAAAAATCTTCAAATATAATAGTGCATGATTTTAGTTACAAACTAAATTAAACATAACTAATTGCCTACAACATACGACAACTAAATTAAACATAACAACTAAATGTAGTTGGCAAGAAACCGTCCAAATTTGTCTCTTATTTCCTTGATTTTGTCAATGGTGAAATGCTCTTCTCTCGATATGTCAAAATCCTAAATTTAGCCATCATAACATAATAGAAAAATAAATTAGATTATTATATATACATGTATAATTAATTATATGTTTATATTTAAATAAATGTAACAACTTCAAGTTATTTATGAAAGTTTTCCAAAAAATTCGACATAGTTTTCTTTGTAAAATGAACATTATCCCAATTTTTTAATCCTAAAAACATGTTCAAATATTCCACAATTCAACATTTCCACAGTTTGATCAATACACAACAACATTACGTACAATGCCATAACACTTCAATCTTTTGATTTAATTACATCGGCCATATAAGTTCAACCTTCTATAATCATACACCTACTTATATAATCTAGGAATACTTGCCTAATATGTATATATAAACAAATATAAGTAAAGGAATTAGATATACCTTTTCTACATCATCGACTTTAGTCATAGAAGAGAGACTAAGTCGTACATGAATCTCATAACATAATAGCCACAATCCACCCCATTTTCTTATTATGCACACTAAATGAGAATGAAATGAATATTTATGTCAAAATCAAATTAAATCAATGGTTAGCTACCAAAGGCATTTAAATTCAAAAAAACATGTACCTTTGCTAATTTTCATTTAGGAAAAGTGGCTCTTGAATGTAATCCAATACTTCCACGCAATTTATTCATTACACTACACTCCAATAAGGAAAAAAAAATCAATGTGATATTAAAGCTAAGAATCAAACTAAAACACAACTGGTCAACTTAAAGGTACCTATTCAACAAGGATTTGATAAGTTAAAGCTGAGGTGGTTGTAGACGCATATAATCGAATCGATATATTGTGTGAGATAAAGGACATATGACTAGGAGCAACCAATATTTACTACAAACATGAATTTAAAGTCAATAAATTGGAGAAGGATAACTTAGATAACGATAACAAAAGACATATCATGTTGGAACTAGGACATACTCTTCAATATACGGAGCCATAATAAACTTGTCCCCATCTTTGATTGACTTTATCAAAGTTTGTTCAATGTACTCCTTGACCTCGGGTTGGTTTGTCATGCAGTGTGTGCCACAAATCAGTTGTAGACATAACCACCCAACTTTTAAAACAGACTTGCATTCACTCAAATCCTTGTGAAGTGCACTAAACTCACAATAAATAAGTTTTGTTAGACGATAAACTTGAAACATTTAACCAGCAACATACAGTAGTGTAAGTACATGTCACCTTTATAAGACTTGCGCTATGGATACATTCAACATTTCCTGATAGAAATTCACGAACATCTAATTTATATACCCATGTAGTGGAACTGTTCTTTTGCCAAATCAGCTTGAATTTGATTCTCATCAGGCACATTGCTAACACATGTATGGAGCCATAAATAATCTTTGGTAAATGTTTCAAGAACTTGAATACTCACAAGTGGATCTTCCTTTGTTTTTTGTGGCAAAGTTGACCCCTTTGATGAAACCACTCTCTTATTCTTACCTTTTTTTGTCTGCTTCCTTTTCTATTACAACCCCTCCTTGTTTAGCTCATCTCTTTCCTTATTAGAAGCCTTATTTAATTTTTGCAAAACCTAAATAAAAATTTAAACGCTTTGATTAATTGAAAAAAGATCTTACATAGAATAATTGTAAAAAAGAGCATACATAATTATTAACTCATCTGAAAACTGAATCCAAGCACATGGCCATGTTACGAAACTACCTTGCACATCCGACATTGTACTTAGGTTCCATTCTGGCCTTGGAATCGGGAGTGATAAATCTTCAAATCCACTAAAAATGGTGTCTATGGAAGACACACTTAATTGACCACCAAAAACAAGCAACAAATGCACCTTTTGGCCCTCTATTGGTGGTTGCACTTGACTAAATACAACCTCAATCAACTCAGCACCATTGGTCACACCTAGTTGGGGTAGTAAAAGACAACAAGAGGTTTCTTCCAAAAAATAATGTTGGGTATAATTAGCATCACAAGGAGGGATCTTCTTATTTAACTACCTAACTTACTAAATATAATCAAAATATTTACCTCTAAAAATGGATTTTTTTTTCATCCCCAAACGCACTCCACCTTTTCCTTTCACAAGCCCTCTATGGTCTTTTCTAAGCACCATATGTAAGGCATCAACATTGCCTTTAGGAGTGAACTCGCCTGTAGCCTCCTTAGTCTTTCATCTCATCTATTCAAATAAAATGTGAAATTGCTTAGTTAAAATTCTAATAAAGTGTTTTTAATATATTAGAAATGTATTTGATAATTATTAGCTCTATAGGTCACAATGTTATAAACTCACCATTGCATCAACTATCTTCTTTACTCCCGAATCATAAATGGTTCTTCTACCGCTTGAATCTCGAACATGAAGCAAACAATACCAATCAAGAACCTGATCTCCCTTTAGTGTAACTAGTTGCCACCGATGAGGATGAGCTCTAAATAGGGAAAAAATCATCATTAACCCACTTCTTTCGAGACTCATCATAAGTTTTATGACCCATGTGATTGTAAAACTTCCTTTGGCTCGAAGATTGTGAAGCTTTACTTCGTTTTTCCTAATGAGTCAATAGAAATCAAAAGTAAATTAAACGCTAATGTATGTAATGAATTTTTTAGTTAGTAAATACCATTTTAGATGCTACTGCTTATGCTTACAAATTCTTACGGAGTGTTTTTTTGGCAACAAATGACCCCATATTTCATAAGACATTTACTAAGATGCTTCCTTACTCTTTTGGTCTCCCTCTTTGTTTTCTCTTCTTTTCTTCATCTACTTACATGATTGAGATCAATCTCTCTTCTTAGAAATCCATCCACTCACAAACTTAGACTTAAAATCTCTAATCTCTCTACAACAGCTCAAAGAAAAATATCCTTCTTGCTTTTATCAGTTGAATATGAAATAAATTCTACAAAAATGGAAAATTTGAATAGTTAGTAATATGTGAATTAAGTGAATTTTACAAAAAAAATTTGAATTAACATAATCTAGCTTACCACTTTATCTTCCCATATAGATTTCTCTAAACCCTCTACCACCTCATTCCATGACTACAAGATGGAAATTTTACGCATACAAATGCCAATTTGTGTTCCATACTATCTATGCCACTTCCTACATGGTTAACCTAAGCTATATACTCAAGGTGCATTGGTTTGGCACTTTGAGATTCTTTGTTTGACCTCTCCTTCTTCTCTCCTTGGAACCTTCTTTACAAGAGGTGGCAACATGATTGGAATCTTGAGTTTGTTAAGGTATTACCATCAACTCACGTTCATTTATGGTTGTGTCAAGCATACCCTCAACTGGTGGGGCTTGGCCTGTCATTAACTCATGCTGATCCCACCTAGAAGAGACCTCATCATAAGCCCTATCTTCATAGTCTCCTTTATCCTCTTCCTTCTCCACATCATAGTCCTTATCATCATTACTATGCCCATCTTCTACATCTTCCTACCCAGGAAGAATGCCATCTCTAAAGAGATTCATTATACAAGAAATCTATTTATATTCCTATATATCAAACCAAAGAGATTATGTAACACCAAAGGTGAATGCATGACTATGTATCAAATAGATATTGATCTGAATAAAAGCAGTAGTATCAATGTTCTAATGACACCTAATATTAATTTTAAATAAATTGCACTTGCATCAATGTTGTATAGTATAACTCAAATTCTAGGCTAAATCACTATAAATATGCAATTTCTTGTAATAAGTTAAGTTAATCATCAATAATACACAGAGAATCAAAAATTCAGTATTAAGCATCAACACCATTAGAGAAGGAAAATATTTTTCTAACATTCAGACCATTATTTTTGAACTAACCGTCCTTGGAACATTCTCTGACTTAAGAATTGGACTTGAATTTAATAAGGTAGTCCTTATTTGCAAGATTAGACAATCCTTCCTCTAATGCCTAAAACACAATCTGCTTTTGTTATTTACCTTTATTACACACCGATATGTCACTCAAAAACAAAAATACTACATATGTCAAGAGTAAATCCACTTATAAAAAGAGGGGGATCTTTTGATGGTAATTGATTATTCACAAAATGATTAGGTTAACCTGATATTATGATGACAAATTATTACTATGAGATTTTTGCTATAAACTATATTCAAGACTGTAAACATAATTCAAGGCTAGGATTGAAAAATTTTGGATTCTCATTTTCTGATTCCATGTTGTGTTTTATGGAGTAGTAGAAGTAGCTTTATTTTTAAGACTTAACTGAAACATTATATCCAAAAGACTGAGACCATAACTTTAAAACAAAATATATCTATTTAAATATATATATATGTCCATAAATCTTGAATGATATGAATTTGACAGAAGGTCAATATATATATATATCAAAATGGGATCACGTGAGAACCCCTAATTAGTTATGTAAGAACTTTGTTATATAAGAACTCATCTAATACCATTAGTTTAATGTATTTAAATGGATGTGATTGAATATACATTAATGGCAAAATTATAGTTATCATAAAGTCAAAAATCAATTGAATGTTGAGAAAGATTCTTTTCCATGATAATTAGGTAGTTTTCTAGACATCTTTTTATATTCTCTAAAAATCAGTAGTTTCCATATTCTTCATTTTGCTCTATATTCAAATTGCAATATTCGAATACTGCTTTATTGATTTATTATTCTATACTAAAATTCTAATGTTCTAAAATATCATTCTTTTGTTTAAATCCATTAGAATCAATGAGGACTGTAGTATTTCTAATTCAAATGTGAGTATTACTCCTGAAGTAATACCCAAATGTACTTCTGGAGGGACAAAATCATGGATATCATGTTGTTCTAGTGAATTAAAACCATATGTTGGTATGAAGTTTTCAAGTGTTTATGAAGGCAATTCATTATATAAGTCATATGCATCTGAATCTAGGTTTAACACTGGGAAATCTACTACCAAAAGAAGGAAGAATGGCGTAATTAGTTTTCAATATCTCGTGTGTAATAAAGCTGGATATAGGTGTAAACAAAAGTTTTATGTTCAAGATAAGGGAATTATTAATGAAGGTGTAAATATTGTTCCAATTTTTAAGAGAAGATTGGTGACTCGTGTTGGATGCAAGGAACAAATTGTAATGAAGGTTTGTGATGATGGTGCTTATGTTATTACAAATTTCCAAGAGGGATATTATCATCCACTTTTTCTATCAAGTTTCTACATTTTCAAACATCAAGAAGAAATTTGAGCATTTTGCACAAGAAGATGATTTTTGATAATTCTAAGGTAGATTTTCACAACGCACAAATTGTATTGTTATAAACTAAATTTTTTTCTTTGGTTTTGCCTTGTTATAATAAATTTTGCTTTGTGTTTGCTTTTTGTTTTTTAGGTAAATGTGGGTCTTGTAAAAATATATAGAATGATGAAAGAATATGTTAGGGGTTATGAGAATTTAGAGCCTCTAAGTGTGATTCCAAAAAATTTCATAGGGATTTGAAGGCTTATATTGAAGATTTAGATGCTCAAATATTTGTGAATAATTTTAAGAGGAAGAAGTTGATATAGTCTGTTTTTTCTTTGACTATCAAATAGATGATGAGGATTGTCTATATAGAGCTTTATGGGCAGATCCAATTTGTAGGAAGATCTATGGACTCTTTGGCGATATGGTATCATTTGACATTATTTATCAGAGTAATAGGTATGCAGTTAAATTTGGAAAATACTATAGTATACGTTGGAATAATATAAACAAATTTTCAAACAATAGGCATATAATTTAGAATAATAACAGTATAGTTTAAAACAATAGTATTATAATATAGAAATATAATATTATAGTTTAGAATAATAGGTTTATAGTTCGTTATATTAGAAATATATATAGGAGGTTAAAATTAAGATTTATAACAATATTATAGAATTATTACAATGTTTTGAAAATTTATTACAATGTTCTAATTGTTAGTTATATTGTTCTATGTTTATATCAGGTATAATATTGTGTTTGAGCCTTTCATAAGAGTTGATCATCATAAGAAATGTGTTACTTTTGCTGCTGGTTTTATAGCTAAGGAAAATGTAGTTTCTTTCGAATGACTATTTAGAACCTTCCTTAGAGTAATGGGTTATAATGAGCCTAATTGTTTAGTTATAAATCAAGATCCAGCAATGAAGATTATTGTGAATAATGTCTTTGGGAAGTGTGAGCATAGGTTTTGTATGTGGCATATTATGAAACAGATGCCTGATAAAATAGGAAGAAATATTACTAAAGAGACTGATTTTTTAAAGAGGATAAGCGATTATTTTTGGAATTTAGAGATTGAACCACAAGAATTCGAAGAGAAATGGAACAAGATGCTTGTTAAGTTTCATTTAGAAAACTATGAGTGGCTTTACATAATGTTTGAAATGAGAAAAATGTGGATTCCAGCTTATTTTAGAGATGTATTTATGGGTGGTATTATGAGAACTACATCAAAATTAGAAAGTGAGAATAATTTCTTCACATCCTTCGTTAATCCTTATGTATCACTAGTAGAGTTTTTGATGAGGTTTGAAAGTGCTATGGATGCACAAAGGCACACTGAAGCACAAAATGACAATGATTCTCAACATAAGCGTCCTGAATGTAAGACACCAAATGGAGATTGAAAGACATGGGTCCTAGGTGTATACCATTAATATTTTCTATGATTTTTAGGATGAAATGTATAGTGCTTGTTAAAAATGGTGGTATGGAAGAGTTAAAGAAAGAAGATGGGTTGGAGATTGTAAAAGTGAGTGAAGGTTGTTAGAAGAAGTTATGAAGGTGTTATGAATTCTAACAATTATGAAATGAACTGCTCTTGCAAGCTGTTATGTTGACAAGGAATTCCATATAGGCATATGATATATTTATGGAAGGAAAAGAACATTAGAAGTATTCCTATGCAATATATTGTTAATAGGTGGACTACCATGGCAATGCAAAAGCCAATGTTTAACCTCGATGGAAAAGTGATGGGTAGTTGTTCATCATTTGGTGTTGAGAGGAAGGAGTTGTTGAATGAGTTATGGTTTGAGATTCATAATTGTGTGAGTTTGGCGAAAGAAAACGAAGAAAACTTGATTGATCTTATTAATCATCTTCAGTTCTTTAGGTCAAGCTTAGAAGCAAATAATGCGAATGCATGTGAGAATATTTACTCATACAAATGAACAAGCTATTGAATAGTTGATTAGATCTTTTACTCCTCAAATTCTTATTGAACCTCCTAAGATTTCAAAAAATAAGAGTATTGGAGTTCACATTGGAAGTGAACAATGTGGCGTTGGATCTTCAAAAAGATTCAAAGGTGGAAAAGAAAAAGTAGTGGAGCAATCCCAAAAGTAAAAAAGGTTATGTAGATGGTGTGGGGAACTTGGATATCCAAAACCGTCCAAACAAAATTGTATAATTCAGAAAAATAGTTTTATAAATATATACAATAATATTATGATTTAGAATAATACTTTTATGCTTCAGAACAATAGGTTTACAGTTCAAAACAATTAAATTAACTTGGTTACAATAATACTATGGTATATAACAATAGGTTTATAATTATAAACAATAGTGCTATAATTCATAGCAATAACTTTATAATTTAGAACAATACTTTTGTAATCCGAAACAATAATCTAATACTTTAGAACAATAGGCTTATAATTCAAAAACAACAAAATCGTAGTTTATTATCTAGAACAATAATATTATGGTCTAAAACAATAGTTGTATAGGTAAGAACAATAGTTTTATAGATCATAACAATATGTTTGTAGTTCTAAAATAATAGGTTGAAGTTCAGAACAATAATTTTATATTTTAGAACAGCTGTTTTATAGATCAGAACAATAAGTTTGTAGTTTTGGACAATAGTTTTGTAGGTCTGAACAATAAGGATAATTAAGAACAATAGTTCACAATTTAGAACAATAGTGTTATGATTCATAACAGTAATTTTATAGTTTAGAACAATAGTTTTGTTATTTAGAACAATAATTTTATAGTTTAGAACAATAGTTTTGTTATTCAAAACAATAATTTTATAGTTTAGTACAATAGGTTTGTAATTCAAAACAATGAAATCATTGTAATTTACTATTAATATTTGTAACAATAGTTTTATGATTTAGAACAATAGTTTTACGGCTCAAAATAATTAAACCATCTTAGGTTATTACTCATAACATTAATACTATGGTCTAAAAACAATAGTTTCACAATTTGAAACAATAATATGATAGTTTGTTAGACCAATTTAGAACAATAGGTGTATTATGTTCGAACAATAGGTAGATTTGTTAGAACATAATGTTCTTAATTTATTTTAGAATAATAGTTTTATATTTTAAAATAATTGTTTTGTAGTTAAAAACAATAGGTCATGGTATATAACATTATAAAATTAAACTAACTACTGCCTATATAACTTGAACGCTAGATAAAGATATTGCACTATCATATCTACATAATTGTTTAAAAGGATCAAGTATGTATTTCTTCCAAAGAAGATCATGACATAATAATTAAAAGATAACGTTTAATAAAGAGAAATATGCTTATTGTTGCTTTAGTTGTTCCTTTGCCCATTCTTTTGACTTCAAAATTACTTAATCCTTGAGCTTATTTTGTTTCCCAATATTTTAGCACAATAATCAATGCATAATTTATTCAATATATCATCCTATAAACATAAGAGTTGAGAATATTAATTGATATATAACTAACAATTATAAAGAAATTAATAACTTACATCATTGGTTGGAATCCAATATTCCATTTCTCATCACTCTAGCCTTGTTATGTTTCCATATGCTTCATTATGTACACTGCATAGTCATTTACCTTGGTGTTGTCCCTCCATTTCATTATTTTCAATGAGAATCCTTAAATGTAGTAACTAGAGCACCATCCCTTATCTTCTTATCCCTTAAAAATCTAGCGAAAACTCTCAACTGTATCAAGTCAATAAAAAGAATTAGTACAATAGCGCATTAAATTTAGAACAATATAAGTATAGTATGAAACATTAGTTTCATTATTTAGAACATTAGAATTGTGATTTAGAATAATTGATGTAATACTTAGTACAATAGAGTTATATTTTTAGAACTTCAGTTATTGTACATCAGTAATTTAAAACAATATAAGTATAGTATGAAACATTATGTGACTTTTTTTTGAAACTAAGGGGACATTCGTAGAAAAAAAGACGAATTGTCTTGAACATTAGCACTATAAATTGGACATTTGGTATAATATTTTAGTATAATACGGTAATATTTTAGAACAATAGTTACATTTCACTAGAACAATTAGAAGTTTTCTTAGATAAAATGTATAGTGCTTAAAACAATATGTATAACAATAAGTAGAACGATAGAATAATATTATCAGATAATTAGAATTGTAATTCAGAACAATATATATAATTAGTTAAAACATTAGCAACCGAATAATTTAGACCATATTATTTAGAACATTAGACCAAAAGCATAATAATAAGTTATAAAATAAGAATAAATTACCATTCTCTTGGGAAAGTGTATGTATTTTGATATACACGTAACACCCTTCTCAATAAATCTGTTGTCAATCACCTCAATTGTTCTGTTTAAAAAGTTATAGCAGAATAAGTAATAGTGCTCATAGGCACACACTTGGAAGAACACCTGAAATGTAAACAATACACTGGAATTATTATTTAGAAAATTAAGAGAATAACTATAGAACACTTGAAACATTAAATATAACAATCGTAAAATATATTCATTTACTTTCCAATTGAACTTTCTCAAAAGAATTTATATTGGAGTGTCTCATTTCATCCTCCATTCTTGACCTAAAGGTCTGGTATCTATTCAAATGAATCCGTCTGATGAAAGTGTGTATTACTACAAAGAATTATCTATTGTGAAAAAATATTAGATTAAATATTCGTGTAACATTACATTAGAAAAAGTATTGTTCTATGATATTTAAATATTTACCCAATCTTCAATAAAACAAAAAAATATGTTCTTTGCTTCTAGGCTTCTTCTTTTATTCATAACATTAAGAATATATGTTCATGAATCAGCTATATTGTTCATAACATAGTTGTTATCTGAACTATATTGATCATAATGTCATCCCTATTAAATCAACTATATTGTTCATAATATAGTTGTTATCTGAATCATAAATAGGGAGCGTAAGTACAAGGGAAGGTTTTGTGGGCATCTTTTCTCATGCTTTTGTTCAGCCTCTTGTTCACCAAAACTGAATTAGAACAATAGAACTAGAATTGATGAACTAAAACAATATAAATACAAAATACTATGATTGTAATAAGCTACCCTTATTTTGTAATGCCTTTCATAATTGACTAAGTTAATTGAAGTATATGCTCCTCCAATTCTTGCTCTTCTTGTTGGAGGTTTTGAGTAGAAGATGCAGCAGCCTCTTATTAGAGTAGTGGTTGAGGAAGAGAGGTTGCAGCATCCTTCTGTTCAAGTGATGGTAGGGATAGGGGTAATGGTGGGGATAAGGGTGTGTGTGTGTGGGGGGGGGGGGGGGGGGGGGGGGGGGGCAATGGTGGGGATGGTTTTGAAGAGGATGGTGGTAATGGTGGGGATGGGGACAATGTTGATGATGGGTGCAGTGGTGGGGATAGGAACAATGATGGGGATGGGGGAAATGGTAGGGATGGTTGTATATCAGTGAAGATATTAAAACTCGGGGGAGAGAAAGAAATGGGAATAATTATTTCATTGATTTTTTCTTTTTGTTGACAATTGGCCTATGCTTTCCCCATTACCTCATTGAGTTCTGCCATAAATGCTGGCTCATTAAATAAATGTTGGTCTTGGCTAAGAATCATTGGACTCTTGTTCCCCTCTTGGGTCATGGATTGTTTCTTTGATGTATACTTGTTCCAAATATTATCAATGAGATTGTTCATCTCTTCTTTTACAGAAGTTTTTTTAAACATTGTGTTTGCTTTGTCAATCAAAGCATACATCTCATTGACGTTGGAAGCAAAATTCTTAGCTATTATACCAAAACTCACTAAATAAACCTATGGAAATAATATAATAAATATATAACTTAGAACAATCGTTATATAATTTAGAATAATAGTTATATAATTTAGAATATTAGGTATCTAATATAGAACAATACTATTTTTTATTAGAACATTAGTATATCCATACGAAATCAATATGTCAGCATAATTTATAACAATAGTTATCAATAATAAAACAATAGTATAATAGGGATAAACAAATGAATAATTATACAATTGTTTGGAAGCTCAAAATAATATAATGTTGTTTAAGAACAAAAAATAATGATTTTTCGAACAATTGGTTTGCAGTTTTAGAACTTTCAGAACAATAGTAGCAATAGGGGTAAACATTTGGAACAATAGCGAATATTTTTTAAAAAATAATTGTTAAGAATAATTATTTTATGATTTAATATAATAATATGAAGATTTGAAACAATAGGTTTATAGTTTTAAATAATAGTTTTATAGTTCAAATTAACAACATCATCACATTTTAGAACACCAATTAAGAATTTTATAATAATAAATATTTGTTTTAGAACATTATTATTGTGTGAAATTTTAGTGCTATTGAGTTATGTATCAGAACAACATGTTTAAACTTTTGAAAAATAATTTTATTTTCTAAAACAATATTTATAGACTTTAGAACAATAGTATTATGGTTTTTAGCGTAATTATCAGCATGTTTGTAGAGGCCTTTGATATTGAAGGTTTAGATTCACCTTATTTTGTATCGATTCTCTCAAGTACAAATTCTCTTTCCAAAGCCCCTCTTCAACTCAATCTTCATTCTAGATTGAATACAATCCTTATTCCAAACTGATATGAGAGGAAATAGTCTTGGCGGGTGAACTTTTCCTCTCTTTAGTCTATCAAAATAGAAAATCTGCGTTTGGGAGATTATTTACATATTTAGAACAATTTATTGAATATTGAGAACAATACAATTAAATTTTAGAACACTAAACATTATTAGTATAGGAGTTTATTACCATAAAATATGGGAGAGGAGTAGTAAAAATTGAAGATCCTTCTTGGAATTCAGATGAACGCAACATGTGCTTGTAAGTGAAAGCACACCAATCAAAACCTTGGGCTTCTTCATCCTCATCATTTTGCTCGTTAATGAGCTGACCTCCGATGGATAGTCCATATACTAGGTGAAATGGTATCTCTTATCCTTGTGAGAGTACAAATGATGATCTGTTCGGGTCAAAATTCCTGGCCAACTCAACACAAAAATTAGATTTATATGTGTCAAAATCTAGTTTCAAGAAACCTCCAAAGCCAATTATCTTAATGGCTTCCTTGTGGTGTTCAGGAATGTCTTTTAAGACAACGACCATAAATTACTCAGGGAAAACTATCTAATTCAATACATTAACATCATGGGTTTCCTTTCTTCTCTTCTCTTTAGATTGTGATACAACTATGTCCAATTATTTCCTTTTTTCACAATTGCTTTTTGCTGTTTGTACAAGATAGGTAAGATCATAAAGACTCGCCTATTATTAAGATCATAAATATTTACAATACCTTTATATTTACAAGATAGGTAAGACTATAAATTATAATAAGAACAATTGAAAAAACTAGGACAATACCTTTATTTATATTTTGGAACAACTTAATAAGAGTTACAATGGGGGGGGGGGGGGGGGGGGGGGGGGGTGGGGTTTGAACTTGATTTGTGAGCATTATATATAAACTTATGAATAAATACTTAAATGGTTAGAATATTAAATCTCAAAAATCGAACATTAGCATAATAGTTTATGGTTTAGATCGATGTGTTTATGGTTTGGAACAATAGTTTTACAATTCAGAATAATAGGTTAGTCTTTTAGAACAATAATTTAAAAGTTCAGAACAATAATATTATATTTCAGGACAGTATGATTAAAAGTGAAACACTATGCATTAACTCAGTAGGAGTTTCGAATAGTATGAATAATCTTTAGGACATCTAAGTCAACTATTGTAACAAATAGAACAAACGAATAAAAATAAGAACTCTAGGGTTCCAAAAAAGAACTAGAGTTCAGTAAATACGAATATAACAACCGAACAAATTTTTGAACATTATACTATAATATTTAGAACATTAGGGTTTGAAACACAAGTGGTCGAGTTTAGAACAATGGGCTTAATAATTAAAATAAGTGAACAATACTTTTAAACATTAGAACAAAAATGTTGAACAACTGATTTAAAGTTTAGCACCATCATCTAAATTCCATTGAACAATTGATTTAGCGCTAAGTACAATAGGCAAAAACATAGTACAACTGAATGAATCATTCAAATAATTGAATTATTTTATAGAACATTACGAATTGGAACACTACAATCTTCAACAAGATCAAACTCAACTAATAGATCCTAAGAAATCCAACCATAACCTAGTACCTTCCCCGACAACGGCGCCAAAATTTGACCGAGCTATCCCAAATCCATCAAAAATACCTAACTATTCTACAGAGAAGGTGGAATAATATATTGAATCACTATGAATCTAATAAGTTGAGTCAACTCAAACAATGAGTTGAGTGGACTAAGCTCTAAAATTAATTATAGATGACAAAAATTATGGTAAGTTGTAAGCAAATAGGTAAAGACACCTAAGATAGTGAATCCCCATTAATATGGACTGTCATAAATTTATGCTCCCAACCCGTCAAACTCAATTTTTTAAACTATTTCTAAGACAAGCTCCTTAAACTTTACTAAGGACGTCTTTCGAGTATCAATAGCTTCCCTCTAATGTAATCAAACCTAATTTCGTGGAATTATGCATAGAAAGACATTAACCACGTCATTCACAAAGTCTAAATGCTTATGACATCTACTTTCGTGATTCTCACATCTTAACCTAGGATTCTAATTTAGACGAGGAACTGACTTTCATTGTTAAACTTAATCCATATCATTAAACAAGTATGTCTAGTCTTTTAATGAGATTAAAGCCAATCCTAGATTAAAGAAATTGCATAAAGATTAGAGATTTTAGGATACGAGAATCTTCTAAAATCAATCCATATTGGGGTTCATCAATACCCTAAATTAAGAAACTACTTAATTATATTAAACATGAAAATAACACATAATAATAGAGAAAACATGATTAAACAACAAAAATAAAGAAAATGTTTAAAGAGAGAACCAAATACTTGTAAAACAACAAGAATTCGGCAAGAATCGTCGATTACAATAGCATAAAACCTTCTAGTCTTAATGTAAGCTTCAAAGTAATGCTTAAACTCAAAGGAAACTATTGTATTATGAGTTTTCTTCCTTCCAAAACCTAGAAAAACTATTTATATAAACTAAATTTACATCGGGCTTAAATAAAGAAAACTGCGGAAATCAGGCCTAAAACAGCACACTCGTCCGAGTACTCTACCGTTTAGCCAAAAAGAAGAGATCAAAAGCAAAATCATCTTTCTAACATAGACTAGGGCAAGTGTTATACATATTCGCTTGATTCTCTTCACACTCGGGCGAGTCCTTTGCACACTCGTTCGAGTCTCCTCCTAGCTAGGTTCAACTCATCTTAAAACAGCCACATCTAAAGATCACCTTTGTTTGAGGCATGTGATATATCATTGGAAAGATATTGAAGTTTAGTTTTCAACCCAATGATAATTACACTTCTTATCTTCTAAGCACTGGAACTCGGATGAGTGCTCTACAAGATTGTTTGAGTCTCCAAGATTTATGTTTGTTTCCACCAATTAAATGTATCCTTGCTTCTCACATGATCAAATAATCTTCAATCCTTTTGCTCCAAAGACTTGAGGTTCTTCATAATCATTCTCAAAGTCCCGTGGATCGCTCCACGATAACTCGAGCTCGTGCTATTACTTTGGGTTTGCTCTAATATTCCTAAAATCCATCAAAAACACTTAAAGCACCCGTGAATGACCAAATGAAGGAAAGTGAACTAAAATCATGTGGATCCACACTAAATGCATCTAATATACATTCAAAAACCCCTAAAAACACTCTTAAAATACGTACTAAATATGACTTATCAATGCATCTTAGATTTTAGTGGTGTTCATCCACTCGAGCCTAAGTTTGGATCTTTTTTGTGATAATTGTAGAGGATGCAAACCTCCATCTACTTAAACACTTTATTCGATTTTATTCAACTTTTAGTGAGCGTGATTAACCAAAGAAAAATCACCATTGGTACTCTCTTATGATCAACTCCAAAAATCTTTACTTTATGTCTCTTTCACCTATGAAGTACTTGATGGGTTAGGAGCAACTTCTTCCTTCACTAGGTTAAGTCTCAAGATCCTAACTTTGAGTATCATATTCAAGGAACCATCATCATGGATAGGTCTCCTCTTAATCTCTCAAGTATTCCCTTCCCTTTGCATCTTTACTTATTGTAATCCATTTACATTATGCAAGTTTTTTTTCTTTTCTTTTGGTTTATGATGAAGAGATTTGAACATCTCTATTTTCTCTAGACTTATTCATATTTTGACCCATTTTCATGATCAAACCCTAAGTGTGCATCATAATTGAATATAAATATAGGTGTTGTCTTAATGCTCATTTCTTGTTAGCATCATATAGCATACATCGATGTTCATCGTACCTTTTAGTCAATGATGTTCAAGGGCTAAATCATACATGTCCTCTCTGAACTATACTTTTATTTAGTTGAAGTATGTCATGGTGAATAGTCTCATTAGACTAAATTCTTCATTTGATTAATAAAGTTTCAACTCATGTTCATGTATAATCCATATTGTGCATATTTCAGTATTGCTCTTTATTGCTTTATTTCAATATTTGCTTTTTAAATTTCGCATTTTTATTTCATGAATCTTATTATGTTATAATTGTGTGATCACGTTTATCTTTTTGCACTAACTCAAGACTTATTGAAGTGCTATCATGACTAATAAGATGAATTGGACAATCGGCCATAGGGACCCTTAATCTTGTGGACTTTGACGAAGTGATCACTTAATCTAGGTTTATATGAATAATCCTTAACTTACTAAACCAACTTAATCTAGAGTGTGCTCTATTTGTATTTTCATGATTAGGAATTAAACTTATTTGTTCCATCTTAACAAAAATTGCTTGCACTCATATCTTGAGTTGACATAGAGAAGGCAAGATGGGTTGTAAAAAAAATCAGGCTCCCTAGTGGTGATTCACTCATCGAATCGTCCACCCGAAACCTAGATGGGTTCAAGACCCTTAAAATTACGTTGCTTGCAAAAAAAAAGCCCCTACATACGATTTTTTGTTCAAATAATCATCCATTTTGGACGGTCCAACCTCCACAAGAAACTTCCATTTTGGACGATGTAGCCCATCAAATGTCGTACATTTTGGACGTTTTGCTTCAAACTATTTTTTAATTAACTAACTAGCCCTAATTACTGACTAAACACTACTTAACATAGTACGTTACACGAAATTAATTAAATACACAGAAACAACATAAAAAATTTAACATATTAAGAAATACATTTACATAATCTTGAATTGTGTATATGCTTCTTCATCAAACATTATATTGGACATTGATGCTACTAAAAATCTTCAAAATTATTGCGATTGAGGCACCCCGAGAGAGATTGTAAGTGAGCTAATAGAATGAACTCGAGACGAAGTAAGGGAAATTGAGTAAAAGTGAGAGAAGTCGAGTGAAACTTAATGATAGGGGATGAAAATGAGTACAAACAAGGTAAAAGTGATGTATAAAGTATGTTATACATATCAAGGGAAAATTTGATAATTTACGTATAAAATACAGGCGATTGTTGATTTAATAGGTGCAACTCTAAACGTCGCTGACTAATAACTCCTTAATGTCAGCACTTTTATTTACAATTTTGTCATTTTCCCTCATTTCCCTCATTTCACTCACATTCTTTTGCCAATATTTTTGGAAAGCAATCTTGAACATGTAGACGCATTCGATTAACACTCAATCGCAATCATCGGATGAGGTCAAATTTTTTTTACGGTGAAAATGGTCAAAATGCCCGGAATAGGCGTTTTGATCACGGTGAAACCGCACATGTCAAAACGCCTATTTCGGGAAGTTTGACCAAGGTCAAACCACCCATTTCGGGCATTTTTGACCATTTTCACCATAAAAAATTTTGACCTCGCTAAATACATTTGATGATTGCGATTGCATGTTAATCGAAAGACGCCGACATATTTGAGATTGAATGTATATAAAGTTATGGAGAGAAGAGAAAAATAACAAAATCATAAATAAAAGTGTTAGCATTAAAGAGTATTTTGTCGATTAGTATAATAACCCCTTTAATAACAATGCATGTTCAATTTTTTTTTTAAAAAGGTAAAAAAAATAATTCGTCATTCTTGTTGTCAATTTTCAAAATGGGAAACTTGTTTTCATTGAAATCAATAGCACCAAACAAACTCGATCTCCTGAGAAAACCAACCCTTCTTAGGCAGTTAGGCTAGTTACTTGCTGCGAACCATTTAGTTTCGTCTTCGTCTTCACCACGAAAACTGAAAAAACGGATATGATGGTGACATTGCTGGGCCATGGCGCCCATGGCCTTCATCGTCGTCCACCATCTTCAATTCCCTTCACTATTAACTGCAACTTAACCTTGAATTCCGTGGTCACTGTCACCCATCCATTAACAAGAAGGAATACTTTTTTATTTACTGCCTCAATTCTCACACAGTTCCACAATTTCAACCCCACTTCACCCAACCCATTGCTTTCTGCTTGCGCCCGAGAAATGGATGAACAAGAGGAATCCTCTGTTGTCAACCTTTTTCAGGTAGCTTATTCAAGAATTTTATGCAAAAAAATAATGTGTAGCTGTTAATATTATGTTTTTTCGCTTAAATTTTGTTAATTGACAGCTTTGGTGATGTAATGGCTATGTAATAATATTATGTGTGATGGGGTTTTAGTATTTTTTGGTGTGTAAAGAGTAAAAACGACATTGATATACAGATGGGATCCAAGGTCTTGGGTATACTGGTATAGGTATCGTCCCGGAGACTTTAATACAATGGTTGTTGATTTGGGCATGTAGCTCTGGTGGTGTTTCTGTTTAATGGGTTTTTTCGGATACGTGTTGCAAAGACTTGATCTACATTGGAAGAAGAGGGGGGATTAAGATTAGTACAAAGTGCTTTTTTTTCGTGTTTGTGTGTGTGTTTGAGTGTATAGAGAGCCACAGTTGGCATATATGTAAAGGGGATTTGATCTGTGGTCTTGAGATCTAACCCCGAAAATTTACCGGCTAAGTTAGCAGGCATTGACTGGATGGTTAGCATTTGGTGAAGGTTTCATGAACTTGTACTATGATAATAGCATTGTTTCTGTCACTTGATTTTGAGGTATGGGACTACGAATGATTTTGCAGGATATTGTTATTTCACAGTAACAGCTACGAGAGAAACATGTACTGTATATTACGGAGTAGTTTTTTAAAAGCAGAGTTGTAGGAATTGAAGCCACTTGTCACGCTACGAAGCTTTACTGACATGTGTTTATGGGGAGCTGGGATAAACTTATTAGCTAAACCTTTTACTATTTCTTAGCCTGTTTGAATGCCATGGGATTGGAAGTTTGATCAGTTATTTGTGTAGAAGACAATGATAAGAACTATGACAAAGAGTCATTTCCTACTTGGCTTTTGCAGAACTGAGACCAACATTTTGTCTTGAAAAATTAGCCATATGGTTATGAGGTTGATCGTAGGTTGTTATAATGATGTCTCCTCAGTCTTAGAATTGTGTACATGTCAACTTAGTGTTAAACTGGGTCCGAGGTTTGTGGATTCTCTGTCTTGACACGTGTATGTTAGTTCATTGTTTTTCAGTCTATATGGGTGCTTTATGCTATATGATGTAACTTTATCAACTGTTATAGTTCATTCTCTAAAGGCCGTTGCTTGGTTTATTTCCTGCTGAAGTGATGATGTTGTAAAGTATCAACATTTTATGATCCGAATCTGTTAAATGTAGTTGGGAAAAAAAGTAGACAAAAAAACCAGAAAAGGACCCTGATAATAGATTGCAATTAGATTCAAGTGATGGCAATATTTTTTGGTGTTATGTACATCCTTTATGGTTTTCTTTCTATTTTCATGTTGTTGTTCATTGTCAATTCCTAATATTGGACAGACTGAGATTTGTGGTTAATAGTCATACAATTTAATTGTGTTGTTTGTGGATAAATTGTAATTTTATGCTTCGCTTTTCAAATTCATGCAGGAAACCTCGCCATCTGTGGTATTCATTGAAGTGCTAGAATTATTAAACAAATCTAGCAATTCAAAGGGTGCCTTGCTAGCTGACGGAAGTAATTCTAAGATTGAGGGGACAGGTTCTGGCTTCCTCTGGGACAAGTTTGGTCACATTGTAGGAGTTATTTATTTCAATCAAAGCATTTAACTTACATTTTTAGATTTCTATAGATGTGCTTTAAAGTAAACATGATTTAATTAAATCTAGTTTTTTGTATCTCTTTTCCTGGTTGTTTCATTCTCTTACTGGTTTCCTCTCAGGAAGCATCATTCTGTTTGGTTCTAGTTGAAAATTAGTCATTGACATTACCGTTACATGTAATTCCCCTATGAACTATTTCTGTCATTTCTGATTTATTCAAGTTCATTATGGTTTAAAGAGTACTCATATCTTTCTTAGTTTCTTTACTGGTCATGTCTGCAGCAAGAATCAGTTGTGCTTTCGTTCATGTAATGACTTTGAGATCTCTGAAATGCAGGGAGCTGTGTCTATATATGGCATGATTTAGCATTGTTTTCTATGCTAGCTGATGAGTACACCTAAGCACTTGCATTTTCTTACTTCTGTTAAGCTATTATATATATTTTCTGCAAATAATTTCAGATTGAAGAATTGCTTTATGTTTGCTAGGTTACGAATTACCATGTCGTGGCTAAGTTGGCAACTGATATGAGTGGACTACAGTGTTGTAAGGTAGGTGTTGGAACTTGTTCCTAAAGTTTTTGTTACTACTGCAATGAAAAGTCTTCTGTATATGATCTATAATAGTTTGTCTAATTTCATGTTATAGGTCACTGTAGTTGATGCACAAGGATACAAGATTTCAACTGGTGCTGAGATTATTGGTTTTGATCCAACATACGATCTGGCTGTTCTTAAGGTACTGGATGATGCCTTTTTTTTTTGGCATTGAAGCATCAAAATATCATTGTAACTTGAAGCATGTAGAGTCATCTCAATAATCATGCAGATGAGAGATGGAATGGTAGAAGTGAAAAGGCTTAGCTCTTTTTTTTAATGCCCCTTGTGAATGTCACTATGCTTGCTAGAGTGTTTTGATGCTTGCTCTGTTTATAGAGCTTAAATTGGCCTTACTTGTGTTCCTTGGCAAGTGATTTTTGACATATCTTGGAAGTAGATTCTGCAGAATTTGTGTTTGGTTTGTACTTTATTTTTAATTTTTAAAGGTTGGTTTTAAATTATATCTCAATGCTGTCAAGGGGATTGGCCTTTCAGGAAAGTACAGGGGTTTGGCCTCTCTTATTATTACTACCTAAGTTAATTAGGTCCTTGTTTTCTTTGTTGTTACAAATGTGGACTTGTAAATGTTCTTCTACTAGGACAATGATGATACTTGTGTCTTTTCCCGACCATCTTCAGTATATCTCACATGTTTAGACAATTCTTTGTTTATTCCACCTTTTGGAGCAAATTCTAATAATTTCGTTTCTGTTAAAGTTTGATTCTCAGGGTAAAGAGTTGAAACCTGCTCTTCTTGGAACATCGCGTGATCTACGTGTAGGGCAAAACTGTTTCGCCATTGGGAATCCTTATGGATACGAAAACACTCTTACAACAGGGGTATTTTCTTGCAAGCCGCCATTTTGCCTCTACTTTCAACTGGGTATCATAGCAATATTCTGGATTTCTTGAGCAGCATCTTAGAGTTTGAGATATCTTTTTCGGTGAACTTTTAATTATAATGTCTAATATGTTGGGTGGGTAATCTTCTAGAGTAGGTCTATATATACAAATTACCCCCATTCCTATTTCTTGAGTAGACTACCATTGTTTACTTTGGTACCTTTATGAGAATAATTTTCTTTTTTTTTTTGAAAGAAATGAGAATAATTTAAGAAATAGGAAATAGTATTTCGCTCTATTTTATGGATGAAAACGTGATGGCTTGTTACTTGTGAATGTTTACATGTGGGGATTGCTGTTTGTAAATTAAGTAAAACAGTATGGGTACTCACAGACAAACTTTGTTTCGTGGTGGTTGAAGCGGGTGGGGGTAGGAAGAGAGGGGCGCTCAGTGTATGTATCTATGCCAATCTTATTGGTCTTGTCATATTAAGTTTCATATGGAATAATTTTCTGGTTTGATAAGAATTTACTATGATTTTGGCCTTATTCCTGCAATCTTTTGGAAGGTAGCCAGGGCACAATATAAGGCTTCTGTAGCATAAAGAAATAGCTGAATGTCTTGTTTCTAAAGTGGATATTGTGAGATGCGAAATAAGCTCAATAAATTTATGAGTTTGGAAATTTTGAACCTGTAGGCTAGATTCATAAGACATGCTTTGTTCTTAAACAACCTGTAAAAGGTTCCTTAATTTATATGTTTAATGTGTTTCACTGCAGCTTAAACCTGTTTCTTATGTTGCTTTAAGCAAAAAGTTACATTTACCACCCAGTTCAGGAAGTGATGCATGGTAATTCATATACCCAGGTAGTCAGTGGCCTGGGCAGAGAAATACCGTCTCCCAATGGACAGGCCATTCGAGGAGCTATACAAACAGATGCTGCTATTAATGCTGGTAATATTCAGAGTACCCTTCAATGTCTCAATTTTTACTCTACACTCTTTAAGAATCCTGTTTGTTATCAGTTTTCGGTGCCTTGATAAAGCATATTATATTTCAATGAACTGGCCATTGCTTACTACGCTGCATTTCTTTTTCTCTTTTTCTATTATGTATTTCCTTATTTTAGCCTATTCATCTCAGGTAACTCAGGAGGTCCATTGATCGATTCATATGGTCATGTCATTGGTGTAAATACTGCATCATTTACTCGGAAAGGTGAAGAAAATTCATCATTTGGTTTTTCATTTTGTTTGCTATCTTGAAGAAAGGAAACTGTATATATGCACTATTAATCTTTTACATGAATGACTATAGTAATGAATGACTTATGTTTATAACTAATGTTGCAGTTACTAAGAAGTTGCTGTCTCTAGTTCATGATGCTCTTTAGTATTTCTTATGGTTATGTCTTCTATTGTTTTGACTATCTCAGTCTTTTGCATGTCTCCTGTTGCGAAATATGACTATTTAGTACACCTATCCATGTTTCTAACTTTGGATGTATAGGTCCTTCAGTATCAATGCGATTGATAAACAGTAAAACAGGGGTTTGTTGATTTTTTTCATAAGCTGATTTGTATGTTGTTGTTGTTTTTTTTGGCAACGAATTTGTATGGTTGTTAGGCTTTCTAGTTAGGTTTAAGGAATCGTTCCTTTAAGGTACCCCATCCCATCTGGCTATCTATGTTGGTTGTTTGTTTCATTTTATGGTTCAGCAATAAATGTTCTGCTCAATCATTAAAAAAAAAAATATAACAAAATATGTGAATTTTTTTTATTTGCTATTCTATATGCTTAATTTAAGTACTCTTTCCTCCCCAGAAGTTGAAATATTGTGTCAAATGTCGTTGTAGTAGACCAGAGATTCTGGTATGGTAAAATATGTATTCTAACTGTATGTAAACAAGATACCTCTGACTGAAAAACTGGATGTGGATATTGCATATTTTTCTGTAAATCTTACTAAATCAAAAATCTGTTTATCATTCCATAATAGTTATAATGTTAAATGTGGGACGAGCTTCTGTAGTTTTTGAAGAGTTCCAGAACTTTTCGGACATATATATAGTGATAAGTTCATAGAAGCCTTACAAGTCACTGGATTTTTTTGCTTGGTGATTTGTGTTATTATGATTTCCTTTTTTCTAACAGTCTGAATTAGATTTTAACTTTACAATTCATTTTCGGTGAATGTAGGCACTGGAATGTCCTCTGGTGTTAATTTCGCTATTCCAATCGACACAGTACTGCAAATTGTACCTGCTCTTATAGTCTATGGAACACCTTACAGCAACCGGTACTAGCTGAATATTGATATCAGCATCTAAAACTCTCTGTGCTTTCCTTCAACACAGCTTAGCAAATTTCATGAGTAAACTGATCGATTTAATAAAGCCTTTTACTCCAAGGTGATTGCTGCATGCATGCTCTTCTATCACTCTGTTGGTCTCAGTCGTTAGAAAAACTAGAAGTTCATAATAAATTTTAATGTTAAGGTGTTACTCTGTATATTTTTAAACAGCAATGGCAAATGTGCACACTTTAGAATTTTGACTTGTTAGAGACTTGTAAATTTCTTTCAGCATTACTGTCTGATGATATATAACCTGATACTGCCTTCGTTGAACAAGCTTGAGAGGATATCATTGTTGAAAGTAGAAAATTTTTAATATTATCTGTACATGTGGACTGTCAACCACCACCAGCAAAAGTATAAATCAAATAAAATATTTTACTAGTAGTACAAATTACTAAAGGTTGAATAATAAATTTTTAGATGTAGCTTGTGACTTAAGCTCAAGCTTCAGCTGAGTTGATGTTTTAGAGCTCAACAAGATTGTTCGAGGTAGTGTGATCATGCTTAGGGTATGACGTGATAATATATTATTTAATGTTTAGATTAAGGCCCTAACTAGCTTACCTTAAAGAATTTATTAATTAGCAAAAAAAATAATCTGTAAAAATTAGTTTTAATTAGTAAAAAAAGTTTAAATTAATAATATCATGCTTAAAAAATATTAGTGAATTCTCAAACATCAATTTTAAATAGTAAAATTAAGTCTATATTAGTTAAAATCAGTTTTAATCAGTAATAGTTTATTTTAACCAAAAATTATATTTTCAATTTTGTAAAAATCTAGTAAATTGAATACGAATTAAATAGTATGTATAACTCTAAAACTATTTAGATAGAAGAAAAAATATTTATTTTCTTTTTACGTAAATGGAACTGCAAACAACAAGGAAATAACTTATGTAGACATGATTTGATCTCATATATTGAATACCATCCTTCAAGACTTTAACCAACTAAAATAGTTGACATTCAAAACAAATATATATATATTTATACGTACAAATAAACAGTAAAAGTAAAGTCAAATTGACATATCCTCTTGAGATTTAAAGGAATTGGACTAAATATCAACTTATGACCGAACCTAAAACATGCTGCAAAGAAGGGGTTTCATCCAAGAATCAATCATTCGATCATCTTCAAGGAAGCTAGCACCACAATCAGGATTTTTTGCATAATTGTTATCTAAGCAACCCAAGCAACACAATAGGGACTAAACAACAAACCAATAGTTCGAAAATCAACACTCCAACATAGGCTCATTACCCAAATCAGCATTTTTCAATGACTCGATATAGGAACATAATAGGATAGAACCTATATGGCCAAATCTAGATTCCAACCAAAAATCTAACATTGAATCACCATAATATAATTATCAACGAACAAATTCCACACCTTAATCAACATCCATGCTCAAGATTGGGTTTTCACCTAATCCCCTAACTAATCTAACTACGCATGATTTAGACTCAAAACTCCATAGCTTTAATCAAAAGTAATATATTATTGTAATTAAAATCAAACTTAACTAGTTTATAATTGAAATCTAAGGCAAACAAGTAATACTAAAGCAAGAATAGAAAACCAATGAAAGGCAATGAAATTTAGAATAAGAGAAGTGCTAGAAATTACTGATATATTAAAGAAAATTTCTTAGTAGAACAATCCTTGATTCAAAATCTTGATGACAACAAATCTGAATCAAAAATCCAAAGTAAATCCACTAGTACATAAGGAAAGCTAAATTTCTACCCTAATGCTCTCTAAACTACTTTTTTACTCTGTGAAAACTATGTAATGATGAATCATAATCTGTCCTTGTTGCTGGTCCCCTTCAATACCTTCATAAAAGAGTTTAAGAAGTATATGCATCTATCCAAAATTGGCCTAAGCAGGAGCTTCAACCATGTTATGAGCACTTGCTTATAGAGGAATGTTAGGCTGATATTTGAACCGAACGACCACTCAACTTTATCTCTAAGCACCCGCTCAAAAGGATTTTTTTCCTTCTGGGCGCCCTCTGGAAGGCTGCTCAGTGCCCTCACATAAGTTTCTATCTTTAATCCACACTAAACTGAACTGAGCTGCTGCTTGGAATCCTTTTGAGCACCCGCTTGGTACTAAGCGCCTCGAGAGGCCTCTTAACTCTTGGCTTGATTGGTCTCTCAGCTTCTTTTCTTAGCCCTTCTACTACTCAACTATTCTCTTTGTTCTCGAACTCATGCCAATTATGTTCTTATAACAAGAAAATGAAAACACGCATAAAAGTAGAAGAGGCACAGGGAATAAAGAGGGAAACGGGGCAAAAAAGTCATAAATGCACCTAAGACAGAATCATAAATAAAGTAGTGTAATATATCACAAAACGGAACGAACTCGGGCCAAAAGAGTATGAAAGCTCTGCTAGGAAGGCATAAATGAGCGATACAAATGTCACTCATCATGGCTTGACATGGTCAAGGGTTAGTGGCTAAAAAAAAGATCTATCCACTTAGGGACACTACTTGATTGGAAGTGTTCATAGCGAAAGGAAAACCTCCATGATACAATGCCACGAGTATGTGCTGAATGCCGCTACTTGGAAAGCTTTGGTAAAGCCAAATGTCGAGCCACGAGCCTTAATCAATTTTTGGCTATACCTCCACTCTTAATGTGTTTCAAATGTAGAACATATTTGCGTGAGATGGTGCCTTAGGGTGCAAGTTTCCACACTCGGAAAATCACATGCATGATCCAAAAAATCCCTAAATACAATATTAGGAAAGTTAGTTGGGTTCACCTTAACCCTTGAAAATCCTCATCGTGCCCCTGCACTTACTCTTTAGGCAAAACAACATTCCCTCTTTACTAATCCATTTTGGTGTAATAACTTAACTTATTGAACCAAAACTTATTGGTTTCAAAAAAAATCCTCTTTAAGTACTCTAAGGGTTTTCTTACCAACTGTCTTAAGTTTTTAGAAGTATTAGCCATCAATAAATAGGAATTGATTTAACATTAACAAAAAGATTACAAATAACCATCAACACTAAATTAACTAACATAAATAGCCACAAATAACACATTAGTAAAAAAAAACTCAATTAAGAATTTCTAAAATTTTTGGCATAATTTCCTTTAAATATTGGACTATTTCTGTTTTCAAATCTTGATTCCATAATGTGTTTTCAATCACAGTTAAACATAACAAATATAACCAATCATACGTTGACATAGCACTTTAATATTTTGGCCAAATAATCTCATCCTCTGTTTTTAAACCATCACTACATGTACCAATATATATAAATTTGTACAATATTTCAAGCAAAAGTCTCAACTCAAAATTATTCTCAACTGATTAGAAATGCATTCTCAAAATTCATTTCAACTAAACGTAATATTTCTATCTTCTTAAATCGTAAAACTAACTCATTTCTATGAAAATTAAGTGGTTGAACAAGTTTGTACCTTCATAATCTAATATTTGTTCTCATTATTCTTAATGGTTCGTTCTTCGTAATAATATAAGAAATTAATTTTGTATTAGTAACTAATGGAATTCACAAATCAAGTAGATCAAGTTGCAACACATTTGAAACACTATTAGTTTAAAAATCTAATTTTATTGCAAAACTAGTGTTTTAAGCTTCAAACACATACTTAAAATACTTTATATGCTCATTTTTGGTAAATCCGAAAGTATACATAATGAATTGATATTGGAATGGATGTTTATCATGAAACAAATACGTAATTTAGATTTCTTATAAAACGAAGATAGTAGTATATCAAAGACTTCACAATTTTGAATTAACAAAATAATAGTAGTTTGAATATCATATAATAAAACAATGACATGAATTATCTTAACTTTTCAAATTTATTCCAAAACGCATTCTATTTTTATAATCTGACTTTCTAAATAAACCATTGCATGATTAGATGAGCAAAGAAAGT
The DNA here is from genome assembly GCA_026401315.1 of Dysphania ambrosioides. NCBI lineage: Eukaryota > Viridiplantae > Streptophyta > Magnoliopsida > Caryophyllales > Amaranthaceae > Dysphania > Dysphania ambrosioides. Next base: position 16,795,164 of record CM048667.1, read on the forward strand.
TAGAAGAGGAATGAGCATAACACATGAAAATATTTGAAGTTCTTAACAAATGCTTAAGGAGAATATTTGTGTGTTTTTCACTAAACAATTTAATAACTTTTAACCCATAAATGTTAGGATTAATTGATTAGAATAATCTAACCTTTTGTCGATTCGCTCTTAATAATCCAACCTTTTGTTTATTTCAAAATAATTCAACCTTTGACCTCAATCCGCTTTTATTGAATAATACAAATAGTAACCTATAATAACCAGTCAATAGTTAATTTATTTATGTTTTTCCTCTTTTTAATCCCCTCTCCTTTTATTCTTACTCCCCCTCTTTCTTCTTCCTATCTTCATCTTTTTCCTTCTTGTTCCCAATATCGATGAATTCCAACACCAATGGGTAGAATGTGAATGAAGGATATTATATATATGAAAGAGAAAGCTAAGGTTGTTGAAGAGTAATCAAAGGGGTAGTTGTTGAAGAGTAATCAAAGGGGTAGATGATAATACATGTAATTAGATATTAACCCATAAATTGCCTTAATAAGAAGATCGAAATTACCTTCTACTGTCTTAATAGCAGGTAACCCGTAAACTGGCTAAATGAAAGCGGATTGAGATTAAAAGTTGGATAATTTAAGTATAAACAAAGATTTAATTATTAATATTGCAAAGGCCCAAAGTTGGATTAATCCCATCAATTAATCCTAAATGTTATTTATAGGTCCAAAAAGTCTAAATGTCAGCTGTAAACTTTTATGGTACCACTTGCGATTTGTCCAACATTTCAGCCAATTGGACTTAGCCCAGTCGCTACTAACAATCCAATTCATACTGTTGGGTTATGTTACTGGGCCTAATGTCCTTGGGTAACCCATAGGCCAAAAGAGCATTATGGTTCAATCTCCTTGGGCCAACCCATACATGTGTCGATTTGGTATATGCTCGCATCTAATCAATAACAATATATTCATTACTCCGTGCGCGGAATATGCAGTAAGAACAGTGGGTATTTAAAAAAAAATTCTAGGAAGCTAATAATTTTAGATAATAAATTGCAGTATAAGAGGATATTTATCATTTTTTTTAGGATGAATTCTTTAATATCATAAAAAATTTATTTGAAATATTGAGTAAATAGTTGCCATTAATTTCATGCTTGACCCGAATTTTAAAATTAATTAATTGGTTAAATTTTAAAGATAATCTGTCATTTTTATCTAATTGAATTTTTTTTTTTTTGTAAATATGCATTATTTATACGAAGTTTAGAATCTGCATTTGTTAAAATTTATCAAATCCCATTAATAAATCCTCCTACGCAAGGAGTTTTGTAAAAGAACAGTAATTCATGCATTTCATGACAAAGAAAGCTACTTTATTTTCCTACGCTATTATCTTTTTTAACAAATTATACAGTAGCTTTCCTAATGGTGAATAAGTGTACTTTTTTAAACATAAACTTGTAATTCTATATTAATATATTACAAAGCGTTCGAACATTTTGTGTCACATGATATTCTTTCATGTGCAAAATGTTTGTCATATCAATCTTTCATTCAAAAAAATCATCTCCTCAATGGTTTGAGCACATAACCTTTGAATTGGTTAGTTGTTTAATGATACAAATTAAACTTAAAGATGAGAAAGTCGTCACTAACTTTACCTATTCATATTTTGGTTGATGGTTGATGGTGCAAGGACAACATGAGAGCCGGTATAGGATGGTGCATCGCCTCGAACGTAGAGGAGGGTCCTAATACGACTGACATTCATGCGAAAGTATTGACTTGTTCGGGTGCAATAACGTGGGTCTCCTCCTTAACACACGAAGAGTCTATTGTAATGACTAATTCATACAATCTAATTAACAAGCACCCTGAGGAATGATCTAATCCCTAATATAAGGACAATTCATACCTTCTAGAAGTCTTAACTTTTGCCTAGTTACTAAGGTGAGTTGAGAACATGCAAGTTAAGGTTAGGAAATGTCAAATAAAAAAGCACTACATAAAAATATTATCAAATAAGTTATTGTCGAATAAAAACTCTACATAAAAATATTAGAAAATAATTTATACATCTAACCCTTTAAAGTGTAAATAAATTATTATAATGTAAAATATCATCTTCTCAATTTATCAAAAGTTTAATCATCTTCTCTTAACGTACTTTGCAAAAAATTTAAACTCAATTTATGATGTAAATAAATTATTATAATGTATTCAATAGTGGCATCACTCAAGACACTCATTAATGAATAAGTTATTAAATACATATATTGCTTAAATAAACATAGTTTTATCAGCATAATTTGAAATAACTCAACTTTAGGGATAAAATTATACAATTATAATTTAAAATGTGTAATTCCCTTTTTTTTTTAAAAAAAATCAATTGAAATAATATTTAAACAACATTCACTAAAAGAGAGACATGAGACATAACAATTACTAATGGAGATTGCACTTGTAACCTGGCGTGCTTTACAAATTTCCAACAAGCGATCATTTCTTCACATTGATTTGAATGTTTCACTTTGTGATTCCCATCATAATCATTTGTCGATTTTTCCTACCTCCCATTTCTTAGAAACTGGTTCATTAAAGCAGAATATAATCATGGATCTTTTTCGATTCGCAAAAAACACAAAAATCTCTTTGTCTTATTTCAATTTAAATAGTCAAAATTTTAAGTAATAAGAAATAATATATTTACGAGGGATTTTGTTGAAATATTTCAATATGAATTTTTTAAATATCAACTTTTCATAAATTTTTACCTTATAAATTTAAAAATAAAAATATTTTAAGACACTAAAAAGTCAAACAGAAAAAAAAAAAAAAAATTAAGAACACTCAAAGCGGTGATCGGAAGTCGCACGACATTTCACGTGCAGAGTTCCATATGTCTAATCAGTAGGTAGTGGTAAGCCAATCCAAATCTTTAAAGCTCTATATTTATGAAATGTACATACATCTTGGGTTATACTAGAAGCCAACAAAATACGAAGGTACATATATACGTAATATTATGTGTATATATATAGTTTTAACATTTATTAATGATAATATTAATTACTATGAATTATTATAAGGTAAGGTGTGCCCACGATCATATGACATGATAGTGGTATCCGATGCTCTTTAAAATATAAGAATCACCTATTGTTTCCGTCAATTCATAATTTGTCCTTTACGTAGGCCCACAAATTTACTTGTAAGTTTTGGATCTGCACCACATACTGTAATTGAAAACAAACCTTTTGCCACATCCATCTCTGCCCCCTTTTGCAGGAGGCCGATCAATAAAAAACAAAATTGCCATCTCCAAATATGAAGGCATTGATTAACAATCTGAGTCGAGCTTATATTGTTGTTTCATTTCATTTGCTTACAATCAATTAGAACCTTCCTGGTAAAATTAATAATACCACAGTTGGATAAGTTCAAAAATTCAGAATTCTAAGGATCTACTTTGCCAAGACTAATTCAAAGGATAATCACCTTATTTTATACATCGTTTGTTTACAAATAATCAACAAAAGAACTTGTATACACACGGGACGCGATAATATTATTGTATATCTTACAAAAATTACCCCTTAATATAACATATCTCGGTTCTTATCAACTTTAAAGAGTAACAATCTTTGTTATATCAAGAGGTAACTTTTAGTGGCGATACAACAGCCATATTATATCCTGCAAACTTTCGTGAAGAATCAATCTTTTATCTTCATTATTTTAGTGAAATACGGTTTTACGATGAATGCAACATGTACTATGGTCACGAAGTAAAGCTTGAGAATTACAATGATGATGTGCTATTTCATTAATTTGATCCTTTGGAAAGGTGAACCGTTAGAGTTGAATTGCCTCTGATTTTGTTAGAGAGTAAATTGAGAGACGACAACGCAGACGGTAGTTCTGAGCTATCGTAGCTACGAAAGGCATGTAATGGTGGAGCCAAATTGAGACATGAGCAGAAAGTGATATACTGCCGCCATCTTCTCACTCATTTATTTCTTAGCAAATTTATCACGAAATCACTATTTCATTTTATTTTTTAATATGAATACAATCACGTTTTTTTTTTACATTATCTCGAAGAACCCATAGACCATAGTGTCTAGGTATGAGCTGTACTCTAAATTGGATTCATCAAAATAGAAACTTATATATTTTTATCCTGCAACATCTTCAAGATTCCAGCGTAAAACCATATCTCTTTTCACCTTAATTTTTTTTTTTTACTAAATTCGTAATATTTTTTCTCATCAAATTTTATGTTTATGATTAATTCCTGCATTTACTAATAGATATAAAAATTTTATGATCAATAACTACCTTTGTTGATATGCATTTATAAATTACTCCCTTCGTTCCTTTTTGTTCTTTCCATTTATTTACACAGATCATGAAGCAAACTTAAATTTTGTAATATAATTAATTATGCATTTATTAAAATTATAAAAATTTAATATTTAAAAAATATATATTGAGACGAATTTTTTAAAACCCCATATATTATGTTTTTTCTTATATATTGAGAATAATTCATGGTCAAATTTTGGCTATAAAATTTATAGATTCTAAACGAGAAAAATAAAACGAAACAGAGGGACTATTACATATTTTATTTTACTTTTATTAATATAAACTAGTGTATAGTTCTCACGATATTCTAAATTACTACTTTAAAAATATGGTACTTTAGTTTTTAGGTTGAAAATCATTATATTGACTTATATGATATGATGCATCTTATATGTTTATTGCTCATTTTTGTTTTTTTTTTTTAGTTTGTATATATTTTGAGAACCATACTTAATCTGTTGTTGGTTACTCCATATTCTCCAAGATATTTAACAATTATGGACTATTAAATGAAAAAAAATGTTAATTTATATTTTATCAGACCATATGAAATCATAAAATTAAATTTGTTGAAATACTTATATCGTTCCACCACATAGTGGACTACATATTGAAAAATATAATCCTATAAAAAAATGTTAAAAAATTAGTACAAATTGACATTCAATTCTACAAAAGGATGTTTGAGTGTACAAATAAAATATACTTATAAATAGGTAAGATGGTAAGACTATTAAACCAAAAAATATTAATCCAAAGTTCAAACAATTGTAGGAACATTTTTTGTTATCGTAGAATTACATGTTACTTGGTAGATAGATGAGGTCGCATATGGATGGTGTGGCATATCTCTGTTACACAAACTAACACATGTTGCATATATTTTAAGCAACACTTATATATATATATATATATACTCTCCTTATAAAATGGTAGATTTCATATATTTATATAAAATACTAATAAAAAAATTCAATACTTCCTCCATCCATTATTAAAAGTAACAAATTATATTTTTAATCGTTATTACTCTCTTATTTCACATTAAATTAGAAGCCTTAAGTCAGATTGTATCACGGGGCATGGGCATACTACTATTTAGTTTGATTGTAAACATGAGACAACTATCCCTCCATATACTTAGAAAGTAAAAAAAAAAAAAAAAAAAAAAAAAAAAAAAAAACTAACCACTCTTCATCTCCTCCTCTTCTCCCTAAGTTTCACAAAACATGAGGTTCCTTATACCAAACTAGCTTCTTAATTTTAGTAAATTACATGTTAAAGTGTGGTGAGTTTATCCATGATAGAATTAGTTTGAGTTGAATAGTAGTTGAGTAATGTGAAATTGGTTAGTTTGATAAAGAACCATACGGAATCATAACAATTTTCAATTTGACAAACTAGTGTTTAGCCTGCTCGTTTCCCTAGATAATTACTTATTTTAGTAAATTTGTATAAGTTCTTTTTAAAAAAAATCATTCATGCTTTGGTTTACATTAATATATAAAATATCTATATTATTTCTACATATTATTAATTTCAATATCATATTAAGTATCTTTTTCTTATAAAATATGTTATAGTGCTCATTTTTGTTAAGTATAAAATTCAACTCTTTTTATAGGAAATTGTTATTTTCTCAAAAGTATTTATATGTTGTATTTGATTTGATCAAATTGTGTGTTGATTTACAAGTTTTATAAATTTGAGTGGATATTACAATTATTTGTTAAATGTGTGTTCCAATGGAGTAACATACTTTTACAAGCTTTACATGCATTAACACGGGCATATATTAGTAAGACGATTATTTTGGAAGCCATTTTTCTTCTAAATTTGTTTAATTTGGAAAGCCTGACCTTAACAGTCTTGACATTACTCCCTAAATGTTTTTTTTTTAACTCACAAATTATGAAATTGATAAATGGTCTTATCCATCTACAAAGATAATAAAATCTAACAAATAAATAACAATTGAATCAATTAAAAATCTTTCTTTTACCAAAACTACAATTGTTCCATATCGGCATTCTTAATGTCCTCTTCCATATTGTTGTGTTTCACAACTTCCAACGAGAGATCCATCAATCTATTTTAATTATAAAGATAATTTTCGCAATTTTTGTTTGTTTGTCGTTCAAAGATTGACATAATATTCAATCCCTTATAAATTTTCATCAACAAATCACTTCGAACTACTTGATTATACACAGACTGAACTGAAAATAATCTCAGTAAGAAGAAACTTACTACATACCAAATATATAGTTTAATTGAATTAGAAAACATAAATCTTAAGAAAAAGTACAAGCACAAGGTAAAAAAAAAAAAAAGCTAAATCTTCAAAGAATAATCATGGCTATTTTCAGCCAAACAAACCCTGAATTCTTAGAAGAAAAAAGCTGACGGGAGATCTTGCATGGAGCATTTAATTAGTGACGTATGTTTATTCAAAATCTTAATTTGTTTCCTCAGACAAAGTGAAGGCCATAAATGGGAGGGTAAATTATGGAACATCCCTCCTAAATGAGACCGGAGATTCGATTTTTTTAAGTAATTAATTGGTAAACATTTAGAAGTCCCAAAAATAACCAACTACCCTAGCGGCCTATTCTCCTAATTCTGTGTAGGTAATTTGTTTGGTAAGTTTTTGTCCAATAATTTACTCCATTTTATTTTAATCCCATTAGTCCAATTTTTTTAAGTTTTCTTTTTTATTGGTAATCTTAATGTACTACCCTGTGTTTTTTTTTACTTGCTACATTTCTATTTTGAAAGTCAAATTTAATAAATTTTAACTATAAATTCTAATTATATTATAATAAATAATATATTTAAGTGAAATCTTGTTGGATGTGTCTCAATATAAATTTTTAATTTTCTACTTTATAAATTTAAAGAAAAAACGTTTAAAATTGTATTTTAGATATCGTAAAAAGTCAAATAGACGGGAAGTAACATATTTTTTCCAAACAAGACAGATGCGTGGAAAGGCGTGTAGATTGAAACGTGTGAGGTACGTTGGTGACTTGGTGGTGATAATAAACATATATTGGAGGCCTAGAATGCAAATTTACTCGATGCTATTAATCTTTGTTAAACATAATAGTACGAACTAATAAATTAAATAACTAGTTATTAACATAATCTGTGATTATGCTCAGAATGTGTTCGATTTTTGGGTTACGACATCTGAAGTTCCATATATTTTTTTTATAACTTAGGTAGTCAGCAATTACGATATGTTTTCCTTTCCCAGTAAGCAAACAGTATCAAATATGGACTTTATGCTAACCATACAGTCCAACTTCAAAAGTATTATCTTGTGAATTGACTAAAGCTAGAAGATGCTCCTCGTTGTTATGCTTTGGCAGTACTACTACTTAGTAGTTATCCCTTTTTTCCACTAGAAAAAAGGACTCTTCTCACCTATATTTCTTTTCTTGTCTACAACTTTCAATTATTAAGGATTTATTTTGCTTTATCAAGGTTTTTTTTTTTTTTTTTTTTTTTTTTTTTTTTTTTTTTTTTTTACGTTTTCTATGGTAATAAAAAAAAATTAGTAACTTAAAAGAAAAAGCATATATGTTAGTGTTTTAAAAAAGAAAAGAATATCATATGCTTTATAAGTATTAGGAAAATTTCAAAGAATTAATAAAGACGGCTACCTATCTAATTTAATTGGTAATAAATGTGGAGTGGTATCAAAAACTGAGATCAAATAATACAAAATAATTAATGTTAGGTTTAAGTATGACACGGAGAGAATTCAGGCAAAGACGATGCATTTTTGTTTTTTGTTTTTTTGTTTATGTTTTTGTTTTTTTGTTTTTATATATAGGCACGATACACCTATTTAAAACTCATAAAATTGAGTCAATAATAGTAGCATGAGCATTTGAATAATAATCTCAAATACTTTGTAACATTGACCAAAATATAATTTAAATTAAGTTCTATTTATCACATATATATATATATATATAAATAGAAATTTAAAATAACTATATATTGTTATGATCTACAAGCTTTTTATAAGTATACTTTGGCTATTTACCCTTATCAAAATAGAAAAAAGCGAACATAATTATAATAGATTTAATCTTGTATTATTTTTTGGCGTAATTAGTGTAAAATAGTAATTTTTAAAGAGCAACTTATATCCGTCAAGCCTTAATAACTTGTGTGTCGCACGAGTTAGATAATTATTGTAGTACTTCATAATCCACATAATTGTAAGTGTGTAATAGAGTCTAGAGAGATTAGAAATGAATATTTTTTGGCCGAGAAAATGGTAAATTTAATTCTAAGTAATTATAAATGATGTGTGGTGAATTTAATTTTCACGCTCTGAAATACAACGTGGTGGCGTGGCCGCTGAAAGGTGGTAGTGTTCTGATTGGTGAGCCAGAAAACAAGACAATGTCTTGAGTCATCCTCCTATATCGAGATGGCATCAGATGCAATCCTTTTGGATCCAACATGAATAGACGTTGTAGTGATCTCTCGTATTAAATGCTCATGTACTGAAAATTCTTAGAGTTGTGCTTGTCTTTTTCTTTTTTTCTCCCTTCTTTTCTTATTGTGTTCTCTAAATCTCTTTCTTTCAATTTTCTATTACATACTCCCTCCATTCTCCAAAGATTTCCTCATTTCCATTTATAGAGTCAAAATTTAAAATTTTTTACCACAAATTCTCATCACATTATAAGAAATAATATATTCAACTACTATGCACTTGGTTATTTTAAATCGAGTAATTCTCAAGTTCAGATTAGGTTTGGGATGGGTTCATTTATCTTAAAATTAGGATATAGAAAGTATGGAGTTTACAATTGGATTAAATTATAGCTATTTTTGAACTAGTTAACAAATTTTCAAATTTACGATTTTTTCATTGATCTAGCTCAAAAGTAATATTGGAACCCAATATATTTGTTGTAGTGAGGCAAAATTGAAAACCTGATAATGAAGTTGATTGGGCACTATCTGCCAATAATATGTTTCTTAATATTTGTTGTACTTAGGAATGCCAACTTTCTTTCAAAGAGTTTCTAAAGACACCTTTAAGCATATCTGTGAGAGGATTGATAGGAAATTGGTTGGTTGGAAAACCAAATTCTTATCATTGTCAGGCAGAATAACTTTAGCCAAAGCTTCTCTTAACTCAATTACTTCTTACCCTATGCAAACTGCTAAACTGTCGAGAAGTGTATGTGATGGTGTGGATAAGAGATTCAAGAGGTTTATTTGGGGTGGAAATGAAGAAGTTTAGAGAGTGCATCTAATCTCCAGGGAGACAATCCAATTAGCTATGGAACAAGGTGGTCTTGGCATCAATTTGGCTAGGGACCCCAATGCAGCATATCTCTCAAAGCTAGGGTGGCGAATGCTTACTACTACGAATGCACTTTAGGCTAGAGTTTTAAGGCACAAGTACTGCCAAGGTCGAAATGGGCTAGATATGTTTGTACCTAGAAAAGGTAGCTCGAATAGTTGGAATGAAATTATAGAAAAGGCTAAGAACATTTGGGAGGGAATGAGAATGGCCTTGGGAAATGGCAAGGACACGAAATTTTGGGATGACAAATGGGTGGGTGAATTTACCCTCATATCAGTTGCAACTAAGCCAATACCCCTTGAAATTGCTGACTGTAAAATAGAGGAATTCTTGAAAGTAGGAAGTGGTAATATATTGCACATCTTGTAGAATATGAAGTCTTGGACATGATCCAATCTTATGAATTACAAGAGAACCCAGACAAGGCAGATCTTATGTTCTGGAACGACACTTCTAAAGGAAAAATTCTCAATCAAATATGTCATGCGCATTATTAAGAAATAAAATTCATAATTGGATGATGATATTTTGGAGCTAATTTGGAAAGTGCCGATTTAACAACAAATCAGAAGCTTTCTATGGTTAGCATGCCATGATAGGCTCATGATAAACATTAATCATTTCAAGAGGAAGTTGGAATTGAATCCTCTCTGATCTCTTTGTAGTTTGGAAAATGATAATACCATGCATACCCTTAAGAACTGTGAAAAATCCAGATTGGTTTGGAATAAGGGGGGCAGACTTGCAAGAAACTCTAGCTTCTTCAGAAGTGATTTTAGAACTTGGTTTATGAATAATGTAGATAACTCCAAGATCCAAGAAGAAAACTCGTGGCCTACATTCTTTTGTATCACTCTCTAGTGGATTTGGAAGTGGAGAAACTAGTCAATTTTCAATAGCCACAACTCTATTATTAATCAGACGTAATTGCACGATGTAATGAGACGATGTCAAATTTCATTGTTAATTAGGAAATCCCTCAAAGGAGAAATTACACGAGGATAAAAACCTTTATTAACTGGACTACTCCAGGTGAAAACTGGTATATCCTAAATACCAATAGGGCAGCCAAGGATTCTCCTGGGCTAGCTGGGGGAGGAGGAATCATCAGGGATCATAATGGATCTGTTATCTCGGCTTTTGCAATCAATCTTAGTATTTGTAGAGCCTTTAGAGATGAATGTCTAGCTCTTTGTTGAGGCATTCTTCTTGCCCGTGAACTACAAATTACCAAACTCGAGATACATTTGGACAACCTTTCGTGCGTTCAAGCTTTGAAAAACACTAAGAGAATGTGCAGGGATTGTGCCTATTGTGGAGCAGTGCAAGTCAAAGTCATACACATTTATAGAGAAGGGAACAAAGTGACAGATTGGCTGGCAAATTATGGTGTTAATCTCACACCTCATTTCAAAATTCTAGATCCCTTACCAAGAGAGCTGCTTTGATTGGCCATGGATGATATAAGGGGTGTCACAACCCCCTGTTTCATCCCTACTTAGTCTTTGCTAGCTGCTGTTTTTATTTCTTATTTTGTATTTTGATCTTGTTTTCTTTCCTTTTCTTTCTTGTTTCATTTTCTTCTTCTTGTCTTTGTACCTCATTGAAATAAATAAAAGTTGAATGGGCACTAGACATATGCATATAAATTGGATTACAAGTTACCCTAGGTTAGAACAATATGTTTCCTAATTTAGTTCATTGTGTAGATAATGGTGGAAAAATTGGATTATGAGTTGCTAAAGTTAGGCCAATTCATGTATTAGATTGATATAAGTTTTGATATTAGCTGAATTCTATCCGCTGGCAAAAGCTATACTTCTATGATTTTTTAACTATTTCACTTTGACTAGACATGTTTGTCCACACACTACTTTAATTTTAAATCACTATAATTGTATAATAGTGAAAAGTATAAAAAGTTGATAATTATGAAACTACATATTAAGATGAATCTAATAAGATCCCACTATATAATATTTTTATTATAATTAAATGAAATGAGATGAATAGTATTAAAAGTCGACGTGGATCAACTCATGCGAGGGTGAGTTATCAGTCGGTTCCTTAGGTTGCCTAAGTTTTGAAAACTCAACACACAGTAAAACCCTTCTTATATTTAAAATTCAAAGAGTAATAGATCACAGTTGGTTTCCCTTATTATTACATTAGATTTTGAAAGTACCACCATTTATATTTCTTTTATATTAGAATTAATTAAATATAGAGTAATAAATAGGCTATAAGACATATACAAAATTAATATTGATGTGTCCCTTTTGGTCATATTTAGGAGTAATTTTGGGCTCTACGGAACCCCTTTTATTGCTAATATGTGTTTTCTAGTGTTTTTGTAGATTTGGTATTGTTTCACGGATTTGGAGCATTTTCCTCGATTTATTTGAGCCACTACGAGCATTGAAGTAGGATTGCATTATTGTGAAAATAGTTTGTAGTCCAAGACTGATTAGAGTCATCGATTCGATGATTAAGGGCTCGTTGAAGAAGAAGAGTTCGGGGCATTGAATTGATTCTTAAAGATCCAAGAGGAAACTCGAATTGGGCCAGTTAGGAGCCTAATAGAGACGCCAATCTTCTCGGAAGCTCGCCCTACTGGGTAGCCCTCGTCTAGAGGCGCGCCCGTCCGGGCGAGGCACAACATGAGAAGGAACCAGCTCAACGGAGACAAAAAGTAAGGATTTCAAGAAGAATGGATGTTGCTCACCAAAAATTAAAGAGTTGGTGTCTCAAGCATAGGAAGCTTTTCGACATTAACTAGAAAAATATCAGTAATAGCAAGGCTATCCTAATATATATCCAAGATATGCCATAGTGCATATCTCAGAGACAATTAATTTTTTTAAAGTTGTACTTTTGAGAAATAAAGTTGTACTATGCAAATGAAATTATACTTATAGAGTATAAAATTGCACTATTGGGAAATTGAAAATTGTGCTATTTATAAATGAAGTTGTACTTATAAAATATGAAGTACTTTACACAATTAGGAAATAAAGTTGTGTATAATTCACCATTTTCTTGTGACCCCATTGTTTTTCCTTCTTTTTCTTTTTTCAAGTTGTACTTTTGAGAATTGAAATCATACTATTTGCAAATGAAGTTATAATCATAAAATATGAAGTTGTATTGTTAGAAAATTAAAAATTATACTATTTGCAAATAAAGTTGTACTTACAGAATATGAAGTTCCACTATTAGGAAATGAAGTTATGCATAGTTTCACCATTTGTGTTGTTTTACCTTTATTTTTTTAAGCTATACAATTTAGATATGAAGTTGCACCATTGGGAACAATGTTGTACTAAAAGACATAAAAATTTAATTTTTACAAATTTATAAGATATTTTTACAAATATTTCTTAGTGATATACGTGGAATTTCTCTAATCTAGATGATGAAGGGTTATAAGTGAAGATCTCTCAGCACGCAAGGGAGTACATTTGGTACATTAACAATCTTGATTTCCTCTGGTTGGTTAATCTCCTATATTCAAAATATATGGTTAAGGAGAAATGAATTCAATTTGGAGACACTCTTACAAAATTGTTGTACTCAAGGATGAAGCGACATCAAATGGGTAATGTTGTCAACGCTCTAAGACAATAATGGGGTGGTGGTTAATAAGTCAAGAAAATATTTCTAGAGTGGTGGTCTCTAACATAAAAGAGATTTTATAAGGGTGAAGATTATTTGGAGTTTATGGGAAATATTGATAATGTTCTTAGAGAACTTCATCTACCTCATTTCTTGAAGAAGATAAGGCTCACATGGATGAAGACTTGTCAAAAAAAGAAATCAAAGTTTTTTCAATACAAATAATGATAAGTCTTTGGATTCGAAAGTGTGTACATCACAAATTTTCAAAAAAAAAAAAAAACTAGGACATAGGGTGATTTTTTGGTTCTTCAAGGGTGCAATACTTTTTTCAAAACAGGTAATATACTCAAAGAATGAAATATACATCCTTGTCATCATTTTAAAAAATATGCCTCTAGAAGAGGTGGGACATCTATGGCTGATAAGCCTTTGCAACACGATGTATAGGTGCTTCACAAAGTGTCTAGTTAATAGAATAAAAAGGGTAATACATAATCTAATCTTGGACAATCAATATGCTTTCATCTTGGGAAGATATGTGGAAGATAATATTTTGCTAAGTCATGAACTTATGCGCAAGACAAACACAAGAACGATGCTTCTTTAATGGATATTAAGGTTGATATGAGAAAAGCCTATGATAGTGTGAATTGGATTTTCCTCATCAAAGTTCTAAAGGCTTTTGGTTTTTCGAAAAGGTGGATGCAACTGATCTACTAATGTATCAGTTTCATTCCATATTTTACTAAATGGAAAAACCTTAGAGAAATTTCAACATAAGGCAAGGTTAAGGCAAGGTGATCCACTTTTGCTATAAATATTCTTAAGAATGCTTTAGCTTAGGCAAGATAACAACATGTTCAAAGGTATTTAGGTGTAGCGCAAAGCTCCTTCTATTAATCATACGGAGGATGTGATGCTTTTCATTAAAGCTTCACAAAAGCTTATAGCGCAGAGCTCCTTCTATTAGTCATATTTTTTACAAATGGTGTGATGCTTTTCATCAAAGTTTCACAAAAGCTTGTGAGGGGTTATATAGTGTAATTAAGATATTTTATAAAGTTTCAAGCCATCAATTGAATCTAGGAAAATCATATGCAAAATACAGCTTCAATATTGCAATAAAGGTTAAAACCATTTTATCATGGACTGTCTATGCATGAATGTGGTTGAAAATTTGGGTTGTCATATAAGGTTCATCCCTTTTCTTCCAGCCATTAATTGAAAAAGTTGCAAGCAAAATTATAGCCTGGAGTACAGTTCCTATGTCTTAACCAACTAAGTTACTCCTTAAACACTCAACACTTGTTTCAATGGCTAAGTTAGTCCTCAAAAACTCAACATTTGGAAGACTAAAATTCACCCAAAATGGAAAAATTTCCTATGGAAAATATTGTGATAGGATAGCCACAAAGTTGAATTTGGCTAAGTGAGGTATGAACATGGATTTGATGTGTTCTTATTGCGGTTTAGGGGAGGAGGATACCCAACACATCTTTAGACTTTGTCCTAATTCAATTTGATTTTGAGTTGATTGTAACTTGGCAATTAATTCAAGTGACAATGGGTCCGTTTCAATTAGGGACTGTCCATCTGACTATTCCATAACTCGAAATGATCGATAATAAGGAACATATTAGTGTTTGTAGGAGATCTTTAGCGTATTTGAAAGATAAGAAATGGTGTCTTTAATGTAGATACTAGAGATAAATTTACTTTTATCTCTCGAATGGATTAGGCAATGATCCAATATACATCCTTTTCAAACAAGAAGAAGAAAACCTTGAGTTTCTTCATCCACCAGAAGAATTTATGGTTCATCTACTGGGTTTTTCAGCGCATCATTAGGCTAATAAGGTAAGAGTGTGTGCCAATCAAATCCAAGTTGATGGGTCTTGGTGTAAGATCACAACAATGGATGAATAAGATGGGCACTATGTGCCATGAAATGGACTTTATCAGTAAACATGACAAATGTAGCTTTTTGTCATAATCTTACAATTTTGTAGATATTATGCGCAATAACTATAAAATGTCAGTAAAGCTGTCAAAATTAGACCCATCCTGATAAGTTACCCAAAATCGACTTGGACCCGATTTGATTATGACCCAAGAAGTGAGATACGAAAACAAACCCAACCCGACCTAAAGTCAATCTGAAATCAACTTGACTCGATATTCGAAGACCCAAACCCGATTTGTGTTCGACCTATTACAGAGCCGACCCATTACAGAACCAACCCGTTACAGACCCGACCCAAAGAGAATCCGAAACTGATTGAACCTGACACATAACCAATATAACCCAATTAATAACAACTCGTAACCCGAATTCACTCGATATGTTAACTATCTGAATATATGTGAATGTGACCTAATCTTACCCAACCTATTTTTCGTCCAATTTCTAATAACTTGAAACCAAACATTTTCATTAATGACCCAATGCGAACCCGATAAAGCCCAAACCAGATTTCAACCGAAATCGAGGCAACCCATTACCATAATTGACTTGGCCTGAAATCTACCTAGAACTCGAAATAACCCACTATAACCCAATTTACCTAAACCGACCTTGACCTGAACCGAATAAAAACTGACTCGAACCCGAACCAAACTTGAGCAAGCAAATAACCGATTTAACCCGAACCGAGAAGAACCGATCCTCGATGAGTCAACCCAGAACCGACATGTAGACCCGATTTGACACAATCAAAGTAATCAAAGAGGTGGAAAAGACTTTTAAGGATGCAAAGTGGTGAAAATTTAAAGGGATAACGTAAATCATGCACCTGTTATAACAAATAAATGTAGGAAAAATTGGATTTCTTTTAAAAGTAGTACGTAATCTTCTACCATATATCTTTAAAAAAATCATCGACAAAAATGTCGGTCCTTTTTAAATTGACCCCCTTTAATTATTGGCCCCCTTCGAATTGGTCCCCTTTGGATTGATTCTTTTTGTTTGATTTATGTCTCTCGTCTTTTTACCAAATAACAAAGCTTCTAAAACTTGAACAAATAAAATACTTGGTCTATTATTCTATAATGCATTTTAGGTGATTTCAATATGTAAAGCTTTTTTAATTTACATACTAGTTCATTGATTTAGGGTTCCTTATGCTCTAGATGGTCAAATAATAATAATAATAATAATAATAATAATAATAATATCTTAATGTATAACCTCGATGCATATTCTTGTGTACATGTTAAACATGTTGAATTTTTATCATTATAAAAGCTTTCTATTAGACGATTAATTGGTTTTTTGAAAATCATTACTTAAATTGAGATGACTCGTTTGGTATGTTAAATTAAATTATACGCTACCTTTTCTAAAGGGCAAAAAGCTAAATTTGCATGGTTGAGTTTGACCAAAGAAATGTTTACAAAGATAAAAAATATTAGATGTTAGTGGAATGTGAGTTTAAAAAAATGATAGTGAATTGTGACAAGCTATATTTAGGAAATAAATTTTCTTAGGTGATATAAAAATAAATAAATATTGCTTGAGCGACTGAATAGAGTGATAAAATGTAGTATTTCAGTTAACAGAGTAATGTAGTTGCATGAATTAGTTGGAGATAGAATGTATGTTTGATTAAAACTAAACGATTACCATGAGCTTATGTTGTAAATTATAAGAAATGGAAGTAATTATTAATATTTGTGTTAAGAGACAAAACTCCATATATGAGTTAGGACCAATTGTCTCACATTGATTAAATGAGTGAGAATTAAACACTTTATAAGGTTAAGGGAGAACTCCTCCTATTACCATATGGTTTTAAGATGAAATTCTCTTGGACCGAACTTCTCTCTTAGTGACGGATGCGGTCTAGACCCGTATTTAATAATTTGTATTATATTTTTTTACTTAGTCTATCTTGGAGCATTTAGTGTTTTGTTTTTTAAACAACAAAACCATAAAATTGTAAATACTTTATATTATAAACTAGTTTGATAAAATAACTACAAAGTATAAAATTGTAATAACCAATTGCAATTAAACCTTTAATGTTATAAGTTGAAGGTTTGGTTTCGAGGTTTTCTATATACACTATTACGGAGTATTTTTTATGAAAATGGGATCACTTGAGTTAGAAGCCTCTGTATGGGAGGAAAGTGACATACCAATTACGTTACACATGTCGTTACTAAATGCGACTCCATATTAACATACAAAAGTTAGAGGGGAATTTGCATTACCTCCGCGGCCCTGTCCATGGAATCTTTCCTAACATGGCACATATTGTGGATTAACGGAATTTCCAACAGGATGCATCTTCTAATTAATAAGAAATAAGATCTTGATCGTTGGATACAATTTGATCCTTCAACGGCATATCACAATTTGTGGTAGTATTATGTCTTGATTTTATTATAGATGCATTAGTAAAAGAATGAGAAATTTTTAATTTATATCGTAATTTTTAACTAAATTTTATTTTTATATTTGAAATTATAATGTTTATATTTAATATGAACTTTTCTGTATTTTGATATCTTTTGTATTTCTACATTTGATATAACAATAGCTATATCTGATATAACAACATATATATATATATATATATATATATATATGAAATTTCAATATCATGATATAATTTATATCACATGTGAATTAGAGAAGTCTCGTAATCAGAGAATGCATAAAAATAAGTCCAATAACAATAACGCAAATTGTATCATGAAATAAAATTGGGAGATAAAAACTTACCACATGTGACCATTCCTATTGCTCAAATTCAAATCCAGAAAATACAATTAAGTTGTTATAGTTTTAATGTTGACTTTTTACATTATTATTGGTTGGAGAAAATTCTACAAGAAAGAAACGAATTGACTACGTTCCTCAAACCAAACGTGTGTTTAATGAAAGAGAAACCTAATCCCTTGGATTAATTAGCTTAGTTGGATTATTGACCTACTTTCTTTGCTGACAAAGAGTTGAGATTTGACACAGCTGGCTAGATATTGTATTTCTCATTAGATGGCCAAAGTAAGCAGTTAGGAAGTAGTCTATCGAGCTTATTACGCTACTAACCAACCAACCAATGCTAATTGAAAATTAATATTTATTGATAAAACATAATCAACAAATTGTTGTAGTACTAACGCAAATGCCGAAAGGATAGATTTGCGTAAACGGAAGTTTCCTCACTCATGCAACTTTTTCCACCAAATAGGGCGACAATATAAAGCGTACTATAATTATCCCCCCCCCCCCCCCCCCCCCCCCCACCGTATACTTTCAGTTTGTGGTAATAACGAAGCTTCCTAAAGCTTCTAGTTTTTACATACCTACGTTGTGTGTATATATTTTTCATGACTACTTTTTTTTTTAAATTTCATTTTTAAACTTATTTAAAAAATAGGCTCGGTGTCAAAATATTTTCAAAAATAAGCTTCTATTGAAATATGCAGATTCGAACGGAAATAGCTGTCTAGGACACCGATTTCACTCAATCACTAGGCAGCGGTAATTGGGCCAGCCAAAAATGCTATTTTTGTTTTAACCTATGGCAACCGCAACTCTAAGCAGCAATTAATTTTTTTTTTTGTTTTTTTGAATGAAATAAATAAGGCAAAATCGTTGTATGGGACAGAGATTTTGTTCTGTCCAGAAGCTTTTTTAAAAAATACTTTGGTTTGGAGCTTATTTTTGAAATAATTTTAAAAATAAATTTTTAAAAAATTAGTCTATTTTCCCTAGTGTAAAGAAAATTATAAAAAATAGTAATATAATCTTGATTTAATTCAATATCTTGATAATAATCTCAATATATAAATTAATTAAATTAGATACTTTGTCCAAAAAATAAAAAATAGATAGTTGACAACCACAACCACAACCACAACCACATATTTAGATGTTAATATAATTGGTAACAAGGACGCGTATTCATGACGTTCTATATGCTAGTTTTAAAAAATTTCCTCAACAAGTATATATATATATATATATTAAAACTGAGAAAATGAAAGATTAGGTGCATTGTGCGTGAAAGTAAATACACATAAGTGTATTACGGACGGAATGACCCACATTAGTAGCACTTGTCGAAATCACAATCTTATATAGTATTAGTAAATAAATGGCACAAATCGCGAAAATAGTGGTTTAATGATTGTCTCGACTATAGAATATAGAGATGAAATCAAGTACTGAAGATAATAAAGAACAACTTAATATTAGTAGGTGCACATCACAATCCCACACTCACGATAAGAATTTAAATTTATGTATGTGGACTGTATACATACACTAATAGAAAAATATACAATTTTTAAGTGCTTATCATTATTTAAGATTTAGTGGCCGCTATGCTCTATTTATCATCAATTTCACACTCAAAAAGTCATGAAACTTGCGTAGACAGCAATGTCTTTTTGACACCTTAGTCGAATCATTACCAAAAGAGACAAAAAGTTTTTGATGGGCGTACTACTATTTAATTAACTTTGTGGTTAGTGGTTAGTGATGGTAATTAATTCATTAATAAATTACTAATACAGTAACTACTTTTGTTTTGTGGGAAATTATGCTTTTGGAGTTTTAACCATGATATATATGGCCTTTAAAAAACCATCTTATGTATGTATGTGTTATCTTTATGATAATTTTTAAGAAATTTCAAGTCAATTACGGTAACATGTTGCCTTGATTTCGGTTGAAATTCGGTTTAAACTTTATCAGGTTCGCATCGGGTCATTAATTAAAATTTTGGTTTCAAGGTTATTAAAAATTTGGTAAAAATAGGTCGGACAATATAAGGTCACATTCACATAAATTCAAATTGTTAATATATCGAGTTAATTCGGGTCACGGATTGTTATAAATCGGGTCATATCGATTATGTGCCGGGTTTAATCGGTTTTGGGTTCTCTTCGGGTCGGGTCCTTAACGGGTCAGACACAGATTTGGTTCTGATCTTCGAATATCGGGTCAAATCGATTTCGGGTTGGCTTCGGGTGGGGTTGGGTCATAAATAGGTCGGGTATGGGTTGATTTCCGATAAGTACTTATCGAATCGGGTCTGATTTTGACAGCTCTAGTTTTGACATTCTTTTTCAAAAGGGTTGAATTGTGCTTCGCTTCACCTTTTTCATTGGGTCGTCGTAGGAAATACTATAGCTATGATGGAGACTGGAGAATGGTCTTGTAGATATGATGGAGATCGGGGAATCCAACGAAAACTATGAAATTCTTATTCATAGTAACTGTAATTAGTAAGCTATTGCATGCTATATGTTTATTACTTTTACCCATAGCCTATAGCTCTATTGTATGAGCAATGCTGTATTTAATACTACAAAGTTCTCTATAATATATCTAATATATACTCGGGTTTATTTGAAGGTAGGTGTATTTAAAGGTATATTTTTCTCTTTTACTAAATTTTATTCATTAGAACTTTAAACGAGTAAAAAGAATACGCGTAATTGCTAATGCATCCAAATACATGTAAGAAATTCTAAAAATACTCCATATATACAAGGTTTTATAACGTTAATAAAATTATCACAAATAATGTCTTAGCAATGCTAATTTAGTAGACTTTTACCCAACGTTATCCTTTGCGATTGGATTAGACATATCAAGCAATTGTCATATAACATAAAATTTTAAGACATATTCTCCACGACTCTTATTATATATAAATACTTAAATAGTAAAGTAAAGAAGCATAAGAAATTAAAGATGAACACACAAGATAATAGAGATAGAAGACTATTTCAAATTTTTTTTTTTTTTTTTTTTTTGACATCTACTATTTCAAACTTCTTCTGTTATAATTTGCTTGTATTT
Source organism: Dysphania ambrosioides (assembly GCA_026401315.1). NCBI lineage: Eukaryota > Viridiplantae > Streptophyta > Magnoliopsida > Caryophyllales > Amaranthaceae > Dysphania > Dysphania ambrosioides. The sequence goes on from CM048667.1 coordinate 16,816,309, forward strand.
TCTCTTGCTTTTGTACATCAACCACTACATACAAGTACATCATTTATAGTTGTACTCTAACATGAAACTACTTTTATAATTACACTTGAATTTAGTAAGATAATATCTATATTAATAGAAGTAACATTGGGTGGTAACTAAATGATAGAGGTTTTATACCCTTTATATTAATGGATGAATAATAGGATCAACTTATTTTTCTCAATTTTGGCTCATTTTCACATTATTTCTAGTGATACCATTAATAAATGCTCATAAAAAGTTAAATTCAAGAAAACTATATAAAAGTTACTTAAAATAAACTACAATTTTCATATGAAAAAAAATCATATATACATAAAATAAGTTCATATAAAAATAGTGAAAATATTTAGTATAGTGAAAACAAATTCAGCCACTCATAAATAAGTACCTCGTTTGAGCCATTCTCTTATATTAGTTCTATGTTGATGTGTCCCACTAACTCTCTTATACAAACTAATTAAATGTTACAACCACATTTTTAATTTATTTCCATGAATAACCAATGTAATTACTCTTAATTAAATGCAGAAAATGTATAAATCTCCTTAGTCAATCTAATCTAGCTTAACTAAAAAGAAACTTTCACATGTGCAAAAGGTGATCACCAATAAATGAAAATACATGTTGTTATAAGCTCCCTACAAAAAATCTATTTTTTTTTTTCTGAACAATAAAAAAGTTAAGTAAAAGACCATCAATTTTCCAAGGACACAAAAATATAGCTAATTTAAGCACCTGTATTTTCTTTTACAAAATTGGTCATAAGTCACTATCACAATTTCGAAAGTTGTTGGAAAGAAGCCCAAAGTAGGTCCACTTCCACTACATTATTTATTTATTTATTTATATTTTTTTTTACAAGAGGAAGCTATCTTTTAAATTCTTTGAAAGAAACTACTTTATTGAAAAAAATATTATATAAAGCTACTTTATAACACCAGAATAGAATACTATGAGGCACATTTTTGGTAAAATTTTGAATTTGACTACTAAGTGTAGTGATTTTAATGACGATAATTTTAAGGATTTTTACTAAATTTTCGACGTTTCTCTTTTTACTTTCTCATTCTATCTCACAATTTTATCAAGTTTAAGTAAAAATAGAAAAATAAATTAAAAATTGGGGAAAATTTACTAAAAAAACTAAGAATATACACTAAGTAAAAGTTGTGTGCATGACACAAGTGTCAACACGAAAAATTATTAATCAAATTCAAAATACCAATAAAAGGTACTCCATCCGTTCTTCTTTTCTTTCTATTTAAAATTTGGGAAAAATCAAGATAAATTAAATATTATTACGATTTTATAAAAATAATTTAATTAATAAAAAATAAGATTAGATTATATTATAAAAATGATGCAAGTGAGTTGATCATTAAATAAATAGTGAAAATTTTAAGGTCTACGATATTAAACAATTAAAAAAAATTCACCCAATCAAAATATTAGATTAAAACAGAACGATTTAAAATGAGAATAATTAATATTTTGAAATTTTCGAATGAGAAAAATAGGAAGAATAAAAAAGAATAGAAAAAGTAGTATTTTACGGCCTTTATAATTTTATAAGGTATTTTTTACAACATTAATTTTATTATTTAATTTTTAATAATACTTTCTATTAGATAATTTCTCAAAAAAAAAAATAAAAAGTAATTTCTTATAAAATTTCCTAACATTTTGCATCCATTTTCCCACCCATCCACCAGACCACCATACATATAAACATCCACTAACCTCACTCTAAGTCCGCCTTTTTATTCCCTCCTATCTCTCTACAATTTTACTTTCTCTCTCTAGATTTACCTTCTATTATACGCCTCCCCCGTTGCCGATGACCATATAAACCATACACCTAATCCACATTCAATCTACTCCTCTTCGTTCATTCACATACACCACACCACACCACACCACACCACCTTTGTTTATTATCGTGTCAATACTCTGGAATACATTTTATTGTATTATACAACGACGCAATCATGTCCACAGATCTGGATGTGCATCCCAACCACCTCATTCCGGCGATCCACGGAAACCGAGCCATGATAAGCAATCTTCGTCACCAAGAAAACAACGAAAATAATACCCTCACCACGGCCACCGCCGAGGTGGTATTAAAGAAAAATAAAGCGGCCAACCAGGTGGTAGCAGTGGTGAACACGGAGACAGAGGAAGAAAACCCCATAACGCCTACATCGGAGGAGAATAAAATCCCGGCTCCGAAGAGCCCGCCGCCAGCGCCTCGTAAGAGGCGGTTTGGCGTTGCGGTTGCGTGTAGGAAGAAGCTGGATTTTCTTGAACAACAACCTCAGCTTATTATTCCTAAAGAAGAAGAAATTCAAGAATTTTTCGCCTCCAGCTTTGAACAAATTCACTCTCGTAGACTTCTGAAGAGGCGGTGCCCTTGCGTTTGATACGAGCATGGATTCAGTAATTTTAATTCGATTTTTCTTTTTCTATTTTTCTACTATATTTGTATTTAGAATATAACAAAAAGTTTATTTATTTTAATTACATTGAATGTAGATCATCAAACATCTGAACGATAAATGAAAAAGAAATGTAACGATCTCAGTTACTAAATATTTTTCAGATCATAATTAATATAAGGTTCAAGACAAGTTATTTTCTTGAATTTATATGGTTTTTAGTCATCTATATGTCTTAATTTTCTTTAGTTAAAATGATAAATTTCAAAGTTGGCATGTAATGACTTTTGACTTCTTCCGAAGTCATTTTAGATTCAACTCATCTGGTTCGATTATATACGGAAGATTACGTCATTTCTGGTTGTGATATATTCACGAGAGCTAGTCCATATACAAGTTTGAGTCTTGAAAAAATCATTTTAGCTCATATCGTCTTCTATGTCAATGGCTTCCGGCCATCTTAAAGCGGTGACTTGAGCCAATAATAAGAACAAAGCGACCGCTCAAATATTAATCAAGCTCCACACCTTAACAATTACGACGACGATTATCGAGAAAGTGCCCTCACCAAATGTTGCAAGTACTTAGTTGATTAGTAGCTAGCGTGTACAATCAGCGTGGCTTTTAGTGAAAAATCCGAGATAAGGTAGATGTGGGGTTGTTGGACGTTTAGGTTGCGTAGGAGATGATTTTGGGGCTGAATTCTTGGATTATTGTATTAATTGACACAAGGGAATGTAAAAAGATTTTGGGGGGTGTACAACTTTTTTACCTCGTTGTTAGAAAAGTGGGAGGGGACCGAGGTTGATCTAGATTGTGGGGCTGTTTAATTTTTTTGACATGAAATAATTACGCAGAATGTTGAGTAATTGACACGCTTTGGGATCCGTTTCACTTTATATTACCAGACAGTACAATTTTGGTAAGGGAAAGTGAGATAGATCTGCATTTAACAAAAAACCAGATGTGCATTTGCAATGTGACTATGTCGTGTTCCTGCCTATATACTACTTATTACATAATCCACAAAACGTTTTAATATCTATATATTTTTCCTCAATTTGATATATAATATGGTTTTTATTTATAAATAAAACATTGAAACGTACAGAGAGATTCCCAATGGGCATGTGTTATTGATTGACGTTAATTAAAACAACGCCCTCATAAATCATAATATCCTGTTTTTCTTTATTGTATATTCCCTTTTTATTTATTTTTTGATCAAGGATGGGATTCAATGTTGACATGATGTATTTGCATACTTTGTATGTATGTTTATGTGCTGGGTTTCGTCATAAAATATGTAGTTAGTTGATTATAGAACTGCCTCTTTTAAATTTTCTTTATTATTTATTTGTTTTTGTGTTAATTTTTTTATGCGTAGTAAATTTTCAACTCCTTGATAAATGTTTATCATAAGTAAATTAGAAGGGAGAGAATTAGTAAATTTTTGCAGAAATTAAAATTACAACACAGAAAGCGAAAGGAGCTCGAAGATTTTAAGCGTGAAAATCTTCGTACCCATCTAAAAAAGACTGTCTTTTCTCAGTGCTTTTTCTCTTTTCTCTCTACATTCGTTTTTCTCTCTTTGGACTTAACTCAAAGTCCTACATATGCTCTCAACTCCATCTTCGTTAGTACAACTCTTTATTAAAACTCTAAAGATTACAAAATATGATTGCGTATAAGGTGTTAACAATCTAACCAAGGCTTAAGCTTTAGTAATAAAATGCCAACCGACTTGCATGATAGTTATCTTTGAAAATCTATTGAAATGGGTGGTGAGTTGTGAGAATTTTATGAATGAGAAACTCTTTTATACTTGTTTACATATTTTATGTATTTGATGACATTTGTAAAATACTTTTCATTGCCATGTTACTATTTACAAACATGTAAAGTCAGAGTGCTTGTTAAGTAAAATCAAGTGACTATACTCATGCTGTCTTATGGATTTACAATAACCATATCAAATGCATTTGCAACGCCATCGACAACATTGTACATAGTTGTGTGCCATATATGTAATTGATAGAGCCTAATTAATACCATATGTACTAACAAACTCATACAATCCTTCTCAAAACAAAAAATAGTGTTTGTTTTTCACCATTAATACCATTAGCAACATTCACCAACAATAATGTAACAATGTGTAATTAATTTTTGTCATGAAATAGTACCAGCTAACTATAGTGTCATCCAATAACATGAATAAATAGTGTTTGTTTTTCACCAAAAAATATATAGTGTTTGTTGATATAATTCTTGCTAACCTTTTTTTTATTCACGCATGGGACTCACATATGGAGGGTAAATCTTAGTAATGTACGTAGAATTACTTTGTACTGATACGACTACATCCTGGTAAAGTCGAACCTTCCTAGGTTTCTAGACAATACGACGTGTACAACAAGCACAACCATTTACTAAATTGACCCCAAAATTTTATAAGTTTAAAATCACTATCTAAAGTTACTAAAAAAAAACTCTTATACGGAAGCTTTAATTCCTTGTGCAATTTTCAACATTGTTGTCAATTAATGTTATGAATATGAGTTGATTCAAGCGGTTAGCAGGTTAATATCGACTTAGGAGCTGGAGCCTTACTATAAAGTACCTCTAGTTTGGAACCACTCAGTAACAAAAGAATGGAGCAAAAGCTTCCTAAATCTACCAAACCCACATAGTCAACCACCAAAAATCTTACAGGTTCTAGGTACTACTCCTTGCCATCATCATCGTCTTCACAAAAATCTAAATTAAATCCAAATTCCATTGCTTCTCAGTACCGATAATCTATGATTTCGTCATTTGTTAACTCTTTCTTTGTAATTTTGTCCACTCTTGATACGGTAGAATCTAAATTAAATTCAAATTCCATTGTTTCTCGATACCGAAAATCTAAGATTTCCTTTGTTAACTCTTTCTTTGTAATTTTGTCGACTCTTGATACGGTAGAATCTAAATTAAATCCAAATTCCATTGCTTCTCCGTACCGAAAATCTAAGATTTCCTTTTTTAACTCTTTCTTTGTAATTTTGTTCACCCTTAATACGGTAGAAAAAAAAAAATCTGATCGAAGCCAAACATAATGGACAAATTTGGTCCAATCTTAGATCTGCAATTAAACATGGAAATCTAGATTGTAGTAACCTTTTCCAGTTTATGTCAGCCCAAAGTTGTAAGGTTTTTTTTTTTAGTTCTTTTAAGTTTGTTAAATGAACTTAACACTAAAGTTGAGGAGGAAACAAAACCTCTCTAACTAAGATGTGCTAAGCGAAGGAGAGAAGGTCTTGGACCCATTAAGTATTTCAAAAATAAAAAAACGAGTTGGGCTTGGCCCAATTCTAACTTGTACGCAACTATAGTATTAGTAGTATGTTAAAATTGATTTAGTCCATTTTTATCTAATTATGGTCCAATTAACTAGCTTAAGCTTATTTTACCTTTCTTTCATTTTTTTTTTGAGAAAAGCAGATTTAGTGCGTTCCATTTCACCATACTAAGTATAAAGATTGGTAGTAGTTGAAGGTTACCCCGTCTAACCAAAACAGTTTTTCATTCTCACAATGGACTAGCGTCTAGGGTTAAGCAAAATAACCAATTAACCGTAAATGGAACCAATAAGACCCGCCAAGTCCAAACCCGGAAATGGTCTTGCCGGTACCAGTTCTGGGTCCTAATTATGGGACCTAGTCATCATTGGTTTTGGGTTCGGTTTCTAATTTTAGGATCCATATCTGGTACCCATAGGTTTCCGGTTGAATACTATTCCTATTATTCTCTCAGTTTAATATCCATACACTATTCCAAATACAAATTTTTCTCTAGGAGCCTGTTTATTTCCCTCAAGTCGTTTTAAGGCTAAAAAAAGACCCGGCCACTCTTCACTCATGTGAGTCATGTCTTGCTGTTACGCATGAGTCTATGACCCAAAATTCCAAGGTTTCAAAACCTTCCGGTCAATAATGTCATTAGTTATTCATTTCTTCTAGCTATAAGCTCTTATAAAAACAAATAATTCATCTTCCATCTCTCTCCTTTATTTTTTTTGACATTCATAGATTTTGTGCAAAAAGTCTTCATCAAATTGCATGTATTTTTCATCAAGTATTAGGCTTTATATTTCTCTTTCTCATTAAGTTTATTTATTTATTTTTTAATTTTTCCCTTATAAGTATTCTGACGTTGTGTAACTCTTTATTAAATTGCAGCAAACGTTTTGATCTTTGAGCATTGACCTATGACCTTTGATCGTTCTTTGGAATAACGGAGAACAAGGTTTCGTCAAAAAAAAAAAAAAAACAAGAAATTATGATTGGAAATTGAAAGTGCCTTGTTTACCTACGTTTTGGCAATCAGGAATAGGGGTGAAAGTTATTCAGATAAACATTGAAATTCAATTCAAATATAACTAAATTAAAAATTTAGATTAGATTATTTTATAATTCGATTCGAATCAAATTTAAATATGTTTAAAATTTAGATTTTCTAACTGAATAAGTTTAAATAGGGCTTGATCCAAATAAACTGAAAAAACCCAAAATAACCTATTGAGTTGTACTATACTCTCAGTTCACTTTGAATAAACTAAAAAAACCAAACTAACTTGATTTATTTTGTGTTCTTTTTCTTTTTCATAAGGAATTGCATTGAAGTATTCCATGTTATGTAAAATTTTAAGCTATTTGATTTTGACTATGAACCACTTAAAGACCTTTTTAACTTATTAAATATATTATTTAGTAAAAATTATAAGCCCTTGATTTTCGGTCTAGGATTCAAATAAGATAAAATTAATTTGAATTGATTTTGATTGAATCGAAATTATAAATGGTTTGGTTTCTAATTTTCGACTTTGATTGGTTTTGGTTCTGGATTTGATTCTAGTTTCAAATCTTAAGAATATTTGACTGAGTATCTACTAATTTGATTAGAGACTACTTAAAATCAACTTAATGGTAATAGAAGATAAAATTAAGAATACTAAAAGGGCGTTTGATTGGGTGATAAACAGTTTCTAGGAAAGTAATGTTCTTATTTTACTTTGTTCAAGTATTTGTGAAGTGGTCAACATTAGTTTTTCCCATAATTGGAAAGAAAACCACATTTCCTTGCTATCCCTTTTCTCTCCTCCCATATGACTTCCTATTACCTATTCACTACTACTCAGTGTTTTGGTAAGTAACTAAACAAAGAAAAACTTTTTTATGTTAGAGTAAAAGAGTTTCCCTTTGATACAATATTTGGTGATACTTAGGGATGTCTTATTTCATAATTTTTGTCATTTGAGAAAAAAAAACTTTTGTAAGAAGTAGTTAAAAGAAAAATATGAAGGAAAAAGAAATGTCAAACTTAAGTAGAAAATAATAGCTAAAATTGAAAGAAAACCTACATGGAATTAAAAAACGAGAATATATCAATAATGTTCTTGAATTACTACCATAATGTGATGACTATTGTTGATAGGCATGTTGCGTACCTAACAAAAATAACTCAACTATTCCTCCTAACTATGTAGTAGGGCAAGTAAGGGTCGAATCCCAAGAGACTAATGGTTCACTTAGCTAGATTGATTTTGACTATGCTAAGCAAAAAATCGAATTATAAGAAGATGAACTAATCTAATAAACTAAAATGAGCAATAATGATGGATACTAATCAAGGGTTAAAGACTTCTAGGTTTAAGCATTCTCACTAGCATGAACTAATGTAATAACAATTTCTTCTTTCCTTATTCAATTACTAAATAATTCATAGGATATATACGCTCTAATCAATACCAATGATTTTTTTGATCAATCAATGGACTCATGCAATTCAAACACTTTAAGCATATCATCTTTACATCCTAACAAATTTCATCAATACTTTCATAATGATTTCCTTTATCTTAAATTAGGGTTCTAAATTCGATTAAGGATCAAGTTTTGTTGTAACCTAATCACATTCAACAAATACTATTTCTAGTCATTCATTGATAATAAAACCAACCATAAAATAAATGAATTGATAACTAATTGAAATCAAGATTTAGGAATCAATAACACATCATTTCATGATAGGGTTCAACCTAACCCTAGAATAAGAAAACTACTCTAGCATAAAAGCATTATAAATTGAAAACATGATTAACAATAACAATAAGAGAAAAGAGAAGAGAAATTAATACTTGATATTGATTGAAAATATCAATTCAATGTTGAACACCAAGCCTTGCTTTAATGAGTGCCAAAGAGAAAAAACCAAAAGTAAAAACTCCTCAAAACCTAAAGCTCATGAATACTAAAAACTAAAACAATGGAAAATCAGAAAATTCCCCCCAAAACAAGACAAAGTGGCGTGCTAAAGTTCAGCCCAAAAGAAGTCCCATGCTAACAAAACACTTAACCTAATTACAACTTTATGACTAGGCTTTAGGGCTATAAAAATAATTATTGCAAGAGGGCCCCAAGGTATTGCGGCGCGAAGTGAAGAACCGCCATCGTAGTGCGGTGTTTGCTATGAGATTCAACCTTTTGCTTGTGAACTTCACTTGACACACCTCGAATGGGAAGATGAACAACTAGTAAAAGCCACGTTGCAATAGGTTTTCAAAAATCCCCGAAACAAGCGCGAATACTTCAACCATGAGTGGAGTGATAGACTTATGATGTCAAGAGAGCTCTTATTGCGTTAAAATCTTACAAAATAAAACAAAGCATACCCGAGAAGAACAATATCAAAATATACAAATAAAAGCTCATAAAGGATAAAAATATAGAGGAAAGGTGATAAAAAAGGCATTAAAACTAAGAATAAAATAGTGTTATCAAATTCCTCCACACTTAACACTTACTCGTCCTCGAGTAAAGAAAACAAAAAATAAGAAAAACTATCTAAGAAAGCAATTAAATCCTAATACTCACTGTTGTAGGAATCACCATTGCATTTAGCGTATACAACAAGCCCTTTAAACCCCTAGGTTGCCCTAGAGGACGAGTAAAGTCTCGTGAAGGTTTTTAGTAGGCATACCTATAAAGCCTAATCAAGAAGTTTCAAACCAAATTTTCTCAACCAAGTGATTATTTCAAAAACCAAAATCATTTTCATCCAAAAATCAACAATGTATCACAAGTGAACGACATGGACGAAACAATAATGTGAAGCACCCTTCAATGATCAACCAATCTTACCGCACATCTCCCCTAACCAACTCAATCATATGCAAATAGCTCATCACTTTAGTTGTGCAAAGACAAAACAAAAGAGTCACTCGTGTATTTATGGGTTAGAAAGAGAAAACAATCATCCTAATTATCAATGATGCATGCCAACTTCATGTGATCTTCCTCTTTAGATTTGTCCTTATTCTTTCTCCACTTGTACAATGATGATGAAATACAAAGGTTATGAGTTCCTTGATAAAGGTAGGCTTGGTTAGATGGGTGAGATGATGTCATTTGGGAAAGTGGTGCTCAAAAATAAAAATAAAAATTAAATCCCACTACACTTCAAATGTCGGGTTCAGTCCATCCTTATATTCTCTAAACAATATAAAGCTTGCCCTTATTCTCTTTTTTTTCACATTTTCTTCTTCTTTTGAACTCAAAATTAACATTGAAAACTGCTTTATTTCTCACAACTTCTCACTAGGCAAAGAGCGCAAACAAATCCTAGGGAGTTTTCCCTTCTTTTCTCTTTTTTTTTTCTTTTCAACTTCTCTTGCTTTTTTTTCTTTTTTTCAAGCACGACTCTAGGACATGAATAATACATAAATATTCCATCAAAATAAACTACAAAATGTAGGGTATCAAGAAAGAGATATAATGGCTCAAATTTCATCCTAGAGGTTCATGTAAAAAAATAAAAATAAAAATAAAAATAAGAGTTAAAAATTTAGACCTATGAAGTTGAGGCTCTAACTACCTATAAGGAATCTTCAATCGTTCCTCTATATTAAATCATAAAGTCTCGAATAGTGGTAAGACAAATCCAAGAATCGTACCGCATGAAGGAAAACTACTCACACATGAAAAGATAAAGACTGAACTTGACGTGTCAATCAAATAAGGCTCAAAGATCTCACAAGGTTACACATGCTATTCACATAAATAGAGCAGAGAGACCATTCTAACCACAATCAATTATAATTGAAAGGATTTATGCTAATTATCGGATTATTCGATCCAATGCCACTAAACTCATGAAAAACAGTAAGAGAAAGAATTTTTTTTTTCGAAAATCACTTGTTTTGAAAATTGGAATAAAAAATCAAGATGATACTAAGACTGAAAAACTCTAGACTAACAAAATGAAAACAAACCTAATATGTACATTAAATAATATCCCTCCCCCAAACTTAAAACTTGAGATGAAAACAATGCAATAACAGATAAAAAAGAATAGGGGGAGATACTCACAAAGCCTCATTTTGATCCTTGAGATTGGATCTAAGCACCAAGACCATGTAAAGTGGTCGTGAGTAGTGATAGTTGGTGCTTGGTTTCTTTCTTTCTGCTAAGCTTTGATTTCATTGACAGTGGTCCATAGGTGAGCTAGGGCTTCCTCAACCGTGCTAGTAGGAGGGTGTGCATTGCCAAGCTAGGGTTGTGAAATGGGTGGCACTGGAGGCAATAATTGTGGAATATATAGTTCATGACCCAATAGAACAACGTGACCAAAAGACTCATTTTCCTTCTACTAATGTCATGAGCTCAGAGTAGGTAGTGTCACATCGCTCTCTTTGAGAAACCAAGTGGTTATGTCGTTCTTCTTGGTACACCAACTAGATGGAATATATACGACATCGGTGCCTTTGACAAAATCATCTTCCCCAAGTTTCGCCGAGTAACCTAAAGAGCAAGCGATGGGGTGAGGCCACCTTGTACAATCTTTCCACCATGGTTGATGTTTGTAACCATGTGTTGCATTTGTTTAATGAGGAATGCTCTTGTATCAATAGGAGTGACATATAGCATATGACTGAGCATATATAAATCATCCCTACGCACCTTGCTCCCTTCTTGACGACCAAAGACCGTATTAGAGAGCATCTTGAAAAGATATCGCAAGGCCGAATGCCTCACTGAAATAAGTGAACTCCCTTTTGAGTCAAAATTAGGTTCTTGGGCAATGGTCCTCCATATATGTTCTACAACCCAATTTATAGGAGTCACCCTAGATCCTCCACTAGGAAAACTGAGAGCCAAATTAAGCAGCTCTAAAGTCCATGTATGATCATTGTTAAACAACCTATCCACCACTTTTAGGACTAGGGAAGAAGTGGACGTTTAAGTAGCTTAAGAATTCCAATGTGATTCTTTTATGCATTGGGTAACTACAAATGAGAAAATTGCCCCACGACTTTTGGCGAGCACCCAAAGTGTGTGCCACGAGAATATAATTGGCAAAGTTGGTCAAAATGAGAATCAACTCAATGTATCACCAAAAGTCGCCAAAATCGAGCTAAAGAGCACCAATATCCATCGAAATTCAATGAACCAAGGTCGTTAGTAGTTCCTCATCAAATTCAATCCAAAGGCACCAAGATCAAATTAAAGAAACACCAAGGAATGCTAAAACCAAAAATCTAAACCAAAGAATTGTTAATAATCAAAAAATTAGAATCAAAAGTCACCGCTAAATTCCAAAATTTGATCCAAGAGTACCAATAAGTGAATATGGGACACTAAAATGCCAAGATCGAAAAGTCAGCAACAATTACCAAAAACAACTCAAAAGGTAACCAATAATCATTAACAATCAAGCTAAAATAGCAGTATTCGAATTGAGGATCAACAATATACCAAAAAATGAATTCAAAATAGTCAATGAACGTTGAATTTTCGAACCAAAGAGTACCCCATTAACACTAAAGCCGAAATTCGAACCAAAGGAGGGCAATAATTCCAAAATCAAATAAGTTATCATCACAACCCACCAAAATTCGAACAAAAATCAGCACAATACACCAAAGAAGAATAAGGGCAGAAACTCACGCCTCTTTTCTTACTAAGGGGTTATATTGAACTAAGGATAACCATACACATCATAATCTTAAATTAAATATCAACTTTTCGCACTAAATTCTAAAATAAAAATATCACCAATAAAACAGAAAATCAAACCCAAGACCCACACTACATTGAAATATGAATTAAGAAACATCAATAATCACCATCACTGAATCGAAAAAACAAGGCACGAAATCGAATCCAAGGCCCACCTTATACTAGGACTTCGAATAAAAATCAACAATATATGAAAATCAAAGTAAGTTGTCATCATCAGCGTGCCAAACTTCGAATAAGAGTAAGCACTATATACCAAAGTCAACCCAAATCAACATTACACCAAGATTTGAACCAGTGATCAACACCACACATAAAATTCAAATCATAATACACAATGCATGAACATTTTCGAACCAAAGTATCACATCACACCAGAGATCAAATCAATGAATCACCATTAATCCACCTACATTCGAAAATTTAACTAAAAGCACGAATGCCCATCAAAGTTTGATCCAAGGATCAACAATACATATCACAAATTGAAGCAAAGATCAACATCACAAGGACTTATTCTATGATCAGCAATACACTAAACTTTGAGCCAAAGGGGCAGGATACATCAAGATTCGAACCCAAAAAGTCCAGCAGTCATTCACATCAAAATATAATCCAAAAATTATCAACAATCAAAGTTTGAATCAAGAAACACAAAACGTTAGAAATTCGAACCAAAGTCTCGGTAACACTCATCTAATTCGAACCCATGATCAATAATCAAAAAATCAAATCAATTTATCATCATCAGCCCACCAAATTTTGAGCAAGAAACCAATACCCACCAAAATTTCGAACCAAGAAGCATAATGTGTAAAAATATCGAGCCCAAAAACACCACAACACACTGAAACCAAAATTAATTTAATGAATCACCAATAATCCCACAAGAATCGAACTAAGGGCCAACAATACAAGTCAAAATCGAGTGGAGGAATCACTAACGCACTAAAGTTCGGACTAAGAAACACCATGCATAACAAATTTGAACCAAAATTTTGGCAGGACATACCTTATTCGAAGCAAAGAAGTCGATGGAGATTAGGGCACATAAGCATGAAATGGACTCTAAGGGATTCGAATTCTTCCCAGGGCTAATGAGTTGCTGCATGAATTTCACCCAATATTAGAGCCAACGTAATTAGGGTTAATAGGGGTGTGGTTGCGGGTTTGCTAGAGTGTGTCGATGTGTTTGTGGGGGTGTTGGGTTTCTTGAATTTGTGGAGAGGGGCCGTGGTGAGGTCGTGGTGAGGTTGGAGTGCCGCAATGGTATTATGGAGTGGGCTGGAGGTTGGAGGATGTTCTGGGTGATTAGGCTCGAATGTGATGCAATGGGGTCGTGGTGGAGGTTGTAGGCATGCGACGTAGGTGTGGAGTATGATGGGTATTGAAAGGTCTTAAGGAAATTATATTGCAATCTAGCTGCGGGGTGTGCTAATGGATATTGGATTGTAGCTTCGAAGGAACCGTGGGGTGGGTGTGGCATTGATTGAGACATCGCGGTGAGATCGTGGAGTGTGCTGGTGGAATTGGCGTGGCTTCTTGAGACGCTGGGTGTGTCGCGATTTGGTCGTGGCTAGGGGAGGGGTGCCGCTAGTCTACTACGGGGGTTTTAGAGGCTTTGTGAATTGAGGTTGCGATGAGGCTGCAGGAGTTGTTGAAAGCCACGATTTTGGTGCGGGGTGTGCTGGGTGATTTTACAAGGGTGCTCTAAGGAATTGCAGTATGCGTGGGGTTGCAATGCTTGCTGGATGTGATACTCACTGCCTTGGGAAGATTTAAGTTGCTTTCCCTCGATTGTTCACTACGTCGACTAGGAAATTTTACCTCCCCTACAAAATTCATCAAAATACCAGGTACATAAAATATAACGAAGAAGGAAGCTGAAAGAAATAAAATAAGCTAAGAATATGACTAAATTCTAAGGATTTTTTTAAAAAAAATGAAACTAAACAAAATAGAATAGACTAAAATAAGAAGAAATGCTAGAAGTTAGAGGAAAAAGCCCAGGTTGCCACCCAAGAAGAGCTTGTTTAAGGTCTTTAGCTCGACCCCTTTAGTCAGTTTACTCTGAAGTTGGGATAGACAATATATAAACCACCTTCCCAGTTATAGGTTCACCTTCCCGTTCTTTAGTCGTTGCCCATTTACTTTAAAAGACCCCGTAGCTTCACTCTAAAGCTCAACCGAACCATAAGGAAAAACCTTGAGGATGTTGAATGGACCCGACCAACATGAGCTAAGTTTTCCTGGAAATAGTTTCAATCGATAAATAATAAAACCAACTCTCCCTCATGAAATTCGCGCCTCGTGATATGTTTGTCATGCCAACTCTTTGTTTTCTCCTTGTACAATCTTGATTCTCGTAGGCATCAAGGTTAAGCTCATCCAACTCATATAATCTCTTCTCACTTTCTTCTTGCAAATCAAATTTATGTTTTTGATTGCCTAAAATGCACGATGCTCTATTTCTACAATTAGATGGAAGGCTTTACCATACACAAGCCTAAATGGAGTTGTTCCAATGGGTGTTTTGAATGCTGTTCTATATGCCCAATCTTTTCTCGATCTTACAACCGTCTTCTCTAAGATAGACTTAATCTCTCGGTTGGAGATCTCCACTTAACCACTAGTCTGTGGGTGGTATGAAGTCCTATTCGATGATGTACTCCGTATTTCTTTAGAGTAGCTTCAAATTTCTTTTCCACAAAGTGCATACCTCTATCACTAATCAATACTCGTGGTACTCTAAATCTCAGGATGATAGTCTTCTTGAAAAACTTAGCAACCACACGAGCATCATTAGTAGGAGTGGCAATAGCCTCAACCCATTTTGAGACATAGTCTACTGCAACAAGAATGTACCTATTTCCCTATGATTAAGGAAATGACCCTATGAAATCTACTCCCCATACATCAAATAACTCAACTTTAAGGATGTTGTTCAATGGCATCTCGTTCCTTCTAGATATATTCCTTGTTCTTTGATAATGATCACAAGATTGAACATAGGCATTGGCATCCATAACAAGAGTCGGCCAATAGAAAACACATTGTAAGAGTTTTGCAGCAGTCTTGGTGGTTTTAGCATGGCCTCCGCATGGCAAATCATTGCAATGAGGTATTAAAGACTCTACCTCACTCTAAGGGATACACCTTCTAATTACTCCATTTGCACAAGCCTTGTAAAGAAAAGGATCATCCCAAAAGTGCTTCTTTACTTCATGAAAGAACTTCTTCTTTTGTTGTGAAGAATAACTATGTGGAATTGTACCGCATGCCAAGTAGTTGACTATATCAGCAAACCAAGGGACCTCCTCAACAGAGAGAGCAAATAGATGGTCATCAAGAAAAGAATCATCTACAGGACGGCTTTAACTTCTTTCCTCATCGAAAACAAGCAGAGAGAGATGATCAACAACTATATTCTCCGCACCTTTCTTATCCTTGATCTCCAATTCAAATTCTTGGAGCAATAGAATCCACCGAATCAAGCAAGGTTTTGCATCCTTCTTGTTCAACAAGTAATTTAACGCTTTATGATCTGTATGGACTATCACCTTTGAGCCAACTAGGTAAGATCAAAATTTCTCCATAGCATATACCACAACTAACAGTTCATTTTTCAGTTATGGCATAATTCATTTGGGCTCCATCTAGAGTCTTGCTTGTGTAGTAAATGGCATGAAGCTTCCTATTCTTCCTCTGACCTAACATTGTCCCTATAGCATAATTACTAGCATCACACATGATATCAAATGGAAAATTCTAATCTGGCAGTTGGATGACAGGAGTAGAGATAAGGGCTTGTTTTAACCTGTTAAAAGCTTCAAGGAAAATATTAGTGAAAACAAAAGGAACATCTTTGCCTAAGAATTCAGTTAGAGGTTGAGTGATTTTAGAGAAATCCAAGATAAAACGCCAATAAAACCCCGCTTGTCTAAGGAAACTTCTTACCGCGTTCATTGAGTTTAGAGGTGGTAATCACTCAATGACATTCACCTTAGCCTTATCAATTTTGATGCCTTTGTGAGACACAACATAACCTAGCACAATTCCCTGTTGCATAAGAAAATGATATTTTCCCAATTAAGGATGAGATTTACCTCTTGACATCTATGGAACACCTTTTTTAAGTTCTCAAGACAATCATCAAAAGATGTCCCATAGATAGAGACATCATCCATAAAGAACTCCATACGATTCTTAATTAAACCTGAGAAAATAGCCATCATACATCTTTGAAAGGTAACAGGAGCATCACACAATCCAAATGGCATCCTTCGGTATGTAAAATTAACATAAGGATAAGTGAAAGTAGTCTTTTCCTAGTCACATGGACAAATATAAATTTGAAAGAAATAAGAATATCCATCTAAATAACAGAAAAAGGAATGCTTTGCTAACCTTTTTAGCATATGATCAATGAAAGGTAGAGGAAAATGATCCTTTCAGATTGCCTTATTCAGTTTTTTGTAATCTATGCACATTCACCACATTGTCACAATTCTAGTGGAAATTTGGTCACCTTTGTCATTCTTGAAAACTGTCATGCCTCCTTTATTTGGGACTACTTGTACTAGACTAACCCACTTATTATCAGAGATAGGATATATTATACCAACATCAATCAATTTCATAACCTCTTTTTTGACTACTTTCATCATATTTGGATTAAGTCATCTTTGAGGTTATATCAAAGAAGCATGATCGTCCTAAAAATAATCTTATGCGTGCATAATGAAGGGTTAATTCCTTTAATATCATCAATACTGTACCCTATGACACATTTATATTTTCTCAAAATAACAAGAAACTTCTCAATTCGCATGTCATTCAGCTCGGCAATGACAATAACAGGGTAAGTCTTATCAGTTTCTAAATATGCATACTTCAAAGAAGATGGGAGGGGTTTCAACTCTACCTCAGGAGGCGTAGTACTCTCCTTAGATCCCTCTTGTCTCAACACCTTCTCCTCAGGCTCCTTAGTAACTAATGCATTTGATTCCTCTAAGAGCTTTTTATACTCCCTTATTTCCCAATCTTCTTCATCTGCACTACCCATGAGAACTGTTTCAAGTGAATCATCAAGTTTTAGGCTAGCTACTCTTGTTTCTAACACCTTATCTAATGCATCCACTTTCTAGATAGTCTCTTCTACATATGGAGCTCGCATAGAGTTTATGAGCTTATACTCCACTTTTTCATCACCCACTTCAAAGGTAATCTTCCTATTTCTCATATGAATGATGGCTCTAGCAGTAGCTAAGAAAGGTCTCCCAAGAATAATGGGAACTTGTGCATCCTCTTCCATCTCCATAATTACAAAATCACAAGGAATGAATGACTTTCTAAGTCGGAGAGGAACATCTTCAAGAATACCAAGAGGATATTTGACTATTCTATCTACCAACTATAGAGATATACGAGTGCGCTTAAGCTCACCCCTTTGAAGCTTCTTGCAAAAAGATAAAGGCATCAGACCGACACTTGCCCCTAAATCACATAGTGCCTTCTTGATTTCAATGTCACTAAGCTTTATAGGAATGGAATAGCTGCCTAGATCTCCTAACTTCTTAGGAAGTTTGTTTTTTAAGATAATGTTGCACTCTATTATCCGTGACAATATTGCATTTTCCTTAATCTTTCTCTGGTTTAATAGCATGAAGTTATTTAGAGAAGGGGCTATCCTCTCTATCATAACATCTATATTAGATTTTTGCTGAGAAAGATGAGGTTGTTGTTGATTACCACCATGATTAATTAATCAACTACTTCTAATCCATTAATGAGATTCAAACCAATCCTAGATCACAACAATTCCATAAAGAATTTATATTTTGGGGGTGTAGGAATTATTTATGACTAATCCATATTAGGGTTAATTGATATCCTAGATGACAAGACTACTCACACAAATTAATCATGAAAAAAACATAATAATAAGAAAGACATAATTAAATAACAAAAAATAAACAAGAGATTGAAAGGAAAAATAAATACTTGTACAACAAGAAGAATCTCGTGAGAAATATTGATGAAAATTGCATAAAAACATTCAAATATTAATGGGTGCTTCCAACTAATACTAAAACTCAAAGAAAAATAAAGTAGTATGATGTTTCGTGCCCTTAGAAAACCTAGGAAAGTCAACTTAAATAAATAATAATTACACGGGCTTAATCAAGGAAACCGCTGAAAAACTGGCCCAGAACAACACACTTGAACGAGTGCTCTGCACACTCATCCAAATCCTCTACCATTTAGCCAAAAGCTGGAGATCAAAAGAAAAATCAGTTTTTTAGTATAGACTCGAGCGAGTTCTCTGCAAACTCATCCGAGTCTCTTTATTTTGTTGAACTTTTCAGCTTTTGCTCTATTTTTTTATCTTCAAGGCACTAACAATTGGATGAGTACTCAGCAAGGCTCATCCGAGTCTCTTCATTTTCAGCTCAAATCAACCTAAGCTTCCTGCCTTTGCTTTATAATGACCACACCATCAATCATTAACTCTAAAAAGGCTTGCACTGCTTCATAGTAGCTCTTGAGGTCTTGTGGATCCCTTCATGACATCTCAAACTCGTAACAAATCCGCGGGATTGCTCTAATATTTCTGAAAAAGATCAAAAACACTAAAAACACCTGTGAACGCATCATATGAGAGCAACAAGGATAAAAATAACTAAAACTATACTAAAATACACTTATATTACCTACAAACATACCTAAAACATCCCTAAATCATACACTCATACGAGACCTATCAAACTCCCCTAAGCTAAGCGCATGCTTGTCCCCTGGCATTCAAAAGGAAAATGAACAGAAAAAATGAGATAACATCCTCTCAAGAGATACACATGCCTTTATTTTATAAAACCTTTGTAAAAAAAAAATCTTAAAACAAAATAATCACAAATAGATAAGTTATGTAAAACCATGAATCTTTGGTTATCGCGAATAACAACTATAAACTTCCCCAAGCTAGTCTCATTTATTTACCATAGATTTCTCACTTTAGGTATGCATAGGGAGAATAAGCCACTCATATGTTTAAGGGATTGAAATTACTCTCAACCTTATAATGTGCATCAACTCAGTAAGATTGTCCACTTTAGATTTACTCTTTATCTTTCTCCACTATTAAACATGATTCAAACTCAAAAAATTCATGACTATTGAGAATGGGCTCCATATTATTTAGGAATATGGTTCTCAAAATCTAAATAAAATCCTAGTACATAACATGAAGATCGGGTTCAAATCATCCTTATAGCCTCCAAATCACCATAACTAGCCTCTTTTCTCAATTTTCCTTGATCTTTATTTTCCTCTTAGCCAAATAAGTTGTTTCCTTCTTTTTTTCTCAGCTAAAGGACGAGTTCAAGATCTCTTTTGGACATTCTCAACATTTTTTTCTTGCTTCACTTGCTTCTTCTTTTCTTGCTTTTTCATTCTTTATTCTTCTTTTTATGTTCTTTTATTTTTCCTTTCTAATGCTAGAGCTATGCATGAATGAATTCACAGTATATTTAACCAATTCATTCTAAGAGGCATACACTATTGCATAGAACACCTTCCAAACAAACCTAGCAAAAGGCTCAAAGGCTTTAGATGTTAGGCATCAAGAAGGGGAAAATAAAGGATCAATGGGCTCATCCTAAGAATGAATAAATAGAAAAATAATTTTTGGAAAAACTCCTAGTTAATTGAGAAATGGGCTCTAGATTCTAACAAAGAGTTAAACTCCTCTTTAAGCGTGTTTTTCTTGAGCGGTCTCTTGGTTTGTTTCTTGACTTTTCTACTACACATCTTTATTCCTGTTCTCATGCTCATGACAACTATAATCCTGCATTAAGCCATGAAAACATGCATAAAAGTATAAAAGACACAGGAAATAAAGGGAAATAGGGTAGAAAAATGACAAATGCTCCTAAGTCTAGATCATGCTGATAGGATTAGATATTAGCCGTCACAACACCTACTATCAACTAAACCTCGACTTAACCTATTACAGGTAATGGGAAAGTAAGGGTTGAATCCATAAGGAAAGGCTTATAGATATCGAACTCTAGCAGTTCAACTACAAGCTAGCTCAAACTAAGGCAAGGAATAGTTTAAATCTAACTAAAAGCTAATGCGAGGTTCTAAAGAATTTGTTCTATAAAGGTAAAAGCACTAGGGGTTCTAAATTCAACACTAATTCCTAACACAAACAAGATAAAACTAGGAATTAGACTAAAAATGAGATAATATGAGGCTCACTAACTCACTACTAACCTATGAATCGAACCTAAACATGCTACAAGGAAGGGCTTTCAACTAGAAACCAACATCTCGGTCATATTCAAGGAAGGAGCATTAAAATTCGGATTTCTCACCTAATGGTATTCTAAAGCATCCAAACAACACAATAGATTCGAATTAAAAACTAATAGCTCGCAAGTCAAACAACATTTAACATCGGGCACTACCTAAATTTACATTTCTCAACATTAAATTAAGGATTCTGAGTTTTTTTTTCACAAAATCACACAAAAGGACTAACAAACTTTAAATATGGGAAAAAAGACCAAAATACCCCTATGTCATAAAAAGCATTATGGATGTTCGTTTTCCGAAATCCTAAAAGTCGGTTCGACTTTGCATGACACTGGAATGCTATAAATAACTCTTAAGCATTCTAATGACTCAATATTTTCAACTCTTTGACTCAAAAAGCATCGCTATACTCCGGTAAGGTTCGAGAGGCATCCCAATAATATGCAAATAAGTGCAAGGTTCAGAAGGCATCGCAATAATAAACAGATTAGACTAAATAAGCACCAGGATCTAGAGGCATCCCAATAAAACATTAAGCAAATCAAGGCAACCATGGATCCAATAAAAGTCCTAGCTGAGTCAAATGGGTACACTTGATCCTCAATGAAGCCAGTTAAAACCTTTCTCCCCATGGAGTTGCCCAACAAGCAAATTTTTTCCCTGGCGTATAAAAGTTCCCTAATGGATAAAAATTCCCAGTAGATCAATATCCTCAATGAGTGAAACTCCCCAAGGGATAAAAAGGGAAAAACTTTAGAAATCATTTAAAGACCTAAAGAGAAATCTCCTCAACAAAAGCACAAACTGAAAAGTTCCCCAATGGAGTTCTTCTATCCCTAGTGAGGCAGAAGGTAGTAAACCCTTCAAAAAATAATGATAACTTTAGCCAAATTAACAAAAAAAAGAGCTAGATCATAAAAAGTTTTTTAGCCCGGGATAAGGGACCTAATGGAGTAAGGTAGCACCCTCTTAAAGCGCTAAAGCTTCCTTAGTAAATTGCATGGGCATAAGGAACAACAAACTTAGTCCCTCCTCAAATTTTATGTCGCATCATCACCAACAACAGTTCCCATCCAGCACAGCATGCCATGTCTCTAGCATAGCAGGCCATGTCTCTAGCACAACATGATATATCTCTAAGCCACACCACCCTAATAATGGCTTTCCTTTGGTATAATAATCCATGTCCCTAAGTCGCACCATCTTGACAATAACTTTCCCCTTTGGCATATTATACTAACTTATGAGTTGTACCACTCTGGTAGCGGCTCCACATTAGCATATTAGGACAATCTATTAGCCGTACCATCCTAATAGTGACTCTCGACCACCACTAGTCTTCTCAGCAAAGTATCTTGAGATTTTAAGCTTAGGCACTCAGGCTGATCTACACAAGTTCCCATCCTCGGTGGAACTATCTTAGCGACACTCGGCGAACAGGTTTTCTTGTAGACTAACCCTTATTTATTTTGCAAGTACCAGAATTAGAAGGGAGGTTTGAGATTGCAGAACATCTCAGGTCTTTCTCTACCCTAAGTCGTACTTTGACCTTTGTCTTATCCAAGACTTAGTCAAAGTAGGGGGGTTTTATAGACACAAAATCGTGTCTCCTTGTGTAGAGGTACGATGACAAATCATCCTTGCAAATGGACTTAGCCTGGGTCGAGTTCGAGTGTATCTAAATCTAAAATCAAAGCTGACCCCAAAATGGCCGAAACACATTGACCCAAAACCAACGCAAAAATCAGCCCTAAAAGCATGCAAAAACTGATTTCTCGGGGCACAAATGCCTAGCACTCAAAGTTGGTGTTGAGCATTAAAACTAAATCTCAACTAGCTTTAAGTGTATAACGTCGGCATTAGGCATTGAGCACACTCCTAGCATTTGACACACAAACATGACATCAAATGCCCTACTTACTTCCAATGGTTAAATTGAATAAGAAACTAATCAATTGTTAGTTCTAGAGGCTGACGCCCAACACCAGCGTTAGATGCCCAACCTCGTGCGCCACCCAAAAGCGCAATCTTGTTTCAAGCCTTTTTTCTTCCAAGAAAATATTCATTTTCTAAGCATTCAATGCCCATGCTGTGCGTTTGACACCTAAAGCTAGTGCCCAACGCAATAAGTTGGCGTCCAATGCTCAAGAAACCGACTCTTTTTGTCTAATAATACCCTCTTACTTTCTGAGCAAAGGGTTAGCATTTTGAGAATTTTGGAGCGTTGTTACTCTAGAAAAATACATCCTCAAACACAAATCAAACACAAATCTAAGAATTCAAGGCATATCTTTTGCCTTAAAACATCAAGCAACCATCACTCTATGAATATACACTCAAGCAAGACTCAAGCAAAGGAACTATCCTCAATGGTAAATTTCGAGGACCCTTCTCTACTTCAGTTCTTTTTATTTTCTTTGTCTACTTCTACTCCCTTCACTTTCTATTCCTTGATCTTGGCGGTTCTACATCCATCTAGGGTCTTGTATTGGCCTATTTTTATGACGATTGTGGGAGATGCAAACCCCTTTCCACATGAACATCTAATTCAGTTTTTATGCAACTTATGATGAGCATTGATCAACCAAACAATCATCACTCTTGATAATATCTTATGATTAAATCCAATAAATTATTTTCGATGTCTCTTTCTCCTATGATGTGACTAGCTAGGAGCAACTTTTACTTCATTAGGCTAAGTCTCAAAACCCTAACTTTGAGCATCATGATCAAGGAACCATCCTCATGGATTGGTCTCCTTTCAACTTATTATCAATCCCTTCCCCTTTGCATTTAATTATTACAAGTCTCTTTTATTTCTTTAGCTATGATGTAAAGGTTTGGACATCTCTAATCTTACTAGACTCAATATTTGACCTATTTTCATGAGCAAACCCTAGGAGTCTATTATACTTGAATACATGCTAGGAGTTATTCTATGGCTCATTTCTTGCTTTAGATTTCATAAGTTATACTTTAATTTCTATGTTTTACATTCAAGTATATGATGTTCTAAGGCAAAATCATAAGTGCCATATGAACTAAACTCATCTTTAAGTTGGAGTCCATCATGAAGAAAAGCCTCTTTAGGCTTCCTTCTTCATTTGATTAATCAAACTCTCTAAATCATCATGCATCATACTTACATCGCATTTTAACTAACTTAACCTATTGACACTTATCTCTTGTTGCTTATTGTGATTGTTGTAATTTTGTAACATAGTCCTCATCTTGCATTGAGATTGCATGAACACCTTTATTTATGCTTAAATCAAGACCTACTAATTGCAAATCACTCCTAATAAGATAAATAATGGATAATTGGATGTAGGTACCCATTAATCTTGAGGAAAATTAACAAAGTGGTTACCTAATCTAGATTTATATGCATTAATTTTAACTTGCACTTGGTTTACATGTTTGTATAGGACTAAATCTAATTTTTTCTCCATCTCAATGTTAATTGCTTGCACATATTCATAAAATAAAATAACTTGCTCATTCCTGAACCTTCTCATGGTTCGTAGACCACTTATGTGAGTCATAGTGGGATTCAAACCCAAGGGTTTCCAAATAGCCCATAAGTATTTGGTGGTGAATCATTGACCCTTTAAATGTCATAAAACCAGGTAGTCAATCCTTATGGATGTGCAAATATAGTAAGGCACTAGTGTGTGTGTGTGTGTGTGGGGGGGGGGGGGGGGGTCCTTTCCTTTTTCTTCATTGAAAAAGAAAGGTTGGGTTGTAATAAAATAGGCTCTCTAGAGGTGATTCACTCATTGAATCATCTATCCAAAACCTAGTTGGGTTCTTAGACCCTTAAAATTTTGGACAAAAAAGCCCCTACAATAGCAAACCCCTTAATTTCTTTCTATATGACATATTTCAAGTCAAATTCAGTAAGCAAGAATAGGAATCTTGATTGACAGCCATTTAGAGCGTGTTTAATTTTTCAAATAGGAATTTTAGATGATAAATTTAGATGTAGTATATATAGTATAGGATAACATGTAGTGTCTGAACTTCTTATTGGCCTAAATTAAAGAAACACTAAGCCTTTCCAATAGTGTATCTATTTTCATACACATGGAGCTTTTTACTAAGATAATATATCGCATTTTTCTTTTCCTTTACCTCTTGAGCCAATATAGCCCCAACCGCTAAGTCAAAGACTATGAGGTATAGGTAAAGAGGAATTTCTAGCAAAGAGGAATTCCTAGCAATACGGGAGAGCATGCAAGGTGATTCTAGAGATAACTTTTTATCTGGTCAAATGCTTTATGTCAATCTTCATCCAATTATTTAGGGGTATCCTTTTTCAGCTTGCGGAATACCAACTCATAGATCATGGTGAACTTTAAAATAAAGTAGCTTAGGTGTTGTAAATGACCCAAGAAGCCTCTAATTTATTTCTCTTTCTCAAGGGGTATCATAACTAAGATAGCCTTGGTATTTTTGGGGTCAACTTTAATGCCTTGAGAGCTAATGACATACCCCAATAACTTCTCTAATGTTACCCAAAAAACACATTTTTTGAGGGTTGAGTCTCATGTTGAACTGCCAGAGTCGTTTGTAGAATTTTCTGAGGGCTATAGGGTGCCCTTGACGATCTATGGATTTGACAATCATGTCATCGATTTGTACCTCCACCTCTTTATCCATCATATCATGGAGGAGTGTTGTGGCGATTCTCTACTATATGGCACTTGCATTCTTATAACTAAACTACATTACTATATAGCAATAGGTGCCCCCATTGAGTTATAAAGGTGGTTTTTTTGTGTTATCAACCAAAATGTCAATGTCCTCCTTTGTCATTCTAATATAGTTGAACCCTACTTGTCATGAGTGAGAGCAAGGCATGATTTATTATGTTATTAACCAGAATGTTAGTGTTTGGAAAAGAAAACCCGTCTTTTAGCTAGTTTAGTTTAGATCTTGGTAGTCCACACACATTCGGACCATACAGTGATTTTTTAGAATAGGAACTATGTTTGCAATCCAATTGGGGTAGTTTGCTACTTTGATAAACCTGGGTTCTAACTATTTTTTACCTCCTCTTTTCTTTTCAGAGTTACTTCTATTTTACCTATTTTGACCCCAAGGGAATTAGAATGGTATGATGTACTTTATCTTTGTGTATCCATGACATATCCCTATATGACCAATCAAAGGTGTGGATGAATTCTTTGAGCAACTATATCAGCTCTTCGAGTTCTTTCGGGGTTAGCGATAGCCTAATTTGATCAAACCTTGGCTCTTTCTCATTAGTTATATTAATCTTGTTAGTTTTCTTGATTATAGGTTTTTTATTTTATATTCTTCCATTGCTATAATAAATTCCAAGTTTCTTTAGAGATAAAAAATTAGAGGTAGGGATTTGGGTGGAAGAAGAGGAGTATATAGAAATGTAAAGTTTAATTTCTAGGATAATTATGTTAGGGGAAGCATTTTGTGTTACTCCAAGTGGGACAACCAACATTGGCCTAAATTCAATGCACTCAGACTCAACTAACTTAGACTCAGACTTGGACTATGATTTAGATGACTTGGATGACCTAGAAGACTCAGATTCAACTTCGGATTTGTCCATCTTTGGGCCCTCCACGGTGACAATTTTCAGCTTCTTGCCACTAGGAATTGTGATCTTTAGGGTCTTCCTCCATTCACATAGGGAATGAGCATAATTAGCTTGGAATGATCAATGTCACACCCTAAAAGTGCATTTGGATTTCTTTCTCAGATTGTTCGAGTATAAAAAATGAGAAAGCCTTGCGATTTATGCATTGAGATGACCTCGATGAATTTTTTGCCTTGTCATCATCAAGGAAATAACAATTGTGGAAGCTTTCAATGCTAGGTTGAGCCTTCCTTGGATATGACTTTTGCAACTCAAAGATGATCATTGTAATTCATTTAAGAATCCAGGATACCGTCCGATCACAAAACTAGTAGCTTTTAATAAAATTTCAAAATTTCTTACATGATGTTTTATGTTTCTTAATGCATTTATTTGGTTTTTACGTCAAATTGCACTTGGCGAAAATTTGTGTCACCTAGTATCACTCTCTCATGCATTGTTACAAACTTAATCTTAAACTAGTGGGCGTTCCAGGCGATACTAAAGGTTGATATTGTCATAATAATTTTTGTAAGTAAACCATAAATTGAGTAGAATTTTCATAAAAGTTATGTAAGCTTCTAGAGTCTATTTCTTAGTTCAACATCCCTCTTATTAAATGAAATCAAAGAATTAGTAGATATATTCCACCTAAAATGGGAATAGGCTAAACGAACTGAATTGAATTGACTTGGAGCTGAATGTACTAAAACAACCAAGGACCTATTCATGTTGGTGCACAAAGACGACATCTAGCAAAAAAGAAGATATCCCCGGCTGCATAAAAGATGATCAAAGTACTCATTATTATAGTATATTTTTTTAATACTTTCAGAAATTCTTTAGATGGACAAAAAATTAATACTTCACTATCTCTGCTTTTTAACATAATTATTTTTTAAAATATGATTATTAGTAGAGATCATTATTCATTAGGTATTAGAATATACATTATAATTATTTTGGTAATTATTAAGGAACTAGAATTGTCTCGTGCTATACATTTTGATAATAAATAAATTTGTTAAATATTTTAATTATAAGAATATTTTTATTCAATGGTTAAAGTTCAAAGTTTTTTTGATTATTTTTTATGCAACTACACCATATCACTTTATACCTTTTAATGTAAAATAGAAATTCAATAGGGTTGATTTTTTTATCAGATAACAAATAAAAATTTATAGAAAAAGAGAGAAAAATATAAAATAAAGTGAGAAAAATATAAGTAGTTTCAAAAGTTTAGAAATTTGATGATTTTATTTTAATACTCCCTTTGTTATTTTTTATTTTTTCCATTTTGAATATTGTGGATTTTAGCGCTAAACTTTAATTACGAATTCTGCCTAATTTAGATGAAATAATACATTCATTTGGAATCTTAGTAGATTTTTATAAAAGTATATTTTTTAAATATGAGCTTTTTTGTAATAAGTTTTATAAATACACTAATAAAAAAAATTTGAATTTTAAATTTATATTGATATTTATGCAAAAATTAAATGGGAAAAAAGAATGGTGGGAATAGATAAATGAGCTTTGCTATTTCAAAGAATCAATGAATGAAGTCGAATATCCATAGCATAATGTCAAAAACCCAACCATGCAACACTCCCCTCAATCCATAATCAACCATTCCAACCGTTGACTCAGTATTCATAAAGCCACTTCAATTATTAGCTGTTGCCGTTGAATAATCCCCAATCCTAGCTACACTCACGTCCGTACTTGGTCCCACCTCCCCCAGTTCCCCTCAACTACAAAACCCCCTCTCCTTCCCCCAAACGCTGACACAAAACGCTAAAGAAACAAGCCCCCAAACTGAAAACCCCACAAAAGTTCTCTAATTGGGTTTTGCTCTTTTCTTGATTTGAGTAAGGTGGTGTTTGATCAATGGAGTTGCAAAATGTTGGAGTTGTGACTTGTGGGAAGTGGATCATACGGCCAGAAAACGTTACTTCGGTTGTTTTGGGAAAATCTTATGCATCATCTTCTGCCAAATCAACGCTTGAGATTTTCTCCTATGATTCCAAGACTACTTCGCTTTCCTCTTCTCCTTCGGTATATTACATAACTCTTACCCTTTTCTCCAATTTTATTTTTAGCAATTTCGGTTATGAATATGCAGCCTTTAGGATTAAAAATTCACATTAAATAGTCGCTGTATAAATAGGTGTTGATTTTGTAATATATGACAAAATTGTTATGTATGACAAAATTATGTGTGAGTTGGTGTAATTTAATTTTTTGATGATTCAATTTCGGTTATGATATATGACCCCTTATGATTTCAAACAAGCATTAAATTCGCTTTCTAAATTGGTAACAATTTAATAATGTATGATATAATCACATGATAGTCAGTATTGTTTAAGTTTTTCCTAATATTCAGAGTTTGAAATTTTGGGTTTATTTTCAGGCTGTTTGTGAAATTGAAGAAGGGGAACCTGTTAGTATCTCGGTGCATCCGAATGGGGAGCAAATCATTTGTGCTACTACATCTGGTGATTGCAAGTAATAATTTTTCCTTTTTTTTTTTACTAATTTCTGAGTTTAGGTATAATTTGTTGGTTTATGATAATAGAAGTGGGTTATTGTTGAAATGCGGTTTGTTCATAGATCATCCTTCTTGTTCTTACGAACTGTCGATTTACCACTTTAGTTAGAGATACGAGTTTTCGGCAAAATATTGTCATAGGTAGTTAATATGTTATGTTTGTTTGCGTATTGTTGAGGTTGAAATAGATGTATCTTGGTTGAAGAATGTGAGGTATTTGTTTTAGTGTGTGATACTTTTTGCTTCTATTTGGAGGGTTGCTTGGAGGTAGTTTTGTTTCTTTTTTATTTCCTGGGGTAGGATTTAGTCTAAATTATGGTAATAGCGAATGGATATTGCTAACAAATCTGATATAGTGTAAGATAGGAGAAAAGTAGTGCATTCAAACTTAAAGGAGATGGAATAACAGAACGATTTGAAGGATGATTTTCTTTATCAACAATTGCCAATACTAAGTAGATTCTATTCTTATATTTAGTTGCATAAATAGTGTGACTGATTAGTATAGGCTTTCAGTACTATTAATATGTTTGCAGAGGATAGTCATGCTCAAGTTTAGTGATGCTGCTTGAAATATATTGAGATTAGGAAAGAAAATGTGTCGATGAATTTATATGTTTCTTTGATTATTTACCGTTCATTATTTTGTGGATTTATAATATCAGAAGTCTGAATTTCTTCAAACTATTTGTACATGTGAATAATCGTGAAGTAATTGCATATTGGATTAGCTTGTCGCGTGTTGGATTAGATGTCGCCTAGGAACAAACTATATGATATTAATGTGTAAGGATATGTGCATTCGAACTGTATGATATTGGTAGGATCAGAGATCACGTGGATTATTAAAGATGGAACTAATCAAAGAGGGTGCCTTGGAAACTTCCAACTCATTTCTAATCTGTTGTAGTCATGTTGAAGTCAGAGATGCGCTTTGATAGTTTCTGAACTTTATATCTCCTCACTGCTGTACTCCCGAATAACATTTCTTGCAGTTCATGCAAATTACTAAATACACCTTGCTTCATTGTGCAAATCACAATCCACAGAATTCTATAGGGGAAAAAACTGTACAGTTTCTTTCAGCCAGTTTCTTCTGAGTTCACTTAGATGCGCATTCCTAGAGATGCAACGTTCTCACAGGAAAGATCCTGAACTAATGCAGACAAATACCGTGAGATTTGAGTTTTTTCTATCCTGAATCCTTGCTAGAGTTAGGACTCCTATTCCTTCAGTCCAACTATAGCAAGGATTTAGGTATTGATGTGCCTAATGCCTTTCATTTGATAGTGATGCGCTAACTGCCAAGAGGGCTGTTTATAAGTGGTTGGCTGGCCTTTCTGAGTATTTTCTCAACATTTTTGGCAAGTGAATGAAAAGGGTTTGCCTCAATTGTTTCAGGAGTTGGGTTGGTTGGTTTGCAAATGTATGAACTCTACTTTTATGACATAAGTTCCTTAGAAGGAAAGGTTGGTTAAGTTTAAATATTTTAAGGCCTATTAGTTTGTTCACAAGAGTTTATATGATTTTGGCTAAGGTTCTCTGTAATCGGCTGAGTTTGATCTTAGTATGGTTTCTGATAACTAGAGAGCGCTTTGGAGATTAGAAAAATTTTGGATGCAGCTTTTGATGTGGTGGATGATCCTTGTAGAGGTAATCAGTTGAGAGCTCATGAATATTATGACCAACTATGCTATACCTCTTGTATAAGGTGATGGAGAAGAGGGTTTTGATTTCTGATCCTAGGTAGAAAATGTTGCCGAGGAGGTTCTCTTTCTACCCCATGTTTTTATAATGTTAGTTGATGGGCGGGCCTAGGAAGTAATTGAGGCTGGGGTGATCCTTTATTTTCATTTTTGTTCAATTTAGTGTTTGATAGGATTTTCCTAGGTGCACCTCAAGATTATTATCAAGTTTTTCGTATCGGCAAGCGCACCCCAAGATTTTCGGTTCTAATTATATAATCCTCTATATGTCCGCCAAACTCTTGGTGTCACAACCAAGATTTTCCAAGGAGAAAAGTTCTCAATAGCCCATAATATGGGAAATCAAAGAGAAGAAAGGAAAACAGTTTATACCTTGGAGACCTTCCACAAATGTGGACTTTGATTGTAATTTACATGTTAGTATTTGAATCAAAAAGTCCAACTTAGCCATATGAAGCATCAATTACTTGACCTTCCCTTAGCAATAGCAATTAAAACTCTGTACTATAATATAATGTTTTACTATGTCCATAAGAACACACTGTGATTTGTTATTAACCCATCAAACAAATAAATACTACAATTGGTTCAAATATACTACTGAGGTAACCATGTTCCTCCCTGAGAAGATTTTATCTATTATTTTCAAGAACTTTACCTTATTTGGGCCCTCCAAGCTTCCTGAAAAGACCCAAACCCCCATTGTCCATAGAAACTACATGTCTGACAAGTGCTTACTGAAAACTTGATGAATCCTTACCATAAGTTGCTATACCATGATGTATCCCACCCCCACCCTCACACATGGACATAAATTTTTTTCGCATATGGGTAATCAAAGGCCTTTTCAACCCCCAAAAAACCCTCTCCACCCAACAAATGGCCTTAAAAATTGTTGATTTACTTGGGCCTTATTGTACTATTGTATTGCATGCGCATGAAAAAACTTTTTTATATGAGCACCTTGAAATGCAAGCTTTTAACTTTTTGTGTGCAAAAATGCAGACTCTTTGAATTGTGTGTTCAAGAAGCATCTATGAAACTGTTTCCTAGAGAAACTCCATCTCTACAAGGTGTTGGACTGCAAACTTGTATAACGTTTAGCATTGATGGATGCAAACTTGGTATTGGTGGCGAGGTAAGATGTCTATGACTCTATGGACTCTGATTTAAAGAAGAGAATGGAAAGAGACCATTTTGTGTGTTTTCTTTTCTTATCTACTTGTTCCCTAAAAATACAATGAGGTTGATAATTTTTTCTACTGAGTAACTCCACATTCTCGATCTCTCTTCTCTCATCAGGATGGGCATCTAAGAATCTTAGAATGGCCTAGCATGCGAATAATTCTTGATGAACGAAATGCTCATAAGTGCTTTCAGGATATGGATTTCAGGTAATCATTAATTCCCATTTGTTTGATGTTGTTATTTGGCTCTGATTGTCATCTTGAGTGATTTATACTAAGAAGTGCACATAAAGTTGATTAGTAGATAGACTTTGGTGGGTAAAGGAACCCATGGGTACGCAATTTGCTGCAAAGCAGTGGGTAGTCATGATACTCGATGACTGTTTTTTTCCATGCATTCTGACTCTTTTAGTTTTTCATTTGAATGAAGGATGGTGCTATCCCCTGTCATCTCCTGATTCAGATTTTTTATTAATAGCTTTCTTCCCTTTCTTTCCTTTGTTTTCCTTCTTCAGATCCGGTAATCATTTAAATGTATCTCAAGCATTGCAAACATGTAGATTGACAGAGCTAGTTGCTTAAAAATATTTCATTAAAGTTGCCTCTATGTGCAGTTGTTCATGATGTAGGTTGTAACTTAATTTTCATGGCCCCATGGGTGAATTAAATATCTTTGTTATTGTTATACATTTATGATAGATTGAGTGTTTCATTCAAGCTTTTTTAGTTCTGATTATGGGTCTAGGAAAACAGTTTCTTATTGTATCAACTACCAAGGAAAAGCCCCAAGTATATCATAATTGGACATTATTTCATCTATCTTCGTGTTATCACCCTTAACCTGGATGCTTTTTCAGTTGTCTCTTACTAGGTTCTTACTGTTACTGATTGACTACTATTTACTGTTGCAGTTGAATGAGCCTTCTCTTTTGAATTCTACTTCAGTATGTATTTGATTCTGTTGGAGAAGCTTATAGGAAAACAGGAAAAGTTCGCTTGATAATATTTAAGTTCTGAATGAAGAATAATTTTTAGTTGCTATTAGATGTGGCTTATAACTTATTGAAATTTTGACACTTAGATCAGGTGTGTTTTTTTCATTGAAGCCCATCCTAGGCTCCTATAGCTATACTTGGAACAATCAAATGTTAAATAATGTACTGTTGCCATGCAGTCTAGACTCTGAGTTCTTGGCCTCAACTTCTACTGATGGTTCAGCTAGAGTTTGGAATGCAAACGATGGAGTAACTGTGGCAACATTGAAACGCAATTTGGTAGACTGCTCGACTTAGTTTTAGAAACTCTTATGTATTCACTTTGGGTAACTTGGGGATGATGTTCTATGCGTTTCTTGTGCAGAATGAAAAGATTGAATTATGCTGCTTCTCGAAGGATGGAACAAAACCTTTTTTGTTTTGCACTGTTCAAAGAGGTAAATAGGCTGCTATGTTAAGCAGAGTATTTTTACTTGTTTAGGAAAGATGTTTAACATAATGTTCTTCTAAATACAGCAAAGGCTAAACCAATAACTGTTGTTTGGGACATGAGTACTTGGAATAGGATTGGGCATAAGGTATTGCTTCCCAAGCCTGCTTCGGTAATAACCACCAGCCAAGATGGGAAATATCTTGCCTTGTAAGGACCTGATTTCTTAGAATTTTCTTGCATGCATCTGACCATATTGAACTTTTGTGAACTTTTCTGCATTTTAATGCTTCAAGTATCATCTGGTTGTGTGTACTCTCTCTGATTCTAACTACTCTCTTGATTAATTTTTCTATAATTCATCACATTTATCATTGCTGCTTGTTATAGCTTAATATAGTGTATTTTTGTATTGTTTATGAATTCACATACTCGTTTTTCTTTCTGAACGGTAGTGTTTAGGATGGAGAGATTATTGATATATGCTTTTACATTGTCTTTGCATATCGAAAAGGGAGTGTGCTCAAAAACAATTTCTTTATTGGTGAATATTGAGTAGAAAACTGATGTAAATCTAGGCATGCAAGTCGAGATTTACACACTTCAAGTTTCGAACTTCAAGGCTTAGATCAATCGCAATTTGCAAACCGGGTGATTTTGCGATTTTTTGTGCTATGCGTGGATTAGCTGTACTGACTTGTGAGTATAAATGAATGGTTTTAAGGGTTTGGCTAACCTTAATCCTCTAAGAAGAATCCACCCCTTAGATTATCAAGGCCTCCTAAGATCACTACTTGAATAGCCAAAATCTTCAAGATAGCAAAGGAGCAAGTTTTAATAACTTCAATCCAGAAAATTAAGAGAACTCAAAGAATACTTGTGTAAACACAAAGTACGAATTTTTATACTTCAAATCTGATTTTACAAGCTTGGATCAACCCTTTATTTATAGTACTAGGACCGTAGCTTCCTTAGGATTCTACTTCTACTTAAATTCCTAAAGATAAAGTTTCCAAGAATAAAGATAAGATAAAGGTAAGATAAAGTTGAGCTAGAATTCTATCTTTGAAGAAGTTAATCCTTCTTCGAATCTAATTTTCTCTTCTACCTTCCTTCTTGTAGAGTCCTCCTATACTTCTTCTTTTATAGATGATAATATTAGCCTACTTAATCCTCAAACCCACATGAGATATGCTTTCTATCTTCATGCAATTTGATTCCGACTTGGATTTCAATTCATCCTGTTTGATTTGCCATAGGATTGTCCACCTTAACCTTAATCTTGACCTTGCTCCACTTTTTTCCATAGGCATAAAGTTAAAGTCTAAACTTAGTCTATTTAAAAATTACCTTAGGAACTTCTATTCTAAGCTAACTAATAATTAGGCAAGCATGCCATTTTATTCCAAAACACGACCTTACTATATATAGAAAGTTTCTAAAATAGGAAAGTACGAAATAAACAACTTAAACAATAAATGATATCTTTTCCTCAAGGCTTTGGTCTGATATTCCCATCAAATACTAGAATATATTGAAGGGCTTTATGCATTTGAAGAGGCCCTTTGTATTGCACTGCACTGAACCTAACTATATCTCCTCTACCCCCATTTGAAACTTAGTGAACTGAATAAGCAAATCGTTGTAAGAAAAAGAGAAATTACTGCTCCTGTTTGTTTTTAAGTGATTTTCTTACTTGCTTGTTAGGGGTTTAGTGGTTCAGTGATGATTGTACTTTTAACATTAAGATTTTCTCTTTTGTACAGGGGAAGTAAAGATGGTGATGTTTGTGTAGTTGAAGTGAAATCTATGAGGTTCTATCACTGGAGTAAGAGGCTGCACCCGGGTACATCTATTGCAGCACTAGAGTTTTGTCCTAGTGAAAGGTAACTTCAATTTCAATGGTTAACTGGTTATACCTCTGCTTTTGTACATATGTTGCAGCACTATATTCTTTTGCAAAATATGATTTACGTCGTCAATTTTCTTGTATTTCATCAACTTTTTCATATTAGTGCACCACAAATTAGAAAATTAGTTAAAAGAAAAATCTAGGTGTTAAATAAAAAGGTATTTAGTAAGAGTCTATCTTTGGACATAAAACATATTATTTGATAAATTATGTGAATGGGTATGTCTGCAGGGCCTTATCCCTTTTGATCTGAATGCTTCTGTCACCCTCACAAACTTGTACTGTTACTCATTCATGGATGGTTGAAAGATTTTGAAGTATTAACATGAGATTTTGACCTGTCTAGTTTCTTGGCCTTTGTATCTGTTTGGAATTCTTGTGGGTTCTGTGTTCTCTTATTGTTGGAGACAATCTTCAAACATACATTATTCCGTTCAGGCTCTCTGTAATAGACATTTCCGCAATCTTCTTTTAGTATAGTAAAGGGTAGATTTGTGGTTGGATGTGAAGTGAGAAGATATGATGGTTAGATTGTAAGTTTCATAGAGCCATAGAGAGGTGTTTGAGATTAATACATGTATAAAACCAATGATTTCGGAAATTTTTTGACCATGGAGGATTATAGTGCTCCTAGAAGAGAGTCCCAATATAGGTTTGCTCTCTAAAATCTATATACAATGAATTTCTTGCTTGACATGAAACGTAAAGATGATCTTTGAATAGACGAAATTCAGAAATGTTTGAAAGAGTTGCATTTCCTTGTCTCTATGAGGCTCCTTAGAGGCTAGGACTTTCCATCTCCATGTTCTTGTCCTTTTTTTTCAAGCTATAATCCCCCTGCTGTGCAATTTCTTACTAGATATTTCTCCTATAGCAGTAATTCTCTTTTTGATAAAACTTTACTTTCATCATCCACTCCTCGCAAAAATGAAAAATAAAATTAAAAATTCCCAAGGCTGTCAATATTCTCTTGGAAAGAAAAGAATGTACTAGGAAAACATATTTATAAATTGGAGTTTTTATTAGGCTTCAAAATTTCAAATGCCTCCCTAACTCAGGGAAGTTCCGACTGCCATGCACTTTTGATGCTTGAATCTGTCATTCCCATTTGTAGTTTTAATCTTGTAAATACATGCTTCAAATTTTTTTTATATATAAATAACTTTGCTCATATGAGCTGATTCTGTTCAGTAGAATGGAAGATTGTTTTGATCACTATCTTGGTCACCTTGCATTTAGGTTGTGAGTTGAATTATTTATCTGACATTACATGACCAGGGTTGTACTTACAACTACTAAAGAATGGGGCGCAAAGGTGACGAAGCTCACTGTTCCTGTAGATTGGAAAGGTCCAATTTTTTGTCCTCTATGTGCATTCCCACTTTTTCAACATTTCATGCTATGATGATAGATTTAACTATGTGTCTCATTTTGCAGATTGGCAGATCTATGCACTCCTTCTGGCTATGTTTTTGATTTCAGCAGTAGCCTTCTACATCTTCTATGTGATATCTGATTCATTCTGGCAGCTTCCGGCTACAGATCATTCCTCTAGTTCACACTTCGATACCCTTGTAGGAGATCCACTTTCATCTGAGGATCCATATGGGCCACTAGATTTGTAATACTTTTTTCACATATCTTGTGGAGGCACAATCAGGTTGAACCATGTTTAGAAGGCTTAATTGATGAACAGTTTTCATATTTCAGATATGAAATAGTTTCCAGCAGTTGACTGCTATAGCCAAGGTAGCTGAGTTCATTTTCATTCTTATGATGCAATATTTCATTTTGGTTGTCTTTTTCAACGTCCAATCTTTTCTGTGGACATTTTTTAATGTATTGGTTTCTAAATATTTCAGGATATAGGCCTAATACTCTGGTGTATTCTAAAATATGTGTCCATATAATGCGATGATAGTAGTAGGATGTATCTTTTGAAATACAGTTCTGTTTGCAAAAGTTGTAGTATGTATTATATAGAACCTTTGCATTTATGATACACTGTGTACATCTACGATACAAAATAATTGGTTGAATTTAATTTCTTATATTTGTTATTGGTGACATAAATAGTTATTTTAGTTAAAAGTTTATAATTGGATAAGTATAATGGTAATAATATTTTGTATATCGTATTTAGTTTTAGTAGGTTGTTGCTTTTTATCTATTCATGTAAAGTATATACTAGTATATAGTATTAGGCTAAGAAAAAAAGAATTGAACGAACAATTATAAAATATGCATTCGGACAAAATTGTCTTAGAAAAAGTGGAATAACCATTCCTTGGAAAATAAACAATTATGGAAGTAAAGGGAATTAAACCTATGCCAAATTACATTAAAAAATTTATACAAGTGAGGCCCTTTACTATTGAGTTACTTCAATTAATATGACAAAATTTGCACACATTATATTTATATCTTTTTTATTTTTATCTTAACATTAAAAAATAGACCTTTTTTTCAACGGGCCTTAGGTAGCTGCCATGCTCGCCCCACTCTAGGGATGGACCTGCATAGATTTCTCCATGTCCCCATGATTCACAAAGGTCCAAGCAACGCAAGACACATCGAAAATTCACTATTCGTCAAAACACCAAAATTCTCATATTTCGAGTAAGAAATTGGCTACAAATCTCATGACATAGCCTAACATACACTTCACAAGCTTACATGAATACAAGATCTCGAGATACGGTTGAAAATTTGTTTTCTCTAGAATGGTCGAAATTCAACAGTTTTGCAAACCTAAAGTGTCAAGAAGCCTAAATCCAAGGCCTAGCATCAACCAACAAGTAAATTTGCATCAAAATTTCAATGCATCATCATCCTTCAAGCATGAACAAATTGGGGCTTAAACCCGAACCCTATTTTCCAAAACTCACCCAAAGTGAGAATTTGTATTTCCTAACCACGTAAATTATCATCTACCAGCATAATAGTGAAAAACTAAGCCAAAATATCAAGCCAAATCGCAAGCGTTGCCATGACCCATATAATTCAGCCTTAGCACCCAAACACCACTAAATATGCTAAAAAAAACCACAAATTTGCCAAATCCTGTGTAAATACTAACCTACACACTATTTACACACATGTAACAAGAAATAGTACTAAAGAATTGTCCTAAATCATCATAAAATTAAAAATCCCCAATTCAATTTAGGGTTTATGGAAAAAACTAAAAATCAAGACTAAAGCAAGAGTAAATTCGAGTAAACTTACTTGAAATATGGAATGGGTGATGTTAAAAGCCCTTGGGAACAACTTCTTGGAAGCCAAATTGTAGAGAGCAAGAGTTTGGAGCGATTTTGAGAGAAACCAAAGTCGAAAAAAATCATTCGACAGCTCAAAGAGGGCTATTATTTTGCCTAGCTTGTACGTCAAAAGCGTAATGTCCTACGTTTAACACCAAGACAACGATAAATGCTGCATTCCGGGTGTTGAACGCCTAATGCACCTGGCAGGACTGTCGCTACCCTATCAAAAATAACCTATCTACCTAAACTAATATAGTTCAGGTAAGTACTATTGAAATCCCGAGAGACTATCGAGGATTTATTGCTATCTATTATTCTAACATCTATTAGGAAGGTCACGTACGAATTAAGAGAGATTCTAAGCTAGACTAAGAACTAGGCTAAACTAAGCTAAAACACGAATTATAACTACGATAGATATCAAAATAAGACAAATATCGAGGACAATGAATCCCCACTAATATTGTAGGAATTTAGATGCGATTAGCGGAATTACAAGAAACGATTTCTTAGCATTTAAAACAGGATCTCATGTATATAATAATACGAATTATCAGAATAGTATAACATACTCTTGATGCATGTATTCCTCAAAGAAAAGGGGCACGTTTTTCGGAGAATCTAGAACGTCAAATGTCGTACCTCTGGTATTGGTCCACAAGCAAGATTGGATCACCCACGTATACTAGTATGGAATCAAGAACAATTCTTGATTGTTTTTTAGGGTTTTTGATTAATGTGAGAGAGAAAGCAAAAGCTAGTATTGAAAATTAGGGTTTTTAACTCCATATATCTATATATTTATATATAATAAGTAAGTAACTCAAAGTGACTCAATTACCTAATTTGATCAATTCACAACTCTCACATAACTATTTTAGATTTATCCAATCATTTGCCTATTTGTGTGACCTCATAGGACTCGATTAAAGTTAGTAGTATATTAATCTAATTAGTATACTTATTATAGGTAATTTCTGGTAAAACACTATAATCACATAAAATAACCGAATTTTATTTTCTCCATAATTCTTCCTTATTATATCTAGTTTGTTACACTTGTTGAGGACATTCCTTCAATCTCCCACTTGTCTGAAACCAAGTGTGTAACTATAAACTCCTTAAGTCTCTTATAGTCAAATTTGATAGTTTGATTGCATCTTATGTCATCCATACTAATACTCAAATCATTTCTTGAAATCTAAGCTTAAACTGTCAAAACAAATGATTAACTCTTAATCCATTTCAGCACGACCATGCATTTCCTAATTCTTACTCTTCTAGAGGCCCAAGACAGCAATCCTAACAATTAGGAGGACTTATTCAATCTTGTACAACCAAAACTCCCACTTAATTTTTAGCAATCCTGAACACTCCCTTTATAACCTCCTTTTACGGCACGACGTTTGAGAATGTCAAAAACATACTAATCACTAAATGAGAATAGTGTCGTAGTCATGTCAAAGGGATTCACTAAATATAATGAATGATATTCTTAAAATTTTTTGAAGAATATCAAGTAGGTCTATCCAATATGTATCTATATACATATCCATGTAAATGATTAGACATCTCCATGTCCCCATAGCCCATGAAACTGCCCTATCAATCAATTTACACACTAGTCCTTGAATGAATCATTTATGTCCAATTTAATGATTCGGACTAGGGACTAACATTATTTATAACTTCGGTTCACTTAATAGGGTTTCATTCATCAAATCACGCATTTGACAAACCTATCAAATGTTATACAATACTTTGGACATTTTATTAAACACCAAACCACAGTTAAATAAGAACAAAACTTTATTAATAAACATAAACATACATATCTAAGTGTTTTATGTCTGTGACTAATTTAAAATAAAATAGTAATCAACTAAAACCACTCTCCAATTTGCTTAAGCCCTAAACCCCTAGTATGACTTTCATGCTTGGGTTGAGGCAACGGTTTAGTTAACGGATTAGCGATATTTATCGTCTGTGTGAATCTTGCAAACAACCACATCCTTGTTTTCTATTATATCTCGAATGATGTGAAACTTCCTAAGTACATGTTTGGACTTCTGATGTAATCTTAGTTCCTTTCTCTAAGCAATGGCACCATTATTGTCACAATGTAAGACAATACCATTTCCAATACTAGGTACTACTCCTAGTTCAGAAATGAATTTCTTCATCCAAACTACTTCCTTTGCTACATCAGGTGTAACAATGTACTTAGCCTCTTTTGTAGAATCAGCTATGGTGCTTGACTTTAAACTCTTCCAGCTCACCGCCCCTTCATTTAGACAAAAGATGAACCCAGATTGAGATCGGAAATCATCCTTGTCTGTTTGGAAGCTCGCATCCGCTTAACCTTCAACAATAAATTTACTTTCACCTCTATACACTAAGAAATGATCCTTAGTTCTTCTCAATACTTAAGGATATTCTTAGCTACATTCTAGTGCGCGTTGCCTGGATTCGATTGGTATCTGCTACACATACTCAAAGAATATGAGACATCTGGTCGAGTACAAATCATGGCGTAGTCGAAGCATAAGGTACATTACTCATTCGCCTAATCTCATCAATGTTTGAAGGACATTGAGTCTTGCTTAGCGACAAACCATGTTGCATGGAGAGGAATCCTCTTTTCGAGTTTCCCATATTGAACCTAGTAAGAACCTTATCAATATAAGTTCTTTGACTAATTCCAATTAATTGTTTGGATCTATCTCTATTGATCTTGATCCCCAAATTGTACTCAGCCTCTCCAAGGTCTTTCATAGAGAAACAATTCTTTAGCCAATTTTTGACAGAGTCAAGCATGGGAATACTGTGTCCTATGAGTAATATATCATCTACATATAAAACCAAGAAGACAATGCTACTCTCACTAAAATTCTTGTATACACAAGATTCTTCTTCATTTTTTAGAAAACCAAACTGCTTGATAACCTTATCAAATCGAAGATTCCAACTCTGAGATGCTTGCTTCAGTCCATAAATGGACTTTTGAAGCTTGCATACCTTCTTAGGATTCTTAGGATCCACAAAACCCTCAGGTTGTGTCATATACACATCCTCTTTCAAGAACCCATTTAAGAAAGCGGTTTTGACATTCATTTGCCAAATTTCATAATCAAAGAAGGCAGCAATCGCTAGGATTTTTCGAATAGATTAAAGCATCACAACTAGTGAAAAGGTCTCATCATAGTCAATACCATGAATTTTCCTGAAACCTTTTGCAATCAATCTAGCTTTGAAAAGATCAATGTTTCCATTCTTGTCTATTTTCAATTTGAAAATCCATTTGCAACCAATAGGTGTAACCCCATTAGACAAATCAACCAAGTCATATACTTGATTCACAGAGATGGATTCCATTTCAGATTTCATGGCTCCAAGACATTTTTCGAAGTCTTGACTTGCCAAGGCATCTTTGTAGCTAGTAGGTTCCTCATGTTCTAAAATTATTATTTTAGAACTTTCAATTAATAAGAAGTCCACAAACCTTTTTGGTGGATTTCTTGGTCTACTAGATCTACGAGGAGCAAAAACAGGAGAAATTTCCTTCTCAACGATTTGAGAATTTTTGCTCAAATTAGATTTGAGTGGAGCAGTAAGAGGTTTAAACATTGAATGCTCTTCCTTTAGTACAAGGTCATGCATTAGAGATGGTTCATGCATTGGATGCACAACCTCTTGATAACCGTCCTTTTAGGTCGTTTTACTAAAAGAATAGTTATGCAAACAATATTTATAAACACCCTAATACTACTACAACTAATGTAGTGGTAAGTCAGGGATCGAACCACAAGGACAAGGGGCGATAGTTTCTAGACTTGATGCAAAGGGTTTATTTGGAGATTTGATAGAACTATACTAATAACAAAAAAATAAGCAAGAACTAAAACAATGATATTCTATGAAAGGAAAATGGGGATAGATCAGTTCCACCCTAGGAAGGATAATCGAACTATCAATACGCTAAATTAGGAGAAATCAGTCAACAATAAATCATGACACTCAAGATGACGAGAGGAAGTTTGTGACCCTATAAACCACATGAACAACCTATAATCGCCCTATGTCTCCAAAGGAGTGGCAGGACAAGATTCACATCGAATATCAATCAATCAATCAATCATTAACAATCTCAAACCCTAACTCTACGCATGAAGAATGAGCCAACCTAGGGTTTCACCAATCAAACCCCTAAGAAAATTACTCACACATAGTAGTAAAGACTAGGGTATAAACAATGAAAAAGAACATGATTGAAAGCACGAACGATTTGAATGTAATGAACAAGAGAGCAAAAAACGAAGATCTATAACAAAACTGACAACTACTCTATCAAAATTGTAAATAAAGCAATGATAATAGCAAGAGAAATGAAATTCACAAAAATACTTGAAAGCATTAAACAAAATAAAACAGAAAAGAATCGATACCTTGCATAAATGAAATAGCGTGAACGAAAGAGAATCCGAATCCGAATCCGAAATACAAAGCTTGAAAACGAGAACAACGAAAGCTATTAATCTAAAATAATGCATGAATGAAATGAAGAGCTTTAAAGTGATTTTCTAGGTTGAGGCACAAAAGCTCTCAAAGTAGGCATGAGGGTCATTTTCAAAACAAGGGGGTATTTATACCCTAAGGACATAAGGGGTAAAACCCTAGAAAAACCCTCGAGCACCGGCTAAAGAAAGAACCAAAAACTGCGGGAAAGAAGACCATTTGGCCGAATGAAGAGAGGATTCGGCTGAATGAGTGGCCATTCGGCCGAACTCATTTAGCCGAATGGGAATGTCATTGGCCTATATCAGAAACTTGGTGTTTTTGCACCCTGTCCACCATTCGGCCGAATGAGTGCAACCATTCGGCCGAATGGGCCTTGATTCGACCAAATATGTGTTTATTCGGCTATTCCCGAGAGCTCGAGTTATGTGCTTGAATCCCTATCTTCCATTCGACCGAATGGATGTCAGATTCGGTCGAATCTGAACATGAACCTTGCTGAACAACTCCTTTGAAGTGTCTAATGGCTTCTGGAGTTTATAGGATCTTCGAGAGTGACTTGGAACGCATGCCCAAGATATGATACGCACATCCAAACTCTTGATAAAAGTGTCAAAGCCTCGAACACGTCTCATTTTACCTCGAAATCATCAAAAGTACCTGAAATAACCTAAAAACAGCTCGAGAACAAGATCAAGGTAAAACCGGATGTAATGTGCATAAACAAATATAGAATAGCGAGACTCAACACTGAAATGTGGTTGTAAACGTGCTCTAAAATGAGCACATCAACTCTACCGTAGGTAATGGCACAAGTACTCCTACTTCTAACATGGGTTGAACCACATCCGTTTGTTGTGCTTCTTGAACTTCTTTGAGAAGAACATTACTCCTTCTTACCTTTTTGGATATGAAATCTTTTTCCAGAAAGGTACCATCCTTAG
Organism: Dysphania ambrosioides; assembly: GCA_026401315.1. Taxonomy (NCBI): domain Eukaryota; kingdom Viridiplantae; phylum Streptophyta; class Magnoliopsida; order Caryophyllales; family Amaranthaceae; genus Dysphania; species Dysphania ambrosioides. The sequence goes on from CM048667.1 coordinate 16,860,277, forward strand.
CAACAAACACTTTGTTCTCATAATGGTTGTAGAAGTAATAGCCCCTTGTTTCTTTAGGATAATCTATAAAAAACACTTATCGGTTTTAGGAGCAAGTTTGTCAGGCTGTAAACGTTTTACATAAGCGTCGCATCCCAAAATTCGTAAATAAGACAAGCTAGGAACTCTTCCTCTCCATAACTCATATGATGTCTTATCGACTGCCTTGGACGGAGTCCTGTTTATTGTAAAAGTAGCAGTTTTGAGAGCATGTCCCTAAAAGGTTATAAAAAGGTCATCAAGACTCATCATAGATCGATCCATATCTAATAAAGTTCAATTTCTCCTTTTAGATACACCATTCATTTGAGGTGATCCTAGTGGAGTCCGTTATGAAAGAATCCCACAACTTTTCAAATGATCACTGAACTCTTGGCTTAAATATTCACCACCACGATCTGATCGTAATGCTTTTATTGTCTTACCAAGTTGGTTCTCTACTTCATTTTGAAACTCTTTGACCTTTTCAAAGGATTCCAACTTATGTTTCATTAAGTAAATATACCTATATCTACTTAAATCATCAATAAAAGTTATAAAGTAGCTATCCCTCCCCTAGCTTTTGTACCCATTGGCCACATACATCTGTATGTATTAAGCTTAATAGTTCGTTGGCTCTTTTACCTTTTCCCGAAAAAGGCGATCTTGTCATTTTTCCCATCAAACATGACTCGCTACATTAAATGATTCAAACAAAAGATGTTAAAAGTCCATCTTTATGTAATTTCTAAATGCAATTTTGGTTTATATGGCCCAAACGACAATGCCATAGATAGGTGGGGTTTATATCATTTGATTTATGTTTCTTGCTTTCTATGTTAAGGATAGGCTTATCTTGGTTAAGTAGATACAACCCATTAGTATTATTAGCACTGCCATAAAACATTTAATCCTTATAGATAGAGAAAAAACCTTTCTTAATCGAAAAAAAGTATCCTTCATGATCTAATACATGAATTAAAAAAATGTTTTTGTCAATATTAGGTACAAAATAACAATTATTTAGTTTTAATACTGATCCAGAAGGTAGAGGTAGATAATAAGTTTCAACTGCTATGGTAGCAACCTTTGCTCCATTAGCTACGCGCATTTTTACCTCCCCTTTTGCTAGATTTCTACTCCTTTTGAGTCCCTGCACATTCGAACGAATGTGAGAAACATAACCGGTATCAAATACCCAAGAAGAAGTAGAAGTTTCTAAATTAACTTCTACAACATAGATACCTGAAGTAGATACACCAGACCTCTTTTCCTTCAAGTACTTGGGGCAATTCCTCTTCCAATGACCAATTGCGTCACAGTAGAAGCATTTGCTCTAAGCAGCCACCCTTGACTTAACCATCGTAGCCTTTGGCTTTGTAGAAGTTTTGGCAACAACTCCTTATTTTCCCTTCTTTTTGCTGGCCCCAACCTTCTTAAACCCTTTTCCTTTTTGAACTATTAGAACATCCTTCTTAGGTTCAAATTAGATGTTTTGCTCAGCAGCAATGAGCATCCCATGTAACTCAGCAAGGGTGTTCTCTACTCTATTCATATGGAAATTCAACCTAAAGTTTTTAAATCCATCATGAAGTGAGTGGAGTATGATGTCAGTAGCCAACTATTGGCTATAAGGAAAGTCCAATCTTTTCATGTTTTTAAGATGACCTATCATTTTGAAGACACGCTCTCCCACTAGTTTGCCCATCTCTAAAAGATACTCAAGGATAGTCTTGTGAATTCCATACCTTTCGACTCTAGCCTATAGCCGAAACATGGTTTTTAGCTATTGGATGATTCTATAAGCATCCATTTTCTCAAACCTCTTTTGGAGGGAAGATTCCATAGAAGCCATCATAAGGCAAGTAATAGATACTGACCTTTCTAAGACAGCCCAATGATTGGCTGACTCACCATCCAAAGGGATAAAGCTTAAGGTTGGGATAGGGGTTTCGAGGACACCCTCTCTTCTTTCGGACCTTAGAATAATTCTTAGGTTCCTTTCCCAATCAAGGAAGTTTTTCCCATTCAGTTTATCCTTTTCAAGGATTGAACGCAAGTTGAAAAGTGAGTTGTTGTTGTTAGACATGATATCTACAATAGAAAATATGTGAAAAATTCATTATGTTTATCAAAATGTGCTTTAGGTATTTAAAGTTTTTAAATAATAAAAGCTACATGCACTTAATTCATTTAAAATATCCCTTTTTGAATTAAGTGATTCCAAGATTCTATCTAAAATAATTTTAAGCGAAATTGGGCCCTACTCTTAAAGTTATAATATCAAGGTAAGTAAACTCTTTACTAATTACAACACTAGTAATTATTGGTTGATAGATGATAATTCCTTATCTTATTCCTATCCCTTTGCATCAAAACCCAAAACCCTTTTGATGATTTTGTTGAGCATAACCAAATAAGGCTTGTAAATTTCCCAAATTTACCCTATTTATCCTAAAACCATTAGCAATACCCTGTTTAGGCATAACCTATCACTAATGATTGAAGGCTTTAATAGGTGTTTGTTTGGAAAAATATATTAACTTAATATTAAATAGGGACCTAAGTCATGTTGATTTATTTAAAAGCAAACTCATAACATAAATAAAACAACATAAACTTAGAAAGCATATTTAAAGTAATTTAAAAAGTGAAAAGTAAATATGATCCTATTATGGCCCCTAAAACCTAAACACTACTCTTCATGGGCTTCATCCTTGAACCATCATGGATCATCATTGGACCTTCACTCCTTGGATCTCCATCCATAGTGAATACATAATATTTTTGAAATTTAAAATAACAAACTTGAAATAAATTACAAAATACAAACGATACACATACCGTATTTAGGATACAAAAATACAAGATATGCAGATCGCATTTTCTATCCTAATTTGGGCCATACAAGTCACCTCATGCAGTCATAATATAAAATATTATAAATTATATAAAATAATAATATCAACATATTAAAATTAAAACAATATGCTATTGATAATTAAAAGCAATTATTATTCAATTTATTAATAACATTAATAAATTAAATAATAATCCAACCTATAAAATATGCCAAAATAAAATACACTATTTGAATATATTAATCATATTAATAAATTTAAATAATAAATGAAATATGGAATTTACAAAACATTTCAATTTCACTAATCGAATTAATAAAATTAAAACATAAATCATTCAATTTTACTAATCAAATTAATAAAATTAAACAACATATGACATAAAAATGACATTTCAATTTTACTAATCATATTAATAAAATTTAAACATTAATAATTTATTAATCATATTATCAAATTAAATAATTAACATCAATAACCCTTATTAATCTGAATATTATGATTCAATTATAATTAAGAAGTGTTAAATAATTCTAAATTGATTAGATAATTGAAATTGCAAAAAATAATAATAATAGGAAGTGTACTGAAAGGGCTCCAGGCCCAGCCTGGCCCATCGTGACCCGTGAAAGGTGCTCAACAGCCCTGCAACACGCAGCCACGAACAACCCCTCTCCCTATTTCCTCTCGCTAGTGTCGATTTTCGACGATCCACCACAGGGGAACCCCACCCTATCAATCCCCAACGAACCACCCGGATGTATATCAGTCACCAATAAACCCACCTAAACCCAGTCAATTTCCGCCGCAAAATAAGTCCCACTTGCGCAACTATTACGAAAGTTTTTGGACAAATTCGTGCAACTTTTGTTTGAATTTGGGGCCGAAATTAAGAGCAAAACGTATAACTATCATATAATAGGGTTCTTAATTTCGTGATTCAATGGGGAAATTTCAAGTATTTAAATCAAATTGGGGCAGAAAATAGGGTTCTTAATTTCGTGATTCAATGGGGAAATTTCGTTTGAATTTTAATGGAAAAACACAATAATATTATTAATTTATGTTATTCAAACAATAATAACGCATAATTCAAATCAAAATCATACCAAAATTCATAATTTCGTGCGTGATGAATCAGGATTAGGAGCTTGTGTATTGCGAAGAACACGAAGAAGGCATAAAATATTTTTCACTCAAAATTCGTGCAAATTTTTTATTAAAGCAAGCATCAAAATGCATTAAATTAATCAATTCTAATAGATTAAAATCCAATTTTAATCGTGCAATTGATGTGCTCATTTTAGAGCACGTTTACAACCCCATTGTAGTGTCGAGTCTCGCGGTTTTAGATTGATTTTATACACATTACACTTGATTTTACGTTGATCTTGTCCTCGAGCTGTTTTAAGGTCATTTCAGGTACTTTCGATGATTTCAAGGTAAAATGTGACGTGTTTGAGGTTTTGACACTCTTATCAAGAGTTTAGATGCGTGTATCAGAGCTTGGGCACGCGTTCCAAGTCACCCTCGAAGATTCCACGAAGTTCAGAAGCCATTAGACACTTCGAGGAAGCTGTTCAGCAAGGTTCAAGGCTCATATTCGACTGAATCTGAGCACCATTCGATCGAATGGAAGACACGAACTCAAGCATATGATTCAAGCTCTCTGATATGACCGAATCCACTCCCATTCGGCCGAATCAAGGCCCATTCAGCCGAATCAAGGCACTATTCGATCGAAAGGTGGACAGGCTTATGCTAATGTTACTCGAACTTTCTGTTTTGGGCGAATCACAGAACCATTCAGCTGAATCATCCCTCATTCGGCCAAATCCACATCTCCTTCGGCCGAATAGCCCTTATTTTTGTAGATTTTGGTTCTTTCTTAAGCCGGCCCTCGAAGGTTTTTCTCGGGTTTTACCCCCTTATGTCCCTAGGGTATAAATACCCCCTTTCTATGTGTAAAACCCTCATGCCTATTTTGAGAGCTCTTGTGCCTCAACTTAAAACATCACTTTCATTGCTTTTCCATTTTATTCATGCACTAGTTTAGATTTAATGCTTTCATTGCTCTACTTTTCAAGTATTGTATTTGGATTTAGAATTTCTTTCGTTCAAGCAATTTTATTCATGTAAGTTATCGTTTCCTTTATTGCTTATTTTTAATGCTTTCATTCATTGTTTTTGTTGATTTCATAACTCTTGCTGTTATTATGTCTTCATTTGTGCTTATGCGTGATTAGTTCTCTTAGGGGTTTGATTGGTGAAACCCTAGGTTGGCTTGTTCTTCATGTGTAGGGTTAGGGTTTGAGATTATCGATGATTGTTTGATTGACATTCGATGCGAATCTTGTCCTGCTACTCTAGGAGACATAGAGCGATTATAGGTTTTTCATGTGATTTGTAGGGTCGCAAACTTCCTTTCGTCATCTTGAGTGTCTTGATTGATTGTTGATTGATTTCCCCTGACCTAGCTCATCTACTAGTTGTATTGCCCTTCCTAGGGTGGAACTAATCTATCCCCGTTTGTCTTTCATTACTTATCATCTTTTTAATTCTTGCTTTACTTTCTTGTTTTTAGTATAGATTAAGCAATTCAAATCTCAAATACACTTTTGCATGAAGTCTAGAACCTAGCATCCCTTATCCTTGAGGTTCGACCCCCAACTTACCATTACACTAGTTGTAGTAGTATTAGGGTGATTATAAGTATTGTTTGCATGACTAGTCTTTTAGTAAACGACGCTAAAAGCCGATTATCAAAATGGCGCCGTTGCCGAGGACAGGGTGTTATGTTTAGATTATAGTCTTGCTGTAATTCATTTTTGTTTTATTTCTATTATTGTCTTTTAATCTTGCTTGTTAGTGCTTATGCTTGGTGTCTAGTGTTGTTTGCATGTCCTAGCACATGTAGATCTAATCAACAGCTAGTACCATATGACCCTGAGATTCAACGTAGTAAACGACGAGTTTCATCCCAAACCCTGTTACAACCAAATACTCTCAACCCTCTTACACCACCAATGGACGAAAATGAGCAATTATTTGGTCAATTTGGGACACCTAGGTCCCAAGAATTTCAAGGAGGTGTTGTGTTACCCATAGCTCAAACCCCTTATCACATACATCCACAATTCACCCGGATGGTGAAGGAGACCCCCCTTTTGCGGTTTCAAAAATGAATGCCCCCTCCAACACTTAGAAGCATTCTCAGATATTTGCGGGCTCATTCCTCCATGCCCCAATAGCCCGGACTATGTGCGGATGCACCTATTTCACTTGAGTCTAGCTGGGGATGCTAAAGATTGGTATAAATGCTTAGAATCCAACTCAATTATTAATTAGGCTCAACTGAAAATGACTTTTCTAGAAAGGTTTTATCCTACAGTTCGAACACAAGATTGGTGTAAGAAAATTGCGTCCTTCACTCAAGAGGATGATGAGAACCTTAGTGCTACTTAGATTCGATTTAAGAGAATGATTAGAGAATGCCCCCATTATGAGTACGGGGAGAACCATCTCAATACATTCTTCTATGATGGTCTAAATGACTCCACCAAGGCACTCCTAGACTTGGTAGTTGGTGGACAACTCTCAAAAGTCCCATGCAATCAGGTTAAGGCTAAGATTGAAGAGGTAGCAAAAAATAGCTCTTGGGGAGGAGCAAGAGGTAATGGACTATCGAGGGGGATGATTGACTCAAGTAACTTGGACACGATTAGTTCGAAAATTGAGGCTATCATGGATAAGAAACTGTCCAAGCTCAAACTAGCTCAAGGTAGTTCCAATGTATTATCGGTAAATGAGAAGCTCTTTTCATGTAGAATCTGCAGGGGCACCAATTATGATACATCCTATTGAGGGGGTTCGAATTTTGAACATGTGGCAGCTGTGAATTATGGGGGGTGCAACCAAGAAGGGCCTCCAGTCATGAACTATGATGGTTATGGGTACAATCCCGATTGTGTGGCAGCTGTGGGATATGGTGGTCAAAACCAAGGGTTTTCTCAACAAGGTCCCTACAATAATCAAACCTTTAGACCTCCCATCAATCCAAATTCTAGCCAAGGAAACTTTAACCAAGGGTACAACTCCAACAATAATGTCCCCTTAAGCAATCAAGCAAACGAGATTTTCCTAGGCCGAATGGGAATAGGCCGTATCTTCAAGTGCCAAGGCCAAACCCCAACCTACCCTACCCATCTACACAACCACCACCAAACCCGCCTCCAAATCATGATTACCTTTACACCCAAGTGAGCTCTCTTGCTCAACAAAATCAAACCCTCTCCTAAATAAATCAAACCTTGATCACTCAAATGCAATAACTTCAAGCTCAACAGAAGTTGTTTGAGACCCAACTTATCAGATAGCCAATCCACCTCCACCATTGCTATTCCCATCTCACCCTCAACAAAACCCATCCACCCAACCTTCACCACAAAACAATCCTGACTCCAACCCTAAACATCACATATGTAAGGTGATCTTCCTAAGATCGGAAACCTTATACTCTACTCTAGTTGTAGCTCAAAGAGATTATTTAGGGGAAGGTTTTTCAAAGGATCTTGGGCTTCAAAGATAAATTGGGAATAAAGATGATTTTGAGGGGAGAGAAAAGAAGAGAGTTGATGAAGATGGTGAGAAAAAGGATAATGAAGTTAAGGAGAAGAATAGGGATGTTGAAGAAGTAGATGGGCATGCCAAGAAAAGGAAGGATGAAGAAGAGAAATGGAGGGAAATTCAGGAAAGGAGGAAGCTTCATCTTCAACATGCTCCGCCTCTACCTTTTCCTTACAAAAAGGTAGAGAAAGAAAAGTTTCTTAAGTTCCTAGAGCATATGCGGCAACTTGAGATGAAGATACCATTCTTGGAGGCCATGGAGCAAATGCCTCAATATGCTAAGTATTTGAAAACCCTCTTAGGAAATAAGAGAAAGCTTGGGGGAGAAGTTATTAGTTTGCCAGAGCAGGTAAGTGCCATTATTTAGGGGACCTGGGCTAAGAAAGAAAAAGCTAGAGGACCCTTTGTGCTCCCAATCACCCTTGGAAAACTTAACTCTAAGGGGCACTTGCTAACCTTGGGGCCTCCATTAGCCTCATGTCGATATCCATTTCCAAACAACTAACCTTTGAGCTCAAGCCATCAAAGAAAACCATCTAGCCGATCAAAGTATAAAAGTGCCATGTGGGGAGTTTGAGGACCTTCTGATCCAACTAGGGAACATTATGGTTCCATGCGACTTTGTGGTGCTTGATATGGTTGAGGATCCTTATACCCCCCTTATCCTAGGGAGAGATTCTTTGAAGACTTTGGGTACCTTAATCGACTGCGAATCTAAGACCATCACTATGAGGGTAGCCCAAGAGAAGGTTGTGTTTGCCTTTTCTAAGTCCTCCAAAAAACCCATGGTCAAGCAGATTTTTTCTTTCGATGTTGTTGAGGGCATAGTTGAATAGAAGGTTGAGGGGTGTGATGTTTTTGTTGGCCCGATGTTTCTTAAGGTGACAGATGAGGAGAAAACGATTAAGAATGTTGCCATTGAGGTTGGGAAGGAGATGGTTCCGATGAAGGAAAATTGTGAAAAATTCGAGGGAACTGACAAGCCAGCCCACAAAAGAAAAAGGGCTAAAAAAGAAGAAAAATCAAAAAGAGAACGATGGCTCCATCCTGACTTAGGGGAGCCCCGCATTATAACCCACCTCCGGATGACCCCGGTTCTACTTTGCCTACATCTGCCACTGCTTCTCGGTGAAGAGTTTTGACTCTCCACGCTGGAGGTGATGGAAATTCTAGGAGTGAGTCCACTCCTAAGACAGGTATTATTTCTTCATCTTCTTTTGTCTGAACTTGTGGCTAACTGTGTCGAACTTACCGACATTAAACAAAAGTACTTATGGGAGATAACCTGGTGTTTGTTTTCTTTGTTTGTTTGTATAGTAATAGTTTCCATAATGCTGATCTTTCTACCTTTTGGTTCTCTTCTCCATCCTTCCCAAGTGTCGAGATGGCTCTTGAGCTGGCTTGGGGGAGGGTTCTTGCGTTTTCAAAGTTTCGAAAGATCCACATTATTGAAACTATTGGCTTGGTTTTTGTTATAGTTTTTGCATGTTTAGTGTGTCAAGTTGATGTGCTTGAGTTGTGAAACCAACAGGCAAGCTTCTGATGTGTACATTCTAGTGGTCCTATGCATGCTCATGTTTTCCTAGCCTTGTGCCTATTTTGGGACCAAATGATTGACTGTTTTTCCACCTGACTTAAGGATATGGGCTTGCTTGGTTTGTGGCTTGGATAACTACCTATTAAGGCATATTTCGACTAGCCTAGTGAGGATTAAACCTTCTAGGACTCCATTATGAGTCCTATGTTATCGAGTGCTAGTTAGAGAATCTAAGTATTGTGTCTATTCTCCTCCAGCATAGTCTGCTTTTCTAAAGATCAGGGATGATAACACGTTTGTAGTTACAGCTATATGGCCAAATTGCCTACCATGAATATTGATTGACTTTAGGGTAAGCCAAGTTTGTGCCTTTACCTTTTTCTTTGTAGCCACATTATCTAACTTCATATGAGCCAAATATTCCCTCTCTTTACCTAGAGAATAGTCAAGTGATCATAGTGAAGTTGGTGTTCGTTTCATTGTGGTGTAGGATTTCGGTTTAAAAAGTCGTTGTCGAATGATAGGACTCTATACATCACTCTTAGTATATTTTAGAATTATTAGCATGAAAAACACAAAAAGAAAAAAAAAGAAAGAAAAAAAACAGAAAAGGAAAAAAGGGGAAAACAAAAAGAAAAAAGAAAGAGAAAAGAAGAAAGGAAAAAAAAGAGAAAGAAAGAGAAAGAGGACAATCTGAGAATAAAGTTGGTGTAATGTATTAGAGTTCATTTATGTGTATCTTGAGGATTTTGGGAGTAACATTGTTGTCGGAAGTCGTAGCTGTCCTTGGTTTCATTACCTTGGATCGCTTATAGTTTTTGTTATGGTTTTTGCATGCTTAGTTGTATTAAGTTGATGTGCTTGAGTTATGAAACCGGCAGGCAAGCTTCTGATGTGTACATTCTAGTGGTCATATGCATATCATGTTTTCCTAGCCTTGTGCCTGTTTTAGGACCAAATGATTGACTGTGTTTCCACCTGACTTGGAGATCTGGGCTTGCTTGGTTTGTGGCTTGGATGACTACCTATTAAGGCATATTTTGACTAGCCTGGTGAGGATTGAGCCTTCTAGGACTCCATTATGAGTACTATGTCATCGATTGCTAGTTAGAGAATCTAAGCATTATGTCTGTTCTCCTCCAACATAGTGTGCTTTTCTAAAGGTCAAGGATGATAACACATTTGTAGTTACAGCTACATGACTAAATTGCCTACCATGAATATTAATTGACTTTAGGGTAAGCCAAGTTTTTGCCTTTACCTTTTTCTTTGTAGATACACTACTTAACTCCACATGAGCCAAATGTCCCTTCTCTTTCCTTAGAGGATAGTCAAGTGATCATAGTGAAGTTGGTGTTTGTTGCATCGTGGTGAAGGATTTTAGTTTAAAAAGTGATTGTTGGATGATATGACTCTATACATTACTCTTAGTTTATTTCAGAAATATTAGCATGAAAAACACAAAAAGAAAGAAAAAAAGAAAGAAAGGAAAGAAAACAAAAAGAAAAAAAAAGAGAAAGAGAAAAATCTGAGAATAAGGTTGGTGTAATGTATTAGAGTTCATTTATGCGTATCGTGAAGATTTTGGGAGTGGCATTGTTGTCGGAACTCGTAGTTGTCCTTGGTTTTATTACCTTGGACTACTTACTATCTTCTATTTTAAGTCCACATCCCCAAATTTTACCCTACCTTGATCCTAGCCTACATTGCAACCCTTTCCAAACCTGTTCGACTTGGTGTGATTAGTAAGTTATGTGCTAGAGAGTAGATAAGATACAATTCCCAAGACTTCTCCCTATTTAAGTGTTTGATTCCCGGCTCATCTTTAATCGGATGATTCTGAGTGAAACACATACCTTATTAAACACATGAGCGTATTAGAAATTTCCCACATCTTTTTGGAAATACTCTAGGGAGCGTAGACTTGTGACCTCATAAGGTAGTAGGTGGCATGGCTTGTGTTGTAGCTTTTCCAGTGATCCCGAGTAGGTGGAAAAAGTTGTTTTGGTATTATGCTCTCCTGAGCCCATTGTACTTGCACACAATGGCTAGGGAAGAGTTTTGCGCATACATGGCTTGCATTGTCTTATTTTCCGCTCGCCTTGTTTTTCATGTGCTTTACACATTGTGTTGCCTTGCTAGTTCATTTGCTAGGGACTAGCAAAGGTTTGGCTTGGGGGAAGTTAATGTGCTCGTTTTAGAGCATGTTTACAACCCCATTGTAGTGTCGAGTTTCGCGGTTTTAGATTGATTTTATACACATTACACTTGATTTTACCTTGATCTTGTCCTCGAGCTATTTAAAGGTCATTTCAGGTACTTTTGATGATTTCAAGGTAAAATACGACGTGTCTGAGGCTTTGACACTCTTATCAAGAGTTTAGATGCGCATATCGGAGCTTGGGTACGCGTTCTAAGTCACCCTCGAAGATTCCACAAAGTTCAGAAGCCATTAGACACTTCGAGGAAGCAGTTCAGCAAGGTTCAGGCTCAGATTCGACTGAATCTGACCACCATTCGGTCGAATGGAAGACACGAACTTAAGCATATGATTCAAGCTCTCTGATATGGCCGAATCCACTCCAATTCGGCCGAATCAAGGCCCATTCAGCCGAATCAAGGCACCATTCGGTCGAATGGTGGACAGGCTTATGATTATGTTACTCGGACTTTCTGTTTTGGGCGAATCATAGAACTATTCAACCGAATCATCCCTCATTCGGCTGAATCCACATCTTCTTTGGCCGAATGGCCCTTATTTCCGCAGATTTTGGTTCTTTCTTATGCCGGCCCTAGAAGGTTTTTCTAGGGTTTTACCCCCTTATGTCCCTGGGGTATAAATATCCCCTTTCTCTGTGTAAAATCCTCATGCCTATTTTGAGAGCTCTTGTGCCCCAACTTGGAACGTCACTTTCATTTTCCATTTCATTCATGCACTAGTTTAGATTTAATGATTTCATTGCTCTACTTTTCAAGTATTGTATTTGGATTTAGAATTTCTTTCGTTCAAGCAATTTCATTCATGTAAGTTATCGTTTCCTTTATTGATTATTTTTAATGCTTTCATTCATTGCTTTTGTTGATTTCATTACTCTTGCTGTTATTATATCTTTATTTGTGCTTATGCGCGAGTAGTTCTCTTAGGGGTTTGATTGGTGAAACCCTAGGTTGGCTTGTTCTTCATGTGTAGGGTTAGAGTTTGAGATTATCGATGATTGTTTGATTTACATTAGATGCGAATCTTGTCTTGCCACTCCTTAGGAGACATAGGGCAATTATAGGTTTTTCATGTGATTTATAGGGTCGCAAACTTTCTCTCGTCATCTTGAGTGTCTTGATTGATTGTTGATTGATTTCCCCTGACCTAGCTGATCTACTAGTTGTATTGTCCTTCCTAGGGTGGAACTAATCTATCCCCGTTTGTCTTTCATTACTTATCATCTTTTTTATTCTCGCTTTACTTTCCTGTTTTTAGTATAGTTTAAGCAATTCAAATCTCAAATAAACTTTTGCATCAAGTCTAGAACCTAGCATCCCTTGTCCATGAGGTTCGACCCCCGACTTACCATTACACTAGTTGTAGTAGTAGTATTAGGGTGATTATAAGTATTGTTTGCATAACTAGTCTTTTAGTAAACGATGCTAGAAGTCGATTATCAGCAATATAAATCTATTTATTAACCTCCCCTAATTAAATCAAAATAACACAATTTCATACGTAATCATATTAAAATATGCAAGAGCCTCTGATACCATTGTAGGAATTTAGATGTGATTAGCGGAATTACAAGAAATGATTTCTTAGCATCTAAAATGAGATCTCATGCATATAATAATACTAATTATCAGAATAGTATAATATACGCTTGGTGCGTAAATTCCTCAATGCAAAAGGGCACGTTTTTCGGAGAATTTAGAACGTTAAATTTCATTCCTCTAATATTGGTTCACAAGCAAGAGTGGATCACCCACGTATACTAGTACGGAATCAAGAACAATTCTTGATTGCTTTTTAAGGTTTTGGAGTAATGTGAGAGAGAAAGCAAAAGATAGTATTGAAAATTAGGGTTTTTTGCTCCATATATAATAATAATAATAATAATAATAATAATAATAATAATAATTAAGTAACTCTAGTGACTCAATTACCTAATTTGATCAATTCACAACTCTCACATAACTATATTAGATTTATCTAATCACGTGCCTATTTGTGTGACCTTATAGGACTCGATTAAAGTTAGTAATATATTAATCTAATTAATATACATATTATAGTTGGTTTATAGTAAAATACTATAATCACCTAAAATAACCGAATTTTATTATCTCTATAATTCATCCTAATTATATCTAGTTTGTTACACTTGTTGAGGACATTCCTTCAAATATGACTAGATATAAAGTTCTATCCTGATCCCTCTACTTCAACACATAATGTAATTCCAAAGACGAATACGCCCTAAATAATACTAAGGAGCTCCCTCGAGCATCAATATCTTCCCCTAAAGCAATCATACCTACTCTTGTAAAGTCATGCAGTAAGAAGACATTAAACACAACATTCACAAAGTCTTAATGGTTGTGACGTCTACATTTGTGATCATCACTCATACCTTAACTTATGATTCTAATTAACATTATGAACTGACTCTCGCCGTGAACTCAATCCATGCCATTAATCAACTACGTGTAACCGTTTAATGATGTTAAAGCCAATTATATGTATTAAAATAACTGATTCATGCATTGGGATTTAGGTCTTGGGATTTATCTATGCCTAATCCATGTAGGGTTCATCGGGATCCTAAATTAGAAAACTACTCACATATATAGAACATAAAAACAACACAACTAATAAAAGAAGAAATAATAAATAATAGAAAATATGCTAAAGTAATTGGAAGAACAAATACTAAAACTGTATATAAAACAAACTAAAATCGATGTCAACAGGGCTAGATTGTGTGACAGGTCTAAGTGCTTCAATGGAATCTAAGAGAATAATAAGAAAACTTGAGAGAAAACTATAGATAAACTGAATATAACCTAAGAAAGCACATCCTCTAAAAACTAAAAAAGCATTAAACTAACATATTTATAAAGAATTTGGGCCAAAATACAAATCGCACGAAAAACAGGCCCAACAAAGGGAACTCGATCGAGTGGAATTGACACTCGATCGAGTGTCTTCTCCTTAAGAAATTTTTGGCGCAGGTTAAAATTGGATGAACGAGTGAGGGCTCAATCAAGTGCTCTGCACACTCGATAGAGTATCCTTTATTTCTTCACTTTTTCGCTTGGAAGCCACTTTCTCTCTGTTTTTGTGCATCCACTCGATCGATTTCTCTGCATATTTGACCGAGAGTCCTTGCTTTAGACTCCTATTTTGGTTCATGTTCTTCATCTAGATTTGGCTTCGTAGGATCCTCTCATAGATCTTGAACTCATCCTATGACAATGAGTCCTCGGAGATCCTAAAAAACATCACAAACACTACGAAAACTCGTGAACACATCATATGAAAGCAAAAGAACAAAATTCGATTAAAACTGAACTAAAATGAAATTAAATATATACAAATAGCCTAAAATACCCTAAATATATAAGTATAATAGAGACTTATCAACACGAGCGCCATACGCTTGAGGTCACGCATTCGACGCTTGCTCACTACATTCTAGTGTGCATTGCGGACCAACCTAAGTGACCGTTACACGAGATTAAATGAGATATTCTTGATATTTTGCTCCGAAAACCACAAGAGAAAATTGACAAAACTTCAAATATAAGGCAAAAAGACCAAATTGCCCTTATGCTACAAAATGACATTTAGAATGTCAGTTTCCCAACATTGGAAAAGTCGGGTTGACCCTATATGATGCCTAAGCACTTTAAATGACTCTTAAGTATCTTAATGTCTCAATAAACATGACACTTCAAATTGGAGGTGGCCTACAATACGCAAGGCGGGTCAAGACAACCCCAAACTTGAGAGGTGTCCCTCTAATGTGCTGAGTGGATTAGAGCAATCCTTGCTCAAGAGGCATCCCAATAATATACAAAGCAGGTTAAGATAACCCCAAACTTGGGAGGTGTCCCTATAATATGCTGATAGGGCCAAAGTAAGCCCGGACTTGGGAAATGTCCCTAAAATACACTAAACTGGTCATGGATACCCTAAATAGGAAGCATCCCTAACACAACAAATGGGTATACCTAGAAATTCCTATTCATCCCTAGAGGAGCTACTTGAAATCCTTCTCCCAACAGAACTCCCCAAAGAGTAAAATTCCCAGGGATTAAAATAGGAGATGTCCTAAAAAAACCATTCAATATCCTCAAGAAAAATCCCCTACGGAATTACAAACAACAAAATCCCCAAACATAGTTTGTCTATCTCTAAACAAGGTGAAAGGTAGCAAACCTTTCAACATCAATGATCTCTACAGCCGATTCAACCAGGAATCAAGCTAGATCGTCAATATTGTGAAATCAACCCGAGTTAAGAGACTAATACAAAGAAAACTCTCTAGTGGAGCTTCCTGAGTAAATTGCACGAGTGTAAGGAACAATAGTCTTAGTCCATCCTTAATTTAAAGATGCATCATCTTGATAGCGACTCCTCATTGGCCTAGGCTAGTTTATAAGTTACGTCATCTCGATACCGGCTCCTAATTAGCAAAGAAGGCCTGTCTCTAAGCCGCGCTTTCCTGACAGTGACTCTTCATATGGCACAACAGGCTAATTTCTAAGCCAAACTATCCTAATAGAAGCTCCTCATTTTACTTTTTTTGAGTCATTTTCTAAGGTAAGGTCGGGATTTTATTGTGTTTGAGGCATTTTATGGTGTAAGGTAAGAATTTTTTGTGGCATGGTGGGACATGACATGGGCATAATGGGAGATGGTGCAAGAATGATGTATTTAAGACATGGTTTAGGCATGCAATATGACAATGATCCTAATTGGTGATCATGGACCAAGGAAGCATGAGATATGACTTGTTTTTTAGGGGGTTTGGTTTCCCTATGTATTTGCAATGCTAGATTACATAGGTTAGTGTAAATAATAAAGAAATGTGCAAATAAGTTCATATAGTCATGCTAGGATGCTTGTATGAATACAAGACTCAAAGTCTCCACCTAGCCAAGGGTCTAGGTTTTGAATGTATTATGGTTTGTTGAACATAGTAAAAGGGTCCATGTCTTAGAAGAATATTCATTCACTTAGAGCCACTATTTGAAAGAGGCCAAAGTGAGAGGACAACCCCCTCGATATAATGCCGGGAGTGAGTGCCAAGTGCCATGGTTTGGAGAGTTTTTGAAAGATCAAAGGTCAGGCCAAGATCCATAATCGGTTTTTGGCTAATCTGCTCCTTTGAAAGAAGAGACGATTTGGTCTTTTCTCTTTGAGTGAGAAAAGAGGCTCTTTTCTTTCGGAACCTTAGACTTTGAGTTGCCAAAGCGGAGAGGAATAGCAGAATTCTTGTCCTTACTTTATGAGGACACCCTAACTAGATGGAAATTATTCCTACTAGGGGAGAAAGGTAAATGCCCCAGGGTTAGAATATTCCCTATTATGAGCCTACTCAGATCAGAACTAAACTAGTTGATTTTCTTTTGCCTATCGGCCGGCCAATCGGCTTTAAGCAACCTTCGCATCCACTCCTAATTTGTCTCAAATGTAGAACACATTCGTATGAGAAGGTGCGTAAGGGTGTAATTTTCAACATGCGAAAAATCATATGCATGAATGCAATAAAAATGCCTAACACAATCCTAAGCAAATTATTATCACATCAAACCAAGTTTTTTCAATTGATCATTCACGCTCATAACCAAGTATGTTTTAGCCATAGAAATCCTCAGTGGAGTTGCCAATTTTATAAGGGTTATTTTAAGTAAAATGGGTACTTAACCCAACTAGGTTTCAAGTGGAAGATTCAATGAGTGAATCATCACTAGGGAGCCCAATTTTTTTATAAGCCAACCTTCTCTTCTTGGTGAAGAGAAAGGGAAAAGGCTCCCCCCTAGTGTCCTACAAGTGTTTCCATTAATAAGGATCAGCTATGCGGTCTAAATTGGGTCAAGGAGTCGCCACCAAACTTTTAAGGGTAGTTTTGATACCCAATTAGGCCTGAATCCCAAAAAGACTTGTATGAGTGGTCTTCAAACCATAAGAAGGTTTGGGAATGAGAAAGCTATGTCAACCCAAGAATGTTTACATTAGGATGGAATAAGTAAGATTTAGCTCTTAATCCGTTAAGAGAATACAAAGAAAAGCACGCTCTAGATTTAGTTTGTTTGGCATGTTAAGAATTATACATATAAACCTAGATTATGTGATCACTGAGTCCACAAGATTAGGGGTCCCTATAGACAGTTATCCAAATTTATCTTATTTAGTGCGATTACACTTCAAAAGTTCTTTAGTTAGTGCAAAATATAAAAGTGTTCATACACAATTGTTACATAATAAGATTCATGAAATAAAGGTGAAAAATTAAAAGTGCGAAATTGAAATAAATAATTAAAGAACAATAATGAATGATGTAAAGTATGAGTTATGCATAATGATGAGTTAAATATTTAATGATCAAATAAAGGTTTAAGTCTAAAGATACCTTTCCTCGTGACATACCTAAACTAAATAGAGGTCTAGTTCATAAAGGACTCATATATCTTAGGATTTGAACATCATTAACATAAAAATAGAAGGAACATCAATGTATCCTTTATGATTCTTAACACAAAATGAGCATTAATGTGCATTCAAGTATGATGTATACTTAGGGTTTGCTCATGAAAAGAGTTAAAATTTTATCAAATCTAGAGAGCATGGAGATATCCAAATTTTTTTCATCATAAATCAAAGGAAAAGAAATAAAAGAGAATCTCATAATGTATATAGATTACAATAAGTAAAAATGTAAGGGACAGGGTTGCTTAAGAAGTTAAGAGGAGACCAATCTATGAAGATGGTTCCTTAAATGTGATGCTTAAAGTTAGGATTTTGATGCTTGACCTAATAATGTAAGGAGCTGCTTCTAATCCTTCATGTTATTGATAAAAAAGACATAAAAATAAAGTTTTAGGAGTTAATCATAAGAGAACATCATTGATGATGTCTCGTTGGTTGATTAAAGCTCACTAAAGTTGCATAAAAATTGAAATAACATATTCATGTAAAAGCAAATTAAATTTTCATCGTCTAAAATCATTACAAAAAAGGATCCAATCTTATGCCCTTGAGTGGATGAACACCACTAGAATCTAAGATGGATGGTGAAAAGAGTAGAAGTAGAAAAAAAAAGAAAATAAATTGAATTTAGAAGGGTCTTTGGTGAATACCGTTAAAGGAAGTTCCTTTGCTTGAGTCTTGATTGAATGTGACTTTAAGGAATTATGATTCATTTTTTTGTAAGGAAAGGTATGCCTTGATCGCACCTTGAATAGGTTTGAGAGATGTTTGTGAGGTTTTGAGGGTGTTCAAGAGAGTATTTTAGCAAAGTAACAATGTCTTTGGAGTGAAAATTTTTGGACCCTTTGCTCATAAAATTTTGGGGTATTTATAGGCAAAAAAAGTTCGGCATTTAAGCACTAAACGTTAATTTCAAGCGCTATGCGCTAATTTCGGGTGGTAGACGCTACAGCTGTGCGTCAAATGCTCAACAAAAGCATATCTTTCTCAGAATAAAAGGGGAGTGAAAGTAATCAGGAGCACTTTAGAGGGAGCGCTCAAGGTCATACGTTAAACACACTATGTAAGTGTTAAATGCTCAAAACAAGAAGTGAACTATATAGGGTTTAGTTTGGGAGTTGGAAGCAAAGTGGGCATTGGACACCAAGTCTTACAATGGAGGCCAAGTTTGGAGTCGAATACCTTATGCTGGCTTGGAAGCTCAATCTTGGTCTTGCTTTAGTTCATGCATTTAACCCTCACTATAAGAGTTAGTTCTCTAACTATTTTTGGCTCTATACAGGTTAGGGGTATGTTTAGTGTTTAATGATTTGATTTGTGATTTAGGCTTTGTGTTTGGGCCAAGGTAAGTGTTTTTGGATCGATTTGTGTTTAGAATCTTTTGATGGTTTTTTTGAGTGATTTTGCGTTTTCGCACACTCAATCTCGACCAAAGAAAATTCCACCCACAAGGGTTGGTTCGTCGTTGGACCACTAAATGGGGAGACACTATTTCGTGTCTACAATTAGGCTTGGGATTTGTGGGAAAACCAAGTGGGTTATGTGGGAGGGATATTGAAACTGTCCTTATTTTTTTATTTTTTTTATTTTTTTTATTTTAATGCCTATGACCAGCTTGTTACAACACTATAAAAAATACCTAGCTTGCTAAACTAATCCAGTTCGGGTAAGTAACATCGAGATCCCAAGAGACTATTACACTAACTAAGCTACACACGGTTTTATCTCTATTAAGCAAGATAAAAAAAATGAGATGATAAAGAAACTAAACTAATCTTAAAAACTAATTACATCTAAAACTGTAATAAATATATTAAGAACACCTACGATAACTAATCCCCACTAGTATGGATAGACATAGAATATATATACTCGACCCCTCAAATTCAATTCATAAATTAATTCCTAAAATAAATGTGCCCTAAGTAATACTAGAGACCTTTTTCAAAATATTAACTTCCCTCTAATACAATTAAGCCTACTTTCGTGAAATCATGCATAGAAGGATATTAAACACAACATTGAATGGGTCTTAATGCTTATGGCATCTATATTCGTGATTGACACTCACATCTTAACCTATTATTCTAAATTACATTATGGACCAATTTTTTCTGTTGAACCTAATCTATATCATTAATCAACTACGTCTAGTCTTTTAATGATATTAAAGACAACCATAGATTAAAGGAATTGAATCATAAATTGAGGTTTTGTTTTTCGGGGTTCATCTATGCCTAACCCATATTAGGGTTCATCAAAATCCTAGATTAGGGAAACTTATCATGCATATTTAACATAAAAACAATGCATATATTTAAAGGGGATATGATTTATAAATAGAAAATAAACTAAGGAACAAAGGGAAAATAATTACTAGAATTGATAAGAGAAACAAACCAAAAATTATGAATTACAAAGACTAAGAACGCTTGAATCTTTAAAGTGCTTGAATGATAAAGCTAAACAATGAAAAATTTATGCAGAAATAATGTATTTAGTCCTCCTTTAAACCTAGAAAATATCCTCTATTATATAGGATTACATAGGGCTTAAATAAGAAATCGTTAAAAACTAGCCTAGGAAATCAGGCTCAAACAAGTGCTCTGCACACTTGTGTGAGTCCCCTCTCATTTGGTTAGGAAAGAGAGAAAGGAAAATCTGGTAAATCTAGCATGGAGTCAAACAAGTGCTCTACACACTCGACTGAGTCCCTCTTTTTTCTTCACTTTTTCAACTGAGGCCAATCTTTTGCCAAATTGCACTCTTGAACTCGGATAAGTCCTCTGCAATTCTCGTCTAATTCTCCTTAATTTAGGCTTTATGTAATCAACACTTCAACTATTTTACTCCATGGTGATTTGGCCCTTGATCAACAACTTCTCGTGACCTTAGGTTGCTCCATAACGACTCTTTAGACTTCATGAATCTCTCCACTACATCTTAAACTCGTATAACACCTCGGGATTGCTCTAGTATTCTTGAAAAATATTTTAAAAAGTATTTCAAACACTCATGAATACAACATATGAAATAAAATGAGCTATATCAATCAAAACTAACCTAAAATGCACCTAAACTACATGTAAATGACCCTAAAATACCCCTAAATCATATAGTCACATGGGACTTATCAAATTCCCTAAGCTAAACGAATGCTTGTCCCCAAGCATTTAAGAGCAAGAATAACATGAGAGATAAGATAACATCCTCTCAAGAGACACACTTGCCTTAGTTTTATAAAACTTTAAGTCAAAATATATTTCAAAACAAAATCACCACATTGAAGAGTTATATAAAATCCGTGAACCTTTGATTATCAAGAAAAACAACTATGTATTCCCCTAAGCTAGTCTCATTCATATACTATAGACTTCTCACTTTAGGTGTACATAGGGAAATAAGTTACTCATATGTTTATGAGGTTAGAAGTGCTAACTTAATAAGGTCATGACTCTCTACATTGGGTAAGTTTGGGTAGATAGGGTAGGACAATGTTATTTAAGAATATGGAGCTCAAAAACCTAAATAAAGCCCCACTAAAAAATATGATGTTTGGGTTCAAACCATCCTTAAAACCTCCTAATCATCCAAAATTGGCATCATCTTCTCAACTAACTTGATCCTTGCTTTCCTCTTGACTCAAATCATGTATATTCTTTCTTTTGCTCATATGGGGGTGAGCAAGATCTCTTTTTGAAACTTTTCTAACAAACTTTTTGGGCTCAAACCATCCTTAAAAAATCCTAATCATCCAAAATTTTGGCATCATCTTCTTAACTAATTTGATCCTTGCTTTCCTCTTGACTCAAATCATGCATATTCTTTCTTTTTCTCATATAGGGGTAAGCAAGATCTCTTTTTAAAACTTTTCTAACAAACTTTTTTTCTTTTCTTTGCTTTTTTATTCTTTTACTCTTCTCTTTTTATTATTTTCATTGTTTTCAAATCTAATGTAAGAGTCAAGTACATATAAATGCTCAATACATATACTCAATTCATTCAAAGAGGCATTATACTGGTGCGTATTACACCTTCAAAATAAACCTAAGAAAAAGGCTTTAAGGCTTTTTAATCTTAGGCATCAAGAAAGAGCAAATAAAAGCTCAACAACTTTCATCCTAAGATTAATAATTTATGGAAAATATCCTAAGTAATGAGAAAAATGGCTCTAAATTATAAAGGAGAGTTCAATCATTCCATAAAGTTACACCAAATATTCTCAAAAATCCAATAAGCAAACCCAAGATTCGGATCTCACAGAGGACGATATCTAACACACATGAAAAGGAAAGAGACCAGAATAATGTCATTAGTCTAAGGCTCAATTACTCGTAGGTAGTCACAAATCTTATAGTATTGGTGACACATAAATGCAATAGAAAGAGAAATAGTGTAAATCTAAACAATCATAAGTGTCATGATTTTCAAAAACCAATAGGATATAACATATGGAAAAGTTTTTGAAATGCCTATGTGTATCTATATATCCTTATTAAAGACTTATCCTAGGATCGGAGTGAAATAAAATAAGGGGTGTAGTGCTATTCTCTAAATCAAATATCATATATAAAACTAAAAAAAGAATAATAAAACTATATATGATAGCTCATGGTTATGTATGACAAATAACCTCTCCCCCCAAGGCAAACCTTACCATGTCCTTAGTGCAAGCTCAAGGAATTTGATGTAGGTTGAGAGAGAAAGGAAGAAAGAAACTACTGTTGATCAGAAGGAGGAGGAGGATCATACTTAGGGGAAGAACTAGGTCCACTCCTAAAATACCCGAGCATCTTTTCACTTATCATATGGAAGCTCATGTGCATAGTACGATAGTCGATTGTCTTATTCTCGTAAGCTATAGACATGGCTTGATGGGACTCCTGCATCGTATGATAATTAGTCCTTATGTCTTAGAAAGAACCGATCATAGACTAGTGTGATGCATAAATCTCGGTGTGCCCATCTTGTATATGCCCGAATTTAGTCCATAGGAGACTAAAAATTGTGTTGTATAGCCATTGGTTGAGCCTCAAAGAAGTAGGATTGACTACTCTAGGCAATATTCTATAAGAAGTTTGGGACATCCTCTTCCATATGAGTAGGGGCCTCTTGATCTCTGTTTATTCCTTAATGGTAAATAGAACACCTTCTGCTTGGGAGAGGCCATTGGAATTTTGGGTGGAGTATCCAAGTCCTTGCTCCTGCTATGGCGGAAGCTAGGCTTAGGGTAGAAAAGTGTAGGGGGTGGGTTATTCAAGAGAGGCCAACCCACTAGCCATTTATACCCTTGGTTTGACTTATATAAGGCTAAATCCATCGAATGAACTACTTTCGATATAAGGTTCGCAACCTAAAAGGCTAATATCACGTGAAAGCATAAGTAAGATTAGTACACCCCATATAGCTATCTCAGTAAAACCCTCGATGACCTGGGATAAGTAATCCATCAAATTGGCTGCTAGACATAAAATACGTGATCTTGATGACATATTTTCCCCAGGGATTGGCCTAGTCTCATTGGCAAGAAAATGAAATAGAAAGTAAAGCTCATTGGCCAAAGAAACACAACCCCCAACATCTATGGAAAAGAGGGTCCAAGCTAAGTTCTTAATAGCTAACCTAACTTCGGCATGAATAATACATGTAACCTTGGATCTATTAGGGTCATAGTTGGTAAGCCCTGTGATGTCTCTCTAGAAGACACTATTCTGATAGTCTTCTCAACAAGGGTAGTGGGGAGTCAACATCCCATTGAAGGGTAACCCCAAAACCTCATAAATATACTCAAGTGTAAACCGTATCCTAGTATCAATACAATTAAATAAAATCTTTAATGGGGTGTAATCGGCTAAGATATGATTTATGTTAAAAGTGGGGAGGATGTCTAGGGTTAGATTCCCATAGATGTATGCATGTAAATCAAGTAAGGACTCCCAACTAAACCTTAATAACAACTCGTGAATCACTTTATCTATCCCTAAGGCCCTTGCTTAAATGATCATAAAAATGTGTAGGGAATAGATAAGGTTTCTTTGGCTATTTCTAAGGAAATTCCTCATATAATCTTTATTATTACCAAATTATATCCCATAGGTCTCTATGAATGGTGGTTGAACAAATGGGGAGGGGAACCTTGGGTGGATGTGTTCCTAGGATTATTCCTACATGGAGGCATTTTTTAATATGGATCAAGGGAACAACAAGGAAAAGGGTTTAAGGATCAAAGAGTTTAAATAGTAGTCTAACAAACCTCAAGGTTATAACCAAAAAAATCAAACACTAAATTATAGCTACAACTAAATTCAATGCCTAAACACAATTTAATGAAAAATCAAACCAAATTAACACAATCTCAAGCAAAAAAATGACCAAATTCAAATACAAGAAATAGTGAAACTAAAGGAAAGAGAGTGGATTAGAGTACACCAAATGCAATATAGATGAAGTGGTACCAAATACTCCTTTAGAAACCTTAAAAAGCATGCAAAAGTACTCCAAATTCAACCAACTTTGCATTAAGGCTCCGACTGAAAAAACCCCAAATAAATTGAAAAAGTTAGGGTTAATGTGTTTTTTTGAAGAATTAAAGAAAGAATTTGGGTTGTAGTTTGATTTTAGATGGAAAAGTAACATAGGAGTTGTAGAATTATAGGCGTTTGATAGTGGAGGATGAAGGATTGAGTGAGGATTGATGAGGGTATGTAGAGCTTAGGGTATGAAGCAAATAAGAACAAAAGGTAACTGAGAGGAAGCTTGGGTTCTCCCTAAGTTTATAAGACCCAAAGGATTTAGGACTCAGACGAGTGCTCTACACACTCGTCTGAGTCTGCTGCAAAAAGCATTTTTTATTATTTTGGAAAATTTTGAGAAAAAAAAGCATTTTCTAGAGGAGACTTGGGCAAGTGCTCTACAGACTAGACCGAGTCTCATCAATATTGAGCATATCCTCAACTTCTGCCAAAACATAAAATCTTAAGGTTTTAGAGGAGACTTGGGCGAGTGCTTAGCACACTCGTCTAAGTCTCTGCATCTGCATCACATATTAGTAATGTTTTTTTATACACTTGTGCTCCCATGAAACTTCCCACATGTGATCCAATCAACATTAAAACACTTGATGCAACCTTCTTATGATCAACATAACCAAGAACCTACAAAAGAAATACAAAACACATAAATCACACAAAATAACTAAGAAATAAAAAAAAAAAACAGAAAATAAAAGGAAATAAGTAAGAAATATGGGTTGCCTCCCACTAAGCGCTTGTTTTTTAGGCCTTAAGCTCGACCCCCTAATTCTCATAAGTTTGATGATGGAACCAAAAGGCCAAGGCTAACCTTTCCATGGATGGAATCTTTTATATGTTAATGCTTTAGTCTGTGCCCATTGACCTTGTAAGACCCTATCGTGTCACTCCAAATCTCCAATAAATGATACGAGAAGACTTTTTGCACTTAAATGGCCCAGACCATCTCGATCTCAATTTTCCGGGGAAAAATTTCAACCTAGAGTTAACAAACATCACTATATCACCTTCTTTAAACTCTCGCCTCACAATATGCTTGTCATACCACCGTTTTGTCTTTTCCTTGTAAAGTTTCGAACTCTCATAAGCATCTAATCGAAATTCATCAAACTCATGAAGTTACAAAAGTCTTTTCTCTCCCGCCAATTGATGATCAAAGTGATGCACTTGATGGCCTAGAAAGCATGATGCTTGAGCATAACAGGTAAGTTACACGCCTTCCCATATACTAGCCTATAAGGACTGATTCCTACAATTGTCTTGAAAGTTATCTGATAAGCCCACAAGGAATCATCTAGCTTCGATGCCTAGTCCTTGTGAGAGTTTGTTGTAGTTTTCTATAAAATGGCTTTGATTTCTTGATTAATACCTTAACTTGGCCACTTGTTTAGGGATGATAGGAGCAATCCACCCTATGATGCACTTCTTATTTCTTCAAAATGGCTTCAAACTTATTTTCCAAGAAATTTTGTCCTCCATCACTTATCAAGGACCTAAGGAATTTCAAATCTAGGGAAAAAAAATTCTTATAAAACTTAGTTACTAACTAAGCATCATTGGTTGGTGGTGCTAATGCTTTACCCATTTCAAGACAATTTACATCCCCAAAATGTATGAATTCCCATACAAAGAAGGAAAAGGACTCATGAAATATATACCTCAGACATCGAAAATATCAACTTTTAGAATGTTGTTCAGGGGAATCTCATTCCTCTTCGAAATGTTCCCAGCATTGGCAATGATCACAAGATTGCACAAAAGCAAAGAGTCTTTGAATAAGATCGTCTAATAGAAACCACATTGTAGAATCTTAAAACAAGTCTTAGTGTTACTAGCATGACCACCACAAGGAAATTTATGGCAATGTGATATGATAGAAGCTACTTCATTCCCTAGAACACATCTTCTAATAATCCCATCTGCGCACAATCTATATAGGAATGGGTAACCACAAAAAATGACACTTTGCCTTATGAAAGAACTTTTACTGCGAAGAGTAATCATGAGGAATGGTTCCCATAGCCAAATAGTTAGCCATATTGGCATCCATAGTGTCTCAATAATGGACATTTCAAAGAGCTGCTCATTAGGGAAGGAATCATTGATTGGGAGATCATCATCACTCTTTTCCAGAGTTATTTAAGAAAGATTATCATCAACCACGTTCTCTGTTCCTTTCTTGCCTTTTATCTCCAAATCGAATTCCTATAAAAGTAAAATCCATCTAATTAGGCAAGGCTTTGCATCCTTTTTGCTCATTAGATGCTTGATTGTTGCATAGTTTATAGGTACTATCATCCTCGAGCTGACTAAGTATGAACAAAATTTCTCCATTACATACACAACTACTAATAACTCCTTCTCGGTAGTGGCATAATTCACTTGAGATGGGTCAAGTGTTTTGATTTCATAGTAGATGGCATAGAGTTTGCCATTCTTTCTTTGTCCCAAGACTGCTCCTATGGCAAAGTCACTTGCATTGCATCCAACTTTGAATGACAAGGTCTAGTTAGGCAGCTGAAGTATAGGAAATATGGTGAAAGCTTCTTTCAACCTATTGAAAGACTTAATCTAAGCATCATTGATACCACGAATAGGGCATCTTTCCTAAAAAGCTCTATTTGAGGTCTAGCATTTTAGGATAAATCCTTGATGAAATTTTGGTAAAAACCGGTGTGACCCAAGAAACTTCTAATTGCTTTTACTAATATAGGGATTGGTAAATCCTCTATGACCTCAATCTTTTCTTTGTCCATTTCGATGCCCTTTTCTAACACTTTATGACCCAAAACAACACCTTCTTTAACCATGAAGTGGCATTTTTCCCCGTTTAATACTAAATCAATTTCTTCACATCTAAGAAGCACTTTTTGAGATTTGCTAAGCAATCCTTGAAAGAGGATCCATAGAATAAGAAGTCATCCATAACAACTTCCATAAAGTTTTTTATTAAATTTGAAAAATCGTCATTATACATTATTGGAGCATAACATAAACCTAATGGCATTCTAATGTAAGCATAAGTACAATAAGGGAACGTGAAAGTAGTCTTCTCCTGATCAGGTGTACAAATAGGGATTTAGAAAAATCCTGAATTTTCTTATACCAAATAGAAGTAAGAATGCCTTGCTAATCTCTCCAACATTTGGTCAATGAAAGTTAAGAGGAAATTATCCTTTTGAGTATCCATATTCAGGCCTTTATAATTAATACACATACTCCATCCCATGAATATCCTCAGTGGGATTTCTTCCACTTTATCATTCTTGACGATGATCATGCCTCCATTCTTAGGGACTACTTGAACGCGACTAATCACGTTGTCGCTACCCTATCAAAAGTAACCTATCCACCTAAACTAATGTAGCTCGGGTAAGTAGGGTGAAAATCTAAGAAACTATCATATTCTAATGTTTCCTATACTAGTTTTAACTTCTATTAGGGATATCACAAACAAAAGAAGTCTATTCTAACTAAGGACTAAGCTAAACTAAGCTAGGACACAAACTATAGCTAAATTAGATTACAAAAAATACCCACTTGTATGACTTAGATATAGATTTCTATCCCAATCTCGCAAATTCAATACATAAATTAATTCCTAGGATGAATTCATCCTAAACAATACTAAGGATCTATCTCGAGAATTAATAACTTCTTCCTAAAGCAATCCTACCTACTTTCATGGATTCATGCGATAGTAAGACATTAAACACAACATTGTACAAGTCTTAGTGGTCATATGTCTACTTTTGTGATTATCAATCACATCTTAATCAGTGATTCTAATGTAGACTATGAACCAACTCTCATTGTGAACCTAATCTATGACATTAATCAACTACGTCAAGCCTTTTAAATGGAGTTAAAGCCAACCAAAGATTAAAGGAAGTATTTTTATGCATTTATATTTGGGTCTCGGGAATTACCAATACCTAATGCATACTAGGGTTCATCATTATTCTAGATTAATGAACTACTCACACATATTGAATGTAAAACTAGCATAAGAAATGATAGATACCATAATCTATGATAGAAAAGATATGAAAGCAATAACAGAAAGCAATACTAGAATAAGAATGGAATTTAAAGTGTTAAAATACTAAATTAAGACCAAATGATGTCCACAATGCTAGAGTAGAATTTTGAAACTTCAATATGAATAACAAGTACAAGTAGAAAAAATTAAGAGAATTTGAGAGAGTTTTAAGAGATCCAATCTAATCTAAGGAGTACTTGTTGCAAAACCTTATGATAAACCCTAAAAACTAACTTAATGTAACCCTAGATTTCTTCTTAGAACCGTGAACTTAAGCCTAAATATATACATAAAGAGTTTGGGCTTCAATAGAACACTTGCTGAAAAATGGCCCAATAGTGAGACACCCAATCGAGTTTGAATATTATTCGATCGAGTTTCAATTGCATTCGATCGAGTTTGTATGGCGCTCGATCAAGTCCTTTTTACAAATTTTGAATTAGGAAAAACTGACTACTAGAGAGGAGACTCGATCAAGTGCTCTGCACACTCGATTAAGTGTCTTAGATTTCTTCACTTTTAACACTCAAAGCCACTTTCTGCTAGATTTCACACTTTTAGTCGATCAAGTCTTTTTACTTTTGACTCTAATTTTGCTTCTTTACTTTATCCTCTATTTGGGTCCTTCTAGGGTTGCATTCTTCACTTTTTTGGAGCTTTATTCTTTAGTCTTGAAGTCGTCCAATGACACAAAGTCCTCTAGAAACCTAAAAAAACAACATAAATACTACATAAATATAAGTATAATTAGGACTTATCAACGATTAACCCACTTCCTATTAGAATTAGAGTATATTATCCCTACATTAAGTAATTTAAGAACTTCTTTTTGGACTACTTCCATGATAATTGTCTTTAGTCGTCTTTAGAGTTATTTGGAGGATGCATGATCCTTCTTAAGATTGATCTTATGAATATAGAAAGAAGAATTGATGCCCTTGATGTTGAGTCCCTTAGGTTCTGATTGATAGTTTTGAATGATGACAAACAGCTAAGGGAAACAGGTCTGTGAAAGTGTTCAATACAGTTGGGGAACTAACTAATATAGAACACTGTTTCCCTAGATAAGTTATTACTTATATGAGATATCCGTTGAACTAACTTGTCTTTATACAGGCAACAACTAGATGATAAATGAGTTATGCATCTAAGTTGATTTCTAAGTTTGGAAGCTTGAAAGGACTTTCGATCAACTTAAAGGAAGGTCCTTGGTCAATAATTGAGTTCATTCATGGAAGCTTTCAAGACTTAACGAATGCATGAAGAAAGACTACACTCGAAAAGTTACTTAGGATCTTCATGTAAATGCTCCGTAGTACAACTTATATAATTGAGTATATAAAGTGCTTTTAGTATATTAAATATCGTTATGAAATTTGGTACAAGGTTTGGAACAAATTTCATAACATATTCAGTTCAGGGAACCAGGTCAGGGAACCAGGTTAACTGAACAGATTATTAAGCTGCGGTTTTTATAAAGATTTTACAAAAAGGATATTTTCCGAAATATATGGATTTAAGATATATTTAAGCAGCTAAAAGATAAGATGATGTTTTGGTTAACTAAAAACCGGGAAGTATCTTATCCTAAGATGATCTTATCTTATGATCAAGTCATTTAGGATAAATACTTATCCTAAAATCGTATGTATATCTTATACGCATGATTTGAGAATCGCATGTATATCTTATACGTATGATTTGAGGGTTTAGCCGACTAACCTATAAATACGTCTTGATCTGAATAATCAAAATATAGCTCTTACGCAATTTTAACAGAGTTTGATCCTTGAGAGCTAAAAGCACTAATTCAATTATTGAGTGATACACAAGAGCATAATAGTGTTTTAATGTTTTTCTCTATTTGACTTTTGAGAGTTAAATTATTAGAGAGTTCTTGATCTTGTATTCAGTCTTTGACAAAGGGGTTGAAGACTTGGTGAGTGTTTGTGAGTTCAAACACACTAGGAACTTACGAGTGTAAGTTCAAAGCACATTCGGAGTCGAGTGTGGGGTTACTGG
Organism: Dysphania ambrosioides; assembly: GCA_026401315.1. Taxonomy (NCBI): domain Eukaryota; kingdom Viridiplantae; phylum Streptophyta; class Magnoliopsida; order Caryophyllales; family Amaranthaceae; genus Dysphania; species Dysphania ambrosioides. The sequence continues at coordinate 16,890,614 of CM048667.1, forward strand.
TTCCCGGAGTAGGGAAACAGGAGAGTGAATTGTATCTTTATTTTTCGGAGTAGATTAATAAAGTACTTAGGATAGGAGGATGTAGGCCAGAGTTGGCTGAACCTCGTTAAGTCTGTGGTGTTCTTTATTGCCTTGTTTTATTCCGCTGCATAAGGGAACCAGCACAACTGGTTCCTTACACATAATCCGAAAAGAAGCAAAAATTGCCAACGATTACTTAACACTCAATTCACCCCCCCCCCTCTTGAGTGCCCATTGAACCTTCAATTGGTATCAGAGCCTAAGCTTCTCGAAAGAGTAACATCTAGAGGAGTTAAGAATGAGTACTCAAGAATTAAGTGCAATCGGTTATGACAACAAGACACCAAAGTTTAATGGAAATAATTATGCCTGGTGGAAGAATAGGATCCAGAATGTGATCATGGGTATTGATTATGAATGTTGGCTCGTAGTTAAAAATGGTCCTAATATCATTCTCAAGACAGAAGCTGATGGGAAACAGGTTCCCAAGAAGGATGGCGAATTGGTCACTGCTGATTACAAGTTGCTGGAGAAGAATGCTAAGGCAATGTCAATCCTACAACAAGCAATAGGTGAGAATGAAACAAATCGGATCTCTGGTTGCAGTAGTGCTAAGGAGATATGGGACACCCTTGAACTTGCGTTTGAGGGAACCAGTGAGGTAAAACGTTCTAAAATTGATTTAATCATGTCTAAATACGAATTGTTTGCAATGAATAAAAATGAAAAAATCAATGATTGCTTTCGTAGGTTTATGACTATTGTTAATGATCTTAGATCACTTGGTAAAATGTTTTCTAATGAGGATCTTGTGAGAAAAATTTTGCATAGTTTAACAGATACATGGACAGCTAAGGTAACAGCAGTGTACGAAGCAAAGGATCTATCTACCCTGTCCTTGGAACAGCTGATTGGTTCCCTTATAACTCATGAGATGCTAATTGACTCTAAGTCTGAGAAGGAACCAGCCAGAGGCATGGCACTAAAGGGAACAGTAGAGGAAGAAGAAGATGAGATCAGCCTGATTGCAAAAAGATTTGAAAGATCTCTTTGTGATCAAAAGAGGAATTTCAAAGGTAGGAATTTCAAAAACACTAAAAAATCTAACTCATCTTCATCTTTAGGTTGCTTCAAATGTGGTGAGAAAGGACACATCATTCGTGATTGTCCAAAATGGAAAGACAAACAATCTCAATCTGGAGATAAGAGAGCTTTCAAGAATGCCATGATAGCATCCATGTGGGGAGAATCTGACTCAGGATCTGATGAAGAAGAAGATACAACTGATTCTGATGTTTGTCTAACTGCTTTCACAAACATCAAGGAGAACAGCACTGGTCAGGGAACCAGAGAGGGAACCAGTACATTCAAGAAATGCTTAATGGCTAAGAAGGATGTACTACAAAGACATAAGGTAAACCTTGAACAAATTAGAGTAGATATGCATGAATATGAGAAAGAAAATATGCTTGCTTGCATAGATTCTTTATTAGATGAATGTTATAAATTAGGTGAAACTTATATAACTGGCAAAAGAGAACTAAAAGAAAAACGAAATGAATGTGAAATTGCTATTGCTAGTTGTGATCACCTAGAAATGGTTTGCCATAACTTGAAAAATCAAAATGCTGAACTAGAAATTGAATTGGACAAGTGCAAGGTAGAACTAGAAAGGGCAAGATCTTCTGGACTAGACTATCCAAGTGATGGTGAAGAACATCTGATCTCCTGGTTCCCCAGAGAAATATCAAATACTAGTGAAGCCCCTGATTTCTCTACGGTCATAAGTAAAGCAAAGTCCTGCAATAGAGCCTCTCTGATTAAGGCCTTTAAAACATTGACTTTCAACCTAGAAAATTCTTACAAAGAAATTGCTTCACTTAAAGCTACTAAGTCCTCTAGTTTTCTCACTGGAACAAGCGTTAAAGTCAGCAGTATGATTAATGAATATGAAAGTACTATCTGTAAATTACATGCTGAATTTAATCAACTAAAAAGTGAAAAGCAATCAGTAGCTATTGACATGTCCAATGACCCTATGATTTTAGATCTTAACTTACAACTTGCAACTTTAGAAAGTAACTTTGAGTTTTTGAAAGAGAAAAACGAGCTGTTAGTTAAAATACTTGAAACAAAAGAAAGGGAATTGCATGACAGTCATAGACATTTGGATAAGCTACTGAACGCGCAAAGGACTTTGAACCTTCTGACCTCATCAGGAGGAAACAAAGGAAAATTTGGTCTTGGTTATACTAGACAGAGAACTAGGACTAACTGGTCTCCCAGAGAAACCACCTGGATCACAGAATATCAGCAAGGTAAGTATGTCATGACTAAGGAAATGCACGTGTGTTTTCATTGTGGTAAGAATGGACATAAGATACATGAATGTCCAGCTAAGAAAAATAGTGCTAATAAGAACAGCAAGAGTCTAATGTATGTATGGAGAAGAAAGGATAAACATGATGTTAATATTGTTGAAAAGGGACCCAAGTATGCTTGGGTTCCTAAAACTAATGTTTGATTCAATCTTACAGGCTAGAGTGAAGGGAGACACCTATTAGAATTTGGACAGTGGTTGCTCAAGACACATGTCCGGGGATAAAGATCAATTCCTTTCACTAGTGGCCTTTGATGGAGGAAGTGTCACCTTTAGGGATAACAGCAAGGGAACCATCACTGGTTTAGGTAAGGTTGGTAAGACACTTTCTAATACAATAGATGATGTTTATTATGTTGAAGGCTTGCAACATAATCTCTTGAGTATTTCTCAATTATGTGACAAAGGAAATAGAGTTGAGTTTCAAGCCAACCTATGTCACATAGTTAACTCACAAATAGGAGAACTGGTATGTGAGGGAACTAGGAAGCATGATGTCTACATCACCTTCTTAGATAAGATCCCTCAAGACAAGTCCACTTGTTTGAGAGCTATTTTTGAAAATAATCAATGTATTTGGCATAAGAGGTTTGGACATGCTAGCCTAACACTTCTAAACAAGCTTAAAGCACGTGACTTAGTGATAGGTCTTCCTAACATTAAGTACGAAGTTGATAAAGTTTGTTCTGAATGTGTAAGGGGGAAACAGGTCAAAATCTCCTTTAAGCCTAAAACGGTTTTGAGTACTAGCAGACCCTTCGAACTTGTACACATTGACTTGTGTGGTCCCATAAGAGTACAAAGTCGAAGAAGTCATAGATATGTCTGTGTTATGGTTGATGATTATTCCAGGTACACTTGGGTAATGATGTTACACACAAAGGATGAAACGTTTGAAGAATGGGTAACATTGGTGAAACAAGTGGAGAACCAGCTCACCCAGAAGCTGGTCTCGATAAGATCAGACCATGGTACTGAATTTGACAATGCTAACTTTATTGATTATTGTAGGGAACATGGAGTTAATCACAACTTCTCAGCCCCTAGAACACCTCAACAAAATGGTGTTGTAGAAAGGAAAAACAGAACTCTTGAGGAGATGGCGAGGACGATGCTCATTGAGAGTGGTCTCCCAAAGAGTTTTTGGAGTGAAGCTGTTGACACTGCTTGCTATATACTGAATAGAGGTCTCATTAGACCAAAGTTAAATAAGACTCCCTATGAACTTCTTAAAGGTCGAAAGCCCAACATCACATACTTTCGTGTCTTTGGATGTAAATGTTATGTGCATAATAATGGGAAGGACCAGCTTGATAAATTTGATCCCAGAAGTGATGAGGGAATCTTTCTTGGATACTCCTCTCACAGCAAAGCATATAGAGTCTTCAATAAGAGGACTCTCTGTGTTGAGGAGAGTGTCCATGTCATTTTTGATGAATTTAACATGTCCTCTGAGATTGCACAGGTACAACCTGATGAAGTGATTGGTTTGATGGATTTCACGGGGAACCAGTATATTGGTCCCTCAGACGAAGTGCAAGCAGAACTAGGCATACCAGATACTCCACCAGATAATAATGATGAAGTGCCTAGAGAAGAAAATGGAGAAAATGAGGATTCTGAAGGGGAACCAAATCCTGATGGTTCCACACACAATAGACAGGTAATGAGCTCAGGGGGAATAGAAGAAGGTATTACTCACTCCTGAGGTAAGTAATGATAGAGGAAACAGCATGAATGTAAACTCCCCTGGTTCTTCAGAAAAAGAAGAGATTCATGAACATGCTAGTTCCCAACTTAATGAGGAAGCACAAAACAATATGAATGTCAAAAGTTTTAGATATAAGGCCTCTCATCCCACTGATCAAATAATTAGTGATATAAATAAGGGGATTCAAACGAGAAGAAGTGTCTTTCAAAATTTCTGTGCTTTCTACTCTTTCCTGTCTAATGTAGAGCCTACTGACTATAAAATGGCATTGACTGATCCTGACTGGATACTAGCTATGCAAGATGAATTAAATCAGTTCCAGAAAAACCAGGTTTGGCACCTGGTTCCCCGTCCAAAGGAAAGATCAGTCATTGGTACTAGATGGGTCTTTAGAAACAAGTTAGATGACCTCGGTACTATAGTCAGAAACAAAGCAAGGCTAGTAGTGCAAGGGTACAATCAACAAGAAGGAATTGACTATGATGAGACGTTTGCACAAGTAGCTAGGCTAGAGGCTATTAGGATTTTAATTGCTTATGCTGCTCACATGAATTTTAAGCTGTTTCAGATGGATGTAAAGACTGCCTTCCTTAATGGCTATTTGAAGGAAGAAGTATATGTGGAGCAGCCACCTGGTTTTGAAGATGCAATGTTTCCCCAACATGTATATAAATTGGATAAAGCATTATATGGGTTGAAACAAGCTCCAAGGGCTTGGTATGAAAGACTGTCCAATTTCTTGATGGCTAATGACTACAAGAGAGGAACAATAGACAAGACCTTGTTCATAAGAACCAAGGGGAAACACTTGATTGTAGTACAAATCTATGTTGATGACATCTTATTTGGTGCTACTAATCAAACCTTGTGTGATGAATTTGCAAATCTTATGCAGAGTGAATTTGAAATGAGTATGATGGGAGAACTAGGATTCTTCCTAGGTCTGCAGATTAAGCAAACAAATAATGGTATAATGATCCATCAACAAAAGTACTTAAAAGAGCTGCTGAAAAAGTTTTGCATGGAGAACAGCAAAGCTTATGATACACCTGTTCCCACATCCACAAAGTTGGATGCTGATCCTAAAGGAAAAGATGTTGAAGCTACGCTTTATAGAGGAATGATTGGTTCTCTACTCTACCTAACAGCTAGTAGACCTGACATTGTGTTTTCTGTTGGTTTGTGTGCTAGGTTTCAAAGCAATCCAAAGGAGTCTCACTTGAAGGCTGTTAGAAGGATACTCAGGTATCTTGTGGGAACAACAGATCTGTTTTTGTGGTACCCCAAAGGCAGTACCATCGATCTCATTGGATATACAGATGCAGATTATGCTAGTTTCCTAGTTGACAGAAAGAGCACATCAGGTATGGCACACTTCCTTGGCTCTTGTCTTATATCATGGGGTTCTAAGAAGCAAAATTCAGTGGCCCTATCCACAGCAGAGTCAGAATATATAGCTGCAGCTTCATGCTGTTCCCAGCTACTGTGGATAAGGAACCAGCTGAAAGATTTTGGTGTTATTTATAAAAGTGTTCCTATCTTTTGTGATAACACTAGTGCAATCAATATTTCAAAGAACCCCGTGCAACACTCCAAGACCAAACACATTGAGATAAGACACCATTTTCTAAGAGACAATGTGGAGAAAGGATTGGTGGAGATGTTGTTCTGTAAAAGTGAAGATCAAATAGCTGATATCTTCACAAAGCCTTTATGTAGAGAGTCTTTTTGTAGGTTAAGAGTCCTTTTAGGTCTAGTTAGACTTTAGGCGATGGCTTCAATTATTTCCTTCAATGATTGGTTAGAATAAGTATGCTTTTGTATCGACTATGTATATAACTATGCTGCTTACTTGCAAATATTGTGTAAATAAACCCAAGTGGATTGTTGTTGCATAGAAACAGGAGAAGTCATTTTGAAACATGCTGAAAATAGAGTGACTAGTTCAGTACAGGTACCAGTAAGAGGAAACAGCAGTTTAGCTCTGATATGTCATCCGAAAATATCTTATTTTCGGAAGATTAATATAAGATAATTTCTTTTTGGAAAGAATTATCTTATTTCAGTTATTCCTATCCTACAAAGAGGCAAATATATCTAATTGCCTAATTTATAGTTGGTTGAATCTTTTGTAAAAAGATAACTACAATTTTGAAATTTTCAATTTCTAAAATTCCTTCTCTCATTTACTTTGACTTTCAACCGGCTAGTTATTGGAAATCCTATATTCGAGCAATTGATATAAATACACACAAACACCTTGATACAGTCTCACATCACATCATCACTACTCATCTCTCTCTCCCGTTCAAAAGGTGTGCCCTGATCACTATTCACTTGCTCCCATCTCCCTCAAATCTGTGAAGCTCACTAGCAACAATGGGTAGGAAATCAACCAGGGCTCCAGCTAAGAAAAGAAAGGAGAAAACTCAAGCAAGTGAGTCAACTCAATTGAAGGAGGCTTCCATCAATGAAGCAAACCCTGCTCTAACTTCATCTAGCAACTCACCTCCTACCACCACAAAGAACCCATCACCAACTCTATCCCCATCTTCTAAATCTCCCTCACCTCCACCTCCCAAAAATGCACCTTTACCCAAGACCCCTAAGGTTGATGATTCCATCATCAAGGAACCTGTCTCATCTCAGGGAGAACAGCCTAAAAGCACTGAAGAACTCTTCAACACTATTGAAGAAGGGGAAGAGGAGGAAGTTCGTAGTGAGGAGGATGATCTACAGATCATTGGGCATAGTAAGTGGACTACAGAACCCTTGGTTCGCAGCAGAGTGACCAGGTCATCCCTGAAAAGGGTTAGCGAAGTAGTAATAGAGGACCAGTCAATGGACTCTGCTGGTTCCAAGCAAAAGAGAACAGCGCGGAAGTCTGCAAGAGGTATGTCAGTAGAATCTCCATCTGTTGGTATGACTGATTTAGGTTCTAGGGTTGTGGTATCTGGGTGTAAAACAGAAGTTGGGTATTTTGATGAAGTTGCTCTGAGTGATGTGAAAGAGCTGTTAGAATATCAGGGTTGGATGCCTTTGTTTGATGTATGTGATGCTAATATTGATGGTGTTATAAAGTTTTATGTTAATTTAAAATAAATTCTGGATAGATCGTTAAGCTCAAGTGTGAATAATGTTGAAGTGAATGTGTCTGTTGCAAGCTTGGCTGGGTTGTTGAATATACCCAGAGATGGCTTTGAGGAGTATTCTGGAGATGGATGGCCCACACTTATAGGGGTCAGTCCAGATGAAGTGCATGATTTTGTGTTTGGAGGGAAAGTTCCAAAGAAAGCTGGAACGTTTAAAACTGGTGGCTTGAAGGAACCAGTGATGCTGGTCCTTCACTCTGTGTGCAACAAGATGATTATCCCTCGAGCACAAGGTAGAGGCTTTGTGCGCATCATGGAAATGGTGCTTATTTATTTACTGATGAAAAGGATTAAGATAAATCTTCCTTCTCTAATGATAAACCATATGATGAATTGCTATAATTCATCCCACCACTCTCTTCCTTATGGGTCCTACATAACTAAGCTTCTTAAAGAGAATAATGTTTCTCTTAGTGGATCAACTGCTCCTGCAATGGTGTTTACCAAAGGCATTCTGAAACAAAAGGGGTTGATCATAAGTGCTGGGGTATTGAAGTTTAGGGAGGAGGAACCAGTAGAGACTCCTAAGCCGGTCAAGAAGAAACAGAAGGTAGAGGAACCAGCTGGTCAGCAGGTTATCCTTAAGAGACTGGAGAGTCAGGAAGAGAAGATAAATGCTGTAGGGGATCAGCTCAGCAAGTTAGTGAACTTGGTTGAAGGTCTATCCACTTCATTTATCATGAGGATGATCAAGTTAGAGAAACAGATTGCTGGCAGTTTTGGAAATGAGAAGAAGTAAAGTGAGGAGGACCAGCAAGAAGACCAGCAGGAAGATGACAGTGAAGAGGAGGAGAACCAGGAAGAAACAGCTGAGGAGGCTGCCACTGAAGAAGAGGAAGGAGATGATGAAAATGATGATGATGATTGAATCTGTCCTCTTTTTCATTTAGCCTACCTTTATCATAATATTCTGAATAACTGATTTTGTTGAACTGTTTTATTCCTCCCAATCCATGAACTTGTTTTGATATGGATTTGGGCTCTATCGTTCACTTTTGTTGGTCTGTATTAAACTATGATCTCTATTGGTGGCATGACTTAACTTTGACTATTTTGACCTTCTTTTGCAGCACTTTATTTGTATAATGGTTGATGCCATTGGATGGTTTAGCACGTTACTTTATGCATAAGATGCTACTTCTGCATATCTTTTTAATGATGCCAAAAGGGGGAAAATAGTTGAAGTTGAAGCCTAGAGTCTTTACTAGTTTAGATTAAGTTGTGTTTGATTTTGTTACTTACTTTATTTTATTTTCTGTTTCTGTTTAGGGAACCAGTTGGCTTAACTGACTTGTTCCATTGAGTTTTGAATTCTTGAAGTTTTTGACTATTTGTTTTTGAGTATGTTCACAGGTGCAGAAACTTCAAGTGTTTGTCATCATCAAAAAGGGGGAATTTGTTGAGTCCCTTAGGTTCTGATTGATAGTTTTGAATGATGACAAACAGCTAAGGGAAACAGGTCTTTGAAAGTGTTCAATACAGTTGGGGAACTAGCTAATATAGAACACTGTTTCCCTAGATAAGTTATTACTTATATGAGATATCCGTTGAACTAACTTGTCTTTATACAGGGAACAACTAGATGATAAATGAGTTATGCATCTAAGTTGATTTCTAAGTTTGGAAGCTTGAAAGGACTTTCGATCAACTTAAAGGAAGGTCCTTGGTCAATAATTGAGTTCATTCATGGAAGCTTTCAAGACTTAACGAATGCATGAAGAAAGACTACACTCGAAAAGTTACTTAGGATCTTCATGTAAATGCTCCGTAGTACAACTTATATAATTGAGTATATAAAGTGCTTTTAGTATATTAAATATCGTTATGAAATTTGGTACAAGGTTTGGAACAAATTTCATAACATATTCAGTTCAGGGAACCAGGTCAGGGAACCAGGTTAACTGAACAGATTATTAAGCTGCGGTTTTTATAAAGATTTTACAAAAAGGATATTTTCCGAAATATATGGATTTAAGATATATTTAAGCAGCTAAAAGATAAGATGATGTTTTGGTTAGCTAAAAACCGGGAAGTATCTTATCCTAAGATGATCTTATCTTATGATCAAGTCATTTAGGATAAATACTTATCCTAAAATCGTATGTATATCTTATACGCATGATTTGAGAATCGCATGTATATCTTATACGTATGATTTGAGGGTTTAGCCGACTAACCTATAAATACGTCTTGATCTGAATAATCAAAATATAGCTCTTACGCAATTTTAACAGAGTTTGATCCTTGAGAGCTAAAAGCACTAATTCAATTATTGAGTGATACACAAGAGCATAATAGTGTTTTAATGTTTTTCTCTATTTGACTTTTGAGAGTTAAATTATTAGAGAGTTCTTGATCTTGTATTCAGTCTTTGACAAAGGGGTTGAAGACTTGGTGAGTGTTTGTGAGTTCAAACACACTAGGAACTTACGAGTGTAAGTTCAAAGCACATTCGGAGTCGAGTGTGGGGTTACTGGTTCCCGGAGTAGGGAAACAGGAGAGTGAATTGTATCTTTATTTTTCGGAGTAGATTAATAAAGTACTTAGGATAGGAGGACGTAGGCTAGAGTTGGCTGAACCTCGTTAAGTCTGTGGTGTTCTTTATTGCCTTGTTTTATTCCGCTGCATAAGGGAACCAGCACAACTGGTTCCTTACACATAATCCGAAAAGAAGCAAAAATTGCCAACGATTACTTAACACTCAATTCACCCCCCCCCCCCCCCCCCCCCCCCCCCCCCCCCCTCTTGAGTGCCCATTGAACCTTCACTTGATATCATAAATGGTTTACCCAATGGCCTTCTTATGCTTCCTGAGAGTTCTTAGTAACTTCTGAGTTTCTTCGCCATCAAGTTCATTATTCACTCTAGTAGGGTATGTCTTATTAGAGCCAAGGAATTTATATCTGAGTGTAGATGGAAGTGCTTTGAGTTTTACCTATGGTAGAGCATCTATAGATTGAAATTCACTTGGTGATCTAAGCTCCCTTGGTGGTTCCTCCTTCTAAATACCCGACACACTTTCCAAAAGGTTAGCATATCTCATTGCCAACCAAGGCTATTTCTAGGGGATCCCTTGGTTCACTAGTGTTAACATGATTAGAAATAGATTCATCAATGGAATCAACTCTTTAAATTTTCTCCCCCTTGGATGGTGTACCCATTAAAGTTACCAAAGAGTATTACACCTTCTCTTCTATAATTCAAAAGTGATATTGATGTTATTCATGTTAATGATAGCTCCTGCTATATCTAAGAATGGTCTACCAAGAATAATCGGGACATATTCATCCTCTTCCATCTCCATAACCCCAAAATAACATGGAATGTAGAGTTTCCCAACTCAAAGAAGGACATCTTCTAAAATATCTAGAGGAAACTTCACAGATCGGTCCACTAGCTAGAGAGTGGTACGAGTAGGTTTTAACTCACCCACTTAAAGCTTCTTACAAATAGACAGTAGAATAAGGCTTAAACTTTCTTCGAGATCACATATATCCTTTTTTAATCTCCAAATCATCTAATATTACTAGGATAGAATAGTTGATTAGATCACCTAGCTTCTTAGGAAGAGTATTTTGAAGGATAACACTATAATTAACTGTGAGGGAAATTGTGGCATTCTCCTCAATCTTGTTGTTGGTAGACAATATATCCTTCAAAAACTTTGCATATTAAGGCATTTCTTAGATAGCATTTAAGAATGGGATGTTGATATGCAGCTTCCTTAGAATCTCAAGAAATATTCCATGTTTCTTCACTTACCTTGCTTGAGCTAACCTTTAAGGAAATAGGGCAGGCGGTATATATGGTGCTTTAGGTGGGCTCTTCTGTTCCTTCTTTTCCTCCTCTACCTTCTAAGGCCCCTCCTCATTCTCAGGCACAATTAAGGGAATGTTGGCTTCCATTAATGGCCCTTCCAACTCCTTACCGCTCCTTAAAGTTATGTTGTTCAATTAATCCTTAGGGGGAGTCTCAATATTCCCTGTAAAGTGTCCTAGGGCCTTTGAGATATGGCTACTTGTTGAGCCATTTGGTCCAATCAGGTCGCCATAAGCTTTGTCTGAGCTCTAAATTCTGCATTCTTCTCAGCGTTTTGCTTACTTTGTGAAGCTATGAAAGCTTCTCTCATTACCTTCAAATTAGTCTTTTGGGGAACTTGTGGCTATAGAAAGGTAGGTGGATTAATAGGAGAGCTTCCATATGATGGATGAGAACATGCACTAGTACTTTCAATGTGATCCTAGCTCCTCTCCAAGGTATGGTTGCGTTAGACTTTTTTTGCATCCTTTCCTTTTTAGCTTTCCTCAAATGTCTTGTGCATGCACTGAGGATGTTATAAGGTTTAGCTTAGGGGAGAGATCCTTTTAGAGCATGAGTTTTTATTTTCTTTTTAGATTCTTTTTTTTGTAGCTTAGAGCATTGCATTATACCCTTATTTCATTTATGTGATTGAGATAAGCTTTCAATGATGATAACTAAATACGTATGTCTCTTTTTCGAAATGTTTTCATTTGATATATTAGGTTTATTTTTGAAAATCATGAACTAAATATTGTTTGAGATTTCACTTTTTCTCCCCTATTGCAATATGTCTCACCCAATGTTATAGACTTGTGTTTACCTATGAGGACTTGAGCCTTAGACTAATGGAACTATTTTGGTCTTTTTCTTTTCATGTGTATTAGACTCCATCTTCTGGGAGATTTTACTCTTTGGTTTATTATTTGACTTTTCAAGTCTCATTGGTGCCACTTGTGGAATGATTAAAATCTCCTTTAAAAGTAGAGCCAATTTTTTCTTACTTAAGTTATGTTTCCACAAATTTATTTTTCTTTTTCATTTGCTTCTAAGATGAAATTTGTTGAACATATATGTCCCTTTTATTAATACCCATCATTAAAAAGTCTTAGAGCCTTTTTGCTAGGTTTATTTTTTGATAAGTTATGTACAATAGATCAGCGTCTCACGAAATGAATTAATCACATTTAGAGAGAGATTTGTATTCGTCCCTGTTTTAGTACAGATTACGAAAAAAAAGAAAAAAAAACAAAAAATAATAAAAATAATAAAGAGTTTTTCAGAAAAATTCCTCAAAAGAATCCTACTCACCTCAAAAGAGCATGAAAAGCAGTTACATCTGAAATTGAGTTAAGGGGAAGCAACGATTCAAGGTATTGAAAAAAAGAGGTTGAGTTCGGGAGATTAGGACGTTATAAGGGTGGTTTAAACCTATGCATTATATCGTAGTGGAGTTTTTCTTAGGGTTTTTAGCACCATTTTCCTAAATAACATCGCCTTACCTATCTAACCAAGACTACCTAATCTAGAGAGTCATGACCTTATCGGGTCAACATTATACTTAGTAGTAGAGAAACACAAAGTGCAACCCTAAAGAGGATAATTTTACAGAGTTGAACCATTACTAGGTTAAGAGAAATTTTAACTCAATAAACAAATGAGCAGCTTATTTCCTTATACACACCTTAAAGTGAGAAGTTTATGACATATGACCGAGACTAGCTTAGGGGAGTACATAGTTATTCTTGATAATCGAACTATTCATGGATTTTATATAACTCTTATGTATGGTTATTTGCTTTGAAATATGTTTTGGTTTGGAGTTTTACAAAATCGAGGCATTGTGCATTTCCTGAGAGGGTGTTATCTTATCTCACTCATTTTTGCTCTTAAACACTTGAGGATAAGCACGTTTAGTTTGGGATAATTTGAAAAGTCTTAATTATACTTATAAATTAAGGGTATATTACGGCTATTTGCATGTAGTTAATTGCATTTGAGTTTAGTTTCAATCAAACTATGCTTATTTGTTATCATACAATGCGTTCATGGGTTTTCACACTGTTTATTGTGTTTTTTAGGATTTATGAGATTTCGTGTCATCGGACGAGTTCAAGATCTCATGGAGCGTATTCAAGACCCAATGGAACGAGTTTGAGATCTAATAAAGGATCTTACAAGGTCTCAGGAATCAAGATGAAGCAATACAAAGCTACGAGAAATGGTTAGTCGCTAGCCAAACTAAGGAGGGTCGAGTGTGTAGAGGACTCGACTGAGTGCATGCAACAAATCAGGCAGAAAGTGGCTTCTAGGAAAAAAAAGTGAAGAAAGGGAAGGCACTCAATCGAATGTGCAGAGCACTTGATTGAGTCCCTGCTCTATTGGCCAGTTTTGATTTACATTGGATTTTTCCTTAAAGAGAATACACTCAATCGAGTGCCCTTTACACTTGATCGAGTCTCCTCTGCTGGGCCGATTTCCTATGCTTCTCTTATTTTAGCCCAATTGTTTTGTATATAAACTTAATGCTTTTCTAGATTTAGAGGATGGTATTCTTTAGGTTTTATTCAATTTTTCTCTAGTTTTATCTCAAGTACTCTCTAATTCTATATTGGTCTCTTAGATTTCATTAAAGCACTTAGATTCAAAGTACTACTCTAGCCTTATCAACAGTAAATTCTAGTTTGTTTTATATTTAGTCTTTCGTATTTGTTCTTCCTATTATTCTAGTCTATTTTCTGTATTTTATCATGTCTACCTCTATTGTTAGCTTTGTTTTTATGTTCAATATGTGTGAGTAGTTTTCTAATCTAGGATCCCGATGAACCCTAATATAGGCATAGATGAATCCCTATACTTGAATCCCAATGCATAATTCAATTCCTTTAATTTATGATTGGCTTTAAAACCATTAAAAGACTAGATGTAGTTAACTATTGTCATGGATTAAGTTCAATGGAAAAAGTTGGTTCATAATCTGATTTAGAATCATAGGTTAAGGTGTGAGTGATGATCATGAAACTAGACTTCATGACCATTAAGATTTTATGAATTTTGTATTTAATATCTTCTTATTGCATGATTCCCTAGAGTATGTATGATTTCTTTAGGGTGAAGCTATTGACCCTTGAAAGAGATCCTTAGTATATTATTTAGGGCATATTTGTCTTAGGAATTGCATTATGTGTTGAATTAAAGGGATCAGGATAGTAGTCTATATGTAGTCATATTAGTGAGGATTTGTTATCCTAGATGTTTGTTTCTATATTGATATGAGTCTTAGCATATATCAGGATAGAAGTCTATATCTAGTTTAGCTATAATTCCTCGTTTTTTTTGTGACATTCCTAGTAGAAATTAGAATAGCAGATAGCAATAGATCCCCGATAGTCACTTGGGATTTCTACCATACTTACCCAAAACACATAGTTTAGGTAGATACAATATTTTTGATAGGGTAGCGACAACCCCGTCATTTAACATAAAAATAATGCATATATTCAAAGGAGACATGATTGATAAACATAAAATTGTCTAAAGAACAAAGGGAAAAAAGTATTAGAACTAATAAAGGAAATGAAGATTTTAGAGCACTCAAGAGGGGGGGGGGGGTGAATTGAGTGTTAAATAGTCTTGGCCTATTTTTCTCACTTTTTCGATCTGTGGGAGGATCCAGTTGTGCTGGTTCCTATTAGCAGCGGAATGTATGTAGAGCAATAAAGAAAGAAACACAATTTAACGAGGTTCAGCTAACTCAGGCCTACGTCCTCCTACTCTATGCTCTTTTATTAATCTACTCCGAAAAACAAAGAACACAGACACTCAACTGTTTCCCTACTCCGGGAACCAGTTCACCCCACACTCTTCTCCGAGTGTGCACTCGACTTACACTAGTAAGCCCTTTTTGTGTTTGAGCTCACAAACACTCTCCCAGCCTATCAACTCCTCTGTTGAAGGCTCTTTACAGAATCAAACTCTCCTTTGATCTTGCTTCTAAAAGCTAATATGAGAGGAAAATATAAGTTCTAATGGTGCTCGTGTATATGACTTAATGACAGGTTTTTATGCTTAAGTGTGTATAATGCTCTCTAGAGATAAACTCAGTTTTCTTCACGTGAGAGACTTGTTGAATTAGGTTGATTAGATGAGTTTATATATGATTACAAAAACCCTGGCTTTCCTAAAATCACACAATCTTTTGAGCTGTCATCTTATGTGAGTTTAGGAAAGTATTTGTCTTATTTGACTTAATCGTATAGATAGAATCAAATAAGGTAAATACTCCTAGTTTTTAGGTAACCAATATATTCTCATCTAATCTACCAGCTCCTAAATATATTTTCCAAAATAATTCTTAGAAAATATTTTTGCAAAATCTTTTCAATGATACGCAGCTTGATATTCCATTCAGTAAACCTGGTTCCCTGAACCTGTTTCCCTGAATTGAGTAAGTTATGAATTCTGTTCCATCTTTGTACCAGAATTCATAACATTACTTATCACACTTAAAACACTTATATTACCTACTCATATAAGTCATAATACGGAGCACATTACATGAAAAACTAGATTAACAGTAAAGTACAAATGTTCTTCTTTTCATGTAATCTACAAGACTTGAATCTTCCTTGAATGTTTCATCTTGAGCAAAGTATCTTTCTTTGAATGTCTTCAAAAGGCTTCTATGCTCCAAGTCTTGGAATCAGCTTAACTAGTACACATATAACATGGTTAACATGCAATAGATAATATGTGACTGCTTTATAGCATAGCAGTCAAGGAGACAGTTCCAACTTCTTGTGACCTGTTTCCTGTAACTGTTTGTCATCATTCAAAACATCAAAACTTAAGGAACTCAACAAATTCTCCCTTTTTGATGATGACAAACTAATTGAAGTTCCTAAAATCCAAGCACATTAAAAACATTCCAATAAAGTACTCAACTAGGATTGAGTACATCAACAATCTTTAAGACAAAAGATGAACACATACTGAAAAAAATTTCCTAAGTTAACTTGACTCGACTCCTATTTGACTTAATCTAAAAATCCTAAAAGGCTAAGAAGATCCTAGGCTTCAACTTCAACTCTTTCCCCCTTTTGGCATCATTAAAAAGTATACTCAAGTAAAAATAAAATGCACAAATTATTAAATGTACTCATCCATGCAGTGGCATCAACCACTATTCAAGTTAAATGCTGCAAAAATAGATTAGTCAAAATAAGCATGACATAGCATAAATAAAATTGTTTAAAACAAATACCAAACAAAGTTCAACAAATTAAAGACCCCAACTCCATATCAAAAGAACAGTTCATGGAGTGGGGGGAAGCAAACCAACAGAATCAGTCATAAGAGATAGGGTAGGCAAACAAAAACAGAAAACAGAATCAATCTTCATCATTCTCATCCTCCTCTTCTCCTTCAGCATCCTGGTCTCCATCATCAGCTGGTTACTCATCTTCATCTCCTTCCTCAGCATCATGCATCTCTTCTTCAGTAGGAGACTGTGGAGCAGCAACACTTGTACCAGGTGCTTCTTGATCATAAGATCCAGCAAGCTTCTTTTCCAGATTAATAAACCTAGAATCAATAGAAGAGAATAATTCTTGGACCAGACCAATGATGTTTTTAAGCAAAGTCTCCTGATCCTCCAACCTTTTCAGAACTAGAGCCTGACCTATTGCCTCCTCTACTTTCTTATTCTTCTTTGTTGGAGATCTCACATCCTCCACTAGTTCCTCTGACTTAAACAGCAGCTGATCCCCACTTATATCTAAACCCTTCTGCTTTAAGATGACTCTGGTAAACACTGTAACTGGGACAGTGGAACCACTCAGGGGTACATTGTTAGATTTGAGCAGGTGGGTTATAAAGGATCCATAAGGCAAGGAGTGATGAGATGACCCATGGCAGTTCATCATATGGGCCAACATTAATGCAGGAAGATTGATTTTCACCTTCTTCATTATCAGATACATCAATACCATTTCCATTATTCTCACAGTACCTCTACCCTGAGCCCTTGGTATTAAAACCTTGTTACACAAAGAATGTAGAACAAGCATAACTGGTTCCTTCAAATTAACAGACTTAAGGACCCCTGGATTTTTAGGCATCTTCCCTCCAAACATAAAAGCATATATCTCCTCTGGTGTGACCCCAACAAGCATAGGCCACCAGTCACCTGAGTACTTATCAAAACCATCTCTTGGTATACTTAACAGACTTGACAGAGAAGCAACTGATAAACTTACATCAACCCCATTCACACATGAATTTATGGACATATCAGGCATTTGCTTGATATTAACATAAAATTCCCTAACTCCGGACATATTTGCAGCACAAACATCAAACAATATTAACCAACCTTGATAATCAAGCAACTCCTTGAACTCAGATAATGCAGCTATATCAAAATACCCTTTTTCAACACTACACCCAGATAACACTAATCTAGAATTTAAATCAATAGAACCAGTAGGAATAGATTCTACAGATTTACCTTTTGAAGCACGAGAGGTTTTAACAGGCAACCTCTTTCTCTTGGTTCTTTGCACAGAATCAACAGACTGTTCCTCCTGGGTGTCATCAATTTTCCTTTTTACAGAAGAACGTGTGAAACGACCACTTCTCCTAGCCTTTTCATCTGGTGATCCTTCCTTGAACCCAGTAACCTCAACCACTTCCACTTCGTCATTGTGCTCTTCAGCACTACTAACCTCCACCTCTTGGCTCACAGATTGCTGAGCTTCTGTCTCTTGTTCCCCCTGAGATGGTACAGGTTCCTTGATGACAGAGTCATCAATTTCTGGAGGATGGAAGATAGGCTTAGGTTGTTTTGATGAGGGTTTGGTCGATTATGGTGGTGAGGAGGATTTTTGAGGGGAATCTGGGGTTGTGGTAGGAATTTCTGAAGGTGATGAAGCTACATTGGGTGATGGAGGTTCAATTTGGGTTTGTTTTTGTTGAAAGGTAGGTGGAACAATGATGGGGGTTCCTCTAGATTGAGTGGAGTCACTAGCAGACCCCTTTCCTCTGCCTCTCCTAAATGAAGCTACAGTCTTTCTTCCCATTTTGAAAGAGAAATTGAGAATGAAGATGATGAATAGTACTCTAATGGTTGAGTAGTACACAAAAGAGAGAAGGAGAGTGATGAATGAGAAGTAATGAAGCTGCATAAAGGGTTATATATATATTTGAAGCATAACAGAAATATGGAAATTCAAAAAAAATGACGGTTAATTGATTTGATAAGTATGACAAGTTTTAAAAATTGAAAGGATAGCTATCATTACTTGCCATAAATATCTTAACCATCCTATAAACTAGGCAAGTGATTGATTTGCCCTTATTTTTATGGTAAATGACTGAAATAAGATTATTTCCTTCCAAAAGGAAAATATCTTATAATAATCTTCCAAAGATTTGAAAATTTTATTCGGAAGACATATCAGTGTTGATCTGCTGTTTCCCTTTCCTGATACTTAATTAAAACCACTTCATCCTGTTTCTGGCAACTTAGTTTAATTTCACCTGTATCTTGCAACAATGATTTTTAATCCTTTTGAGATCTCAAAACATTTACATAAAACTTGAAGGATTTCGACATAGGTATGTACACATACTATACAAGAGAATATCATTCTAACCAATCATTGAGGGAAATAGATGAAGCCAAAGACTAAAATCTAACTAGACCTAGTAAGATTCTTAAATTACAAAAAACTTCTCTACACAAGGGTTTTGTGAAGATATCAGCTATTTGATCTTCACTTTTGCAAAACAATACTTCCACTAAACCTTTTTCTACATTATCTCTCAGAAAATGATGTCTAATCTCTATATGTTTGGTTTTGGAATGCTGAACTAGATTCTTAGAAATATTAATTGCACTAGTGTTGTCACAAAATATAGGAACACTATTATAAACAACACCAAAATCCTTCAGCTGGTTCCTTACCCATAGTAGCTAGGAGCAGTATGAAGCTGCTGCAATATATTATGCCTCTACTGTGGATAAGGCCACTGAGTTTTGCTTTTTAGAACCCCATAATATTAGACAGGAGCCAAGAAAGTGTGCCATACCTGATGTGCTCTTTCTATCAACAAGAAAGCCAGCATAGTCTGCATCAGTGTACCCAATAAGATCAATTACACTCCCTTTGGGGTACCACAAGCTTAAGTCTGTTGTTCCCACAAGATACCTAAGTATCCTTCTAACATCCTTCAAGTGAGATTCCTTTGGATTATTTTGAAACCTAGCACACAATTCAACAAAAAACACAATATTAGGTCTACTAGCTGTTAGATAGAGAAGGGAACCAATCATTCCTGTATAAAGTGTGGCTTCAACATCTTTTCCCTTTAGATCATTATCTAATTTTGTGGATGTGGGAATAGGTGTATCATATGCCTTGATGTTTTCCATGCCAAATTTCTTCAGCAATTCTTTCAAGTATTTTTGCTGATGTATCATGGTTCCATTCTCCGTTTGCTTAATTTGCAATCCTAGAAAGAATCCTAGTTCTCCCATCATGCTCATTTCAAACTCACTCTGCATAAGATTAGCAAACTCATCACATAGTACTTGATTAGTAGCACCAAATAAGATATCATCAACATAAATTTGTACTATAATCAAGTTGTTCCCTCTAGCTTTGATAAACAGTGTCTTGTCTACTGTTCCCCTCTTGTAATCATTCTCCATTAAGAACTTAGACAATCTTTCATACCAAGCTCTTGGAGCTTGCTTCAATCCATATAGAGCTTTGTCTAACTTGTAAACATGTTGGGGAAATAGCTTGTCTTCAAAACCAGGTGGCTGCTCTACATATACCTCTTCCTTCAAATATCCATTTAGGAAGGAAGTCTTTACATCCATCTGAAATAATTTCATATTCATGTGAGCAGTATAAGCAATTAAAATCCTAATTGCCTCTAACCTAGCTACTGGTGCAAAAGTCTCATCATAGTCAATCCCTTCTTGTTTATTGTAACCTTGCACCACTAGCCTAGCTTTGTTTCTGACTATTGTACCTAGGTCATCCAATTTGTTTCTGAAGACCCATTTTGTACCAATAACTGACCTATCCTTTGGTCTAGGTACAAGATGCCAAACCTGGTTCCTATGGAACTGATTTAATTCATCTTGCATTGTTAGAACCCAATCAGGATCAGTCAGTGCCATTTTATAGTCAGTTGGCTCTATATTAGACATGAAAGAATAAAAAACACATAAGTTTTGAAAAATATTTCTTCTCGTTTGAACTCCTTTATTAATATCACTAATGATCTGATCTAGAGGATGAGAAGATTGATATTTGAAGCTTTTAAAAGAGAAATCATTTTGTGCTTCTTCATTTGATTGGGAACCAGCATGATCATGAATCTCATCAATTTCTTCGGAACCAGTAAGATTCATATTCACGCTGTTTCCATTAACATTACTTACCTCAGGTTTAGGGGAGGCATCTTCATTCATTCCCCCTGAACTCCTTACCTGTCTGTCACTTGAGGAACTATTTGGTCTTGGTTCCTCTTCTGAATTGTCTTTATTTTCTTCTCTAGGCTCCTCATTATCATTATTTTGTGGAGTGTCAAATGAGCCTAGATCTGCTTGCACTTCATTTAGGGGACCAGTATCATGGTTCCCAGTAAACTCCATCAATCCAATCATTTCATCAGGTTGTACCTGCGCAATCTCAGAAGACATGTTAAATTCATCAAAGATGACATGCACACTCTCCTCAACACACAAAGTCCTTTTATTAAGGACTCTATATGCTTTGCTTTGAGGAGAATATCCAAGAAAGATTCCCTCATCACTCCTAGGATCAAATTTATGAAGCTGGTTCTTCCCATTATTATGAATATAACATTTGCATCCAAATACACGAAAGTATGCAATACTAGGCTTTCGACCTCTAAGGAGTTCATAGGGAGTCTTATTTAACTTTGGTCTAATGAGACCTCTATTTTAAATATAGCAAGCAGTGTCCACAGCTTCACCCCAGAAACTCTTAGGGAGACCACTTTCAATGAGCATTGTTCTGGCCATCTCTTCAAGAGTTCTATTCTTTCTTTCAACAACACCATTTTGCTTTGGTGTTCTTGGGGCTGAGAAGTTGTGACTAATTCCCTGTTCCCTACAATAATCAACAAAGTTAGCATTATCAAATTCAGTACCATGGTCTGATCTTACCGAGACCAGCTTATGAGAGAGCTGATTCTCCACTTGCTTCACCAATGCTACCCATTCATCGAACGTTTCATCTTTTCAATGTAGCATTATTACCCAAGTGTACCTGGAATAATCATCAACCATAACACAAACATATCTATGACCTCTTCGACTTTGTATTCTCATGGGACCACACAAATCAATGTGTACAAGTTCGAAGGGTCTGCTGGTACTCAAAACAGTTTTAGGCTTAAAAGAGATTTTGACCTGTTTTCCCCTAACACATTCTAAACAAACTTTATCTGCCTCATAAGTGATGTTAGGAAGTCCTACCACCAAATCACGAGACCTTAATTTATTCAAAAGTGTCAAGCTAGCATGTCCAAATCTCTTATGCCAAATCCATTGGTTATTATCAGAAACAACTTTCAAACAAACAGACTTGTCTTGAGGAATTTTATCCAGAAAGGTGATGTAAACATCATGCTTCCTGGTTCCCTCACATACAAGTTCGCCTGTTTGAGAATTAACTATGTGACAAAGATTAGCTTGAAACTCAACTCTATTTCCTTTATCACATAATTGAGAAATACTCAAGAGATTATGTTGTAAGCCCTCAACATAATATACATCATCAATTGCATTTGAAAGTGTCTTACCTACCTTACCTAAACCAGTGATGGTTCCCTTGCTGTTATCTCCAAAGGTGACACTTTCACCGTCAAAGGCTACTAGTGAAAGGAATTGACTTTTATCCCCGGATATGTGTCTTGAGCAACCACTGTCCAAATACCAATAGGTATCTCCTTTCACTTTAGCCTGCAAGAACAAATCAAACATTAGTTTTAGGAACCCAAACATGTTTGGGTCCCTTTTCAATGACATTAGGCTCTTGTTGGTCTTTTCTTCTCCAGACCCACTTCACATGTTTATTGTTCTTATTCTCACTGTTCTTCTTAGCAGGACACTCATGTATCTTATGCCCATTCATTCCACAATGATAACAAACATACATCTCTTTAGTCATTACATACTTACCTCTTTTGAATTCGTTCACCCACGTGGTTTCCCTAGGGGACCAGTTAGTCCTGGTTCTCTGTCTAGTATATCCAAGACCAACTCTTCCTTTGTAACTTTTAAATGAAATTAAAGAATTTAAATTTTCCTGTGCATTCAATAATTTTTCAACATGTCTATGACTATCATGAAGTTCTTTCTCTCTGGTTTCAAGATTCTTAATCAACAAATCGTTTTTATCTTTTAGAAAATCAAAATCACTCTTTAAGGAATCAAGTTGTAAATTAAGTTTCAAAACCATAGGATCAATAGTCATGTCAACAATTACTGATTGCTTATCTTTTTTCAGTTTATGAATCTCAGCATGCAAATCACAAATAGTATCTTCATACTCATTTATTACATCACTAATCTTAACATTGGTACCTTTAGGGGAAACAGTGAACTGAACAGCCTTAAGTGAAACAAATTCTTTGTGTATTTCTTCCAAGTTGTGAGCTAATATTTCAAAGGCTTTCAACAAGGAAGTTCTACTACAGGAATTTTCTTTACCTATAGCTACTGAAAAATTAAGAGATTCACTAGCAATTGATAAGTCTCTGGGGAGCTAGGACGTCAGATCTTCCTCATCATCACTAGGATATTCAGATGTAGAAGACCTTTCCTTCTCCAGTTTCACCTTATACTTGTCCAATTCAACCTCTAGTTCAGCTACTTGATTTTTCAATTCAAAGCAAACTTCTTCTAGGTGATCATAACTAGCAACAGCAATTTCACATTCAACACGTTTTTCTTTAAGTTCTCTTTTGCTAGTTATGTAAGTTTCACCGAGTTTATAGCATTCATCTAATAAAGAGTCAATACATTCAAGCATATTATCTCTATCATATTCATGCATATCTTTTCTAACTTGTT
Source organism: Dysphania ambrosioides (assembly GCA_026401315.1). NCBI lineage: Eukaryota > Viridiplantae > Streptophyta > Magnoliopsida > Caryophyllales > Amaranthaceae > Dysphania > Dysphania ambrosioides. Next base: position 16,913,794 of record CM048667.1, read on the forward strand.
CTAAGTTTACCTTGTGTTCGTGTAGCATATCCTTCTTTTTCATTAAGCATTTTCTGAATGTACTGGTTCCCCCTCTGGTTCCTGAGTCAGTGATGTTTCCCTGAATGTTTGTGAAGGCAGTCAAACAAACATCAGAGTTAGGTGATTCCTCATCTTCATTAGACCTTGAATCAGAATCACCCCACATGGATGCTATCATTGCATTTTTGAAGGCCTGTTTATCTCCAGATTTGGATTGTTTATCCTTCCACTTAGGACAATCTCAAATAAGATGTCCCTTTTCTCCACACTTGAAGCAACCTACAAAAGAAGAGTTAGATTTCTTAAAGTTCTTACCTTTGAAATTCTTCCTTTGATCACGAAGAGTTCTTTTAAATCTTTTAGCAATCATGCCAATCTCATCTTCTTCTTCTTCTATTGTTCCCTTAAGAGCTGTTAATCTGGCTGGTTCCTTCTCAGACTTAGAATCAATCAGCATTTCATGAGTCGTGAGGGAACCAATCAGTTGTTCCAGAGATAGAGTTGATAAATCCTTTGCCTCATATATTGCTGTTACCTTGGATGTCCATGCATCTGTCAAACTGCGTAAAACTTTTCTCACAAGATCCTCATCAGAAAAGTTCTTACCAAGAGATCTAAGATCATTAATTATTGTCATAAATCTACGAAAACAGTCATTAATCTTTTCATTTTTATTCATAGCAAACAATTCAAACTTAGACATAAGTAAATCAATTTTGGACCTTTTTACCTCACTGGTTCCCTCAAAAGCAAGTTCGAGGGTATCCCAAATCTCTTTTGCATTGCTGCAACCTGAGATCCGGTTTGTTTCAGTCTCACCTATAGCCTGTTGTAGAATTGACATTGCTTTGGCATTCTTCTCTAGCAGTTTGTAATCAGCAGTAACTAGTTCACTATCTTTCTTTGGAATCCTGTTTCCCTCTTCATCTCTCTTGAAAATGATGTTGGGACCATTTTTGACAACTAGCCAACATTCATAATCAATTCCCATGATCACATTCTTGATCCTTTTTTTCCACCAAGCATAGTTGTTACCGTTGAACTTTGTTGTCTTATTGTCGTAGCCCATAGCGTTCAATTCATGAGTACTCATACTTGACTTCTCTAGATGTTAATATTATGAGAAGCCTAGGCTCTGATACCAATTGAAGGTTTTAGAGCACTCAAGAAGGGGGGTGAATTGAGTGTTAAATAGTCTTGGCCTATTTTTCTCACTTTTTCGATCTGTGAGAGGAACCAGTTGTGCTGGTTCCTATTAGCAGCGGAATGTATGTAGAGCAATAAAGAAAGACACACAATTTAACGAGGTTCAACCAACTCAGGCCTATGTCCTCCTACTCTATGGTCTTTTATTAATCTACTCCGAAAAACAAAGAACACAGACATTCAACTGTTTCCCTACTCCGGGAACCAGTTCACCCCACACTCTTCTCCGAGTGTGCACTCGACTTACACTAGTAAACCCTTTTTGTGTTTGAGCTCACAAACACTCTCCCAGCCTATCAACTCCTCTGTTGAAGGCTCTTTACAGAATCAAACTCTCCTTTGATCTTGCTTCTAAAAGCTAATATGAGAGGAAAATATAAGTTCTAATGGTGCTCGTGTATATGACTTAATGATAGGTTTTTATGCTTAAGTGTGTATAATGCTCTCTAGAGATAAACTCAGTTTTCTTCACGTGAGAGACTTGTTGAATTAGGTTGATTAGATGAGTTTATATATGATTACAAAAACCCTGGCTTTCCTAAAATCACATAATCTTTTGAGTTGTCATCTTATGTGAGTTTAGGAAAGTATTTTTCTTATTTGACTTAATCGTATAGATAGAATCAAATAAGGTAAATACTCCTAGTTTTTCGGTAACCAATATATTCTCATCTAATCTACCAGCTGCTAAATATATTTTCCAAAATAATTCTTAGAAAATATTTTTGCAAAATCTTTTCAAAGATACGCAGCTTGATATTCCATTCAGTAAACCTGGTTCCCTGAACCTGGTTCCCTGAATTGAGTAAGTTATGAATTCTATTCCAGCTTTGTACCAGAATTCATAACATGACTTATCACACTTAAAACACTTATATTACCTACTCATATAAGTCATACTACGGAGCACATTACATGAAAAACTAGATTAACAGTAAAGTACAAATGTTCTTCTTTTCATGTAATCTACAAGACTTGAATCTTCCTTGAATGTTTCTTCTTGAGCAAAGTATCTTTCTTCGAATGTCTTTGAAAGGCTTCTATGCTCCAAGTCTTGGAATCAGCTTAACTACTACACATATAACATGGTTAATATGCAATAGATAATATGTGACTGCTTTACAGCATAGTAGTCAAGGAGACAGTTCTAACTTCTTGTGACCTGTTTCCTGTAACTGTTTGTCATCATTCAAAACATCAAAACTTAAGGAACTCAACAGGAAACAAACCAGAAATCATGAATTACAAAGACTAAGAATGCTTGAATCTTCAAAATGCTTGAAAAGTAAAGTTAAAACATTGAAAAAATGATGTAAAACTAACGTATTTTGTCCTCCTTCAAACCTAGAAAAGTCCTCTATTATATAGGATTATAGCGGGCTCAAATAAGAAAAGCATTAAAACCTAACCCAGGAAATTAGACTCGGGCGAGTGCTCTGCACATTCATCCGAGCCCCTTCTCATTTGGTCAGAAAAGAGAAAAAGGAAAATGTGGCAAATCTAGCATAGACTCGGGTGAGTGCTCTGCACACTCGACCAAGTCCCTCTTCTTTATTCACTTTTTCATCTGAGGCGAAGCTTCTATCGAATTATGCTTTTGAACTCGGACGAGTCCTCTATAATACTCATCCAAGTCTCCTAGCTTTAAGCTTCATGTAATCAACACTTCAACACTTTTTCTTCACAATGATTAGGCCCTCGATCAAAAAATTCTTGCGTCCTTGCGTTACTCTATAATAACTCTCAATACATCATGAAGCACTCCACATGTGTTGAACTCATATAACACCTCGGGATTGCTCTAGTATTCCCAAAAAATATTAAAAATACTATAAGTACCCATGAACAAATCATAAGAAATCAAATAAGATAAATCTAACTAAAAATAACCTAAAATGAACCTAAACTACATGTTAATAACCCTAAAACACCCCTAAGTCATATACTCAAATAGGACTTATTAGCCTACTTAAGTTTGGGTTACTCCTGTAGTTCCCATTCCCTTGCCCTCTAAATCCACCTTGACCTTGATTATCAAAGTTCCTATGATTTTGACCATCGAAATTCCCTAGCCCTGTTTGGATGAGCTCTACATCTCAGGTTATAGGTGTAGGAGTAAGGATCAAACTTAGGGTTTTGGGTCATATTATTTAGGGCATTGACCTGCTCCATGCTAGAGGATGTAGTTCCTAAGAGGATTAACAAGGGACATTGTATAGGGTTGGGGTCATAGTCACTACAATCATCAGAAAACAAGACCTGCATAGGCATGTTGATTTTGATGTAAGTGAAGAATGCATGCTACATGATTGCATGGATAGAAGATATGATGATGGGATATTTAACACAACTTAATTAAACTTGTTAGTTAACGCTTTAAGCTTAGAACAAAGCATATTAATAGAGGATATTTCATACTTTCCTCTTTTCTTAGGATGTGCGCACTCCTTGTAATTCCAATCAGCAAAATTTTCAATAGCTTGCTTAATGACCTTGAATTCTTTAATAGGACTTAGTCTCAATATGAAACTTTTAGCTCCTACATCAAGGCTTATTCTATTTTGTTATGAAATTCCACTATGAAAGCTTTGAAGGAGAAACCATTTCTCCATCCCATGACGTTTGCATGCTTCTATGAAGCCTTTGAAGCATTCCCATGTTTCAAAAAGTCTCTCATCAGCCTTCTCCTTGAAGGTTGTAATCTTGTTCCTCACGTTGGTTGTCTAAGAGGATGGGAAGATATTATGTAGAAAAACTCATGTAACCACTTCCCAGGTCCTCAAGGAATTTGGTTCCATTTTCTCAAGACACTCGCTAGCCTTTCCCGGGAGGGAAAACATAAAAAGGCTCAAGCGAATATAATCCTAAGTCACCCCATTAGCCTTCACAGTATTATAATACCTTATAAATTTCTTTGAGATTAACATATGGTGATTCATACTTCTCTCCACCTTAAGGATGACTCTCAATGAGGGTGATGAGAGATGGCTTCAACACAAAGTTATTGGCTTCATTAGTAGGCTAAACTATGTAACTTTACACTTGATATGCTCCATGAGCCTCATATTAGCTCAACGATTTATCATTTCCCTTAGCTATGGAGAAGAGAGGGTTGGAATGTTTGGAAAGTTTTGTAGGACTGAATATTCCTTTGTTGTTGGAGAGCTAAGGGGGTTGGAATTAATCACTTTCTACTATAGATGAACTTTCTCCTGCCCTCAAACCTCATCTAATGGCTTTGATTATGCACTCGATTTTAGGATTTAATGGAGCAAGTGATAAGGTTCAGCTGCTTCTTTTTTATGGCATGCAAAACCTAAGCTAAGCAGGCTATTAGTATTGAAAATTATAAAGCAAAAATAAAAGAAATAACATAATTAAAATTGATTTAGACTCATAAGAATTGTAAAAGACTCAATGTGAAACGCCACTCCCTAGCAATGGCGCCATTTGATGAGCGGATAATTTGATCGTTGATGAACCCCATTATTAGAAACCTAGACTTAACCAATTACGAGGAACGGGTAAGTAAAGGTCGTGATCCATAGGGAATGAGCTCTTGTACACATTAACTTGTATAACTCAAGTACAAGCTATGAAACGATGGATAGAAAGGGTGATAAATCTAAATGATGACTACTAATAGGTCAAAAATGGATAGTTCAAGGATGAGAAAACTCTAGGAGATTCGGGATTCAACACCAAATAGATATACACGAGATAGAGAGGAATTTAGGAGGCAAAAAAGGGGTGAATTGGGGATCCTAGACCAAACAATGAATGGTAAAATTATGTTGAAGGAAAGGGTTTAAACTAAGATTCGATATCTCAATTCTCCCTGCAAGAAGCATGCAATTGGGATTTCTCATCTAATTGTTCTTCTTAAGCAACCCTAATAACATAGTCTAAATAAAATGATGAATTTGAAAGTCTTTACTAGTACCGTCATAAACACTAGGCTCATCACCTAGTCACCATTTTTCGACGACATGAATAAGGAACATGAAGGGAAAAATCTATATGGCCAAATCAAGATCTTCATCGAAACCTAACATTGGGACGACCAAATTGACTCCATCCCACTGAAACTCCCTCTAAACCAAATCCATGCTTGAGATTGGGTTTTTACTTTATCCCCTAATAAACTAACTACTCATGGATTTGAGAAACTACATTAATTTCATAGTGCAAACAAATATAATTGAGATCATAAATCCAACTAATTGAATACGAAAGCGATTGAACTCAAAACAAGCAATTATTAAAAAAACAGCAAAGCAAAGAATATGGAAGAACAAAGAGACTAGAAATTACTCATAAAAGTATCAGATGAACCCTAAAACTTTCTTATGAGAACCTTCTTAGTGCCCTCCTAAACTTTATGATCTTTTAGGAAAAATGAACTGAGCGGCCGCTTATAATTTCTTCTAAGCAACCGCTTGGTTTTACTTTGTTTAAGAGGCCTCTGAGCCTTTGGTTGAGCGGTTTCTCAGCTCTGTTCTTGGATCTTCTACTCATCATTCTTGATCCTCGCTCCTTACTCCGCTTTTGCTCGTGCATACTATGATCCCACCATGAAAATGAGAATACGTGCAAAAGTAGAAGAAACACGAGAAATAATGGGGTAAAAAAGGTAAAAAAAAAATCAAATGTGCCCCTTAGATAGAATCATGCATAAAATGAGATGCTAAATAACGCAAAATTAGGTGAATATAGGCTAAAATAGCATGAGAACTCTCTCTAGAAGGGATATATGAATAACATAAATGTCACTCATCAATTATAACAAGGAATATTATGGACTTAGGGCTTTCTGCTTGTACGTAAACTATGACTACTTCCATTATATATATCTTTGTGTGTGTGTGCATGCGCGCGGGCGGGCTTGTGCGCGTGTGCGTGCGTGCGTGCGTGGGTGTGTGTATGTGTGTGTAAAAGTTAAAATAGAAAGGGTATTTATAATGAGAAGGATGAGAAGATATTTTGAGTCTTTATTTTCTAAATCCTACACATGATATTTTAGATATACATAGTGACCCTTTTTTAACTTATAGTGACCAAGTATTTTTTTTCCTCTAATAGTAACTCTTTTTATTATTATAATGACCATTTTTATTGTTATAGTAACCTTTTTTTATGTAAAACTTCTAGTGTTGGATCTTATTTGAAGAAGGCCTCTACTTATTCTTCTTATTTTAAGCACTATTCTCATTGTATCCCTCCCCAATCTATATAATATATGGAATAATATGCAACAAGCTTTCCCTCATATCCTTATTTTTACAACAATGTTGGTTATATTATATAAAAGTTACTCCTTAATAAAACAAAAAATTACCCCTCAATTTAACAAAAATAACTTTATAAGAAGTTGCCATCCAATATATTTTATGTGTCCCATTTACTAGATTTTTTGTGTTCTCCTTAACTTACTTTTGGTTAAGTTGTTTAATTTTGTAAAACTTATCTAAATTTTTGTACTAAATTACGTATCATTTAAATATTTATAAAAATGTATAAAAAAGGAAAAGGAAAAATAATTTAAAAAATATGAAAATAAGTTTTGCTTTATACTACCTCCGTTCTTTTTTGTTCTTCCCATTTTCCCATCCAAAAATTTTAAAACGTTGTTCTCATTTGAAATCTTTCTTTTTTAATTTAATATTGTGATGGGGTGAAACAATTTGGTTGGGATCACTATCCATGTGATAGGTAGCCTATTGGTTGATTTTTTAATTGTTTAATGTCATGAATTTTAAAATTTTCACTACTTATTTAATGTTTAACCCACTTGCATAATTTTTAACTATTCTTATTTTTAAATTAATTTAAATTATTTTATAGAATCTTGATGATATTTCATATTGTCTTGATTTCTTCCCTAATTTCAAATGAAAAGGAAAAAAAAGAACGGAGGGAGTAATTCCTAAGATTTTTAAATTAATTGTAAAATTTAAGGAAATTGAAAGAAAAAATTGTAAATTGTAAAAAATAGTATTCCCTCCATTTTTTTTTCTTTCTCGTATTTCCCATTAGGTTTTTCACTAATTCCAAATGAAAAGAAAAAAAAAAGAATGGAGAAAGTACTCACCTAAGTATTTTTTGGACGGAAAATAATTTAACTTTCCAATCTTCCTTATTATACAGTAAATAATAGATAGATTTATCAAACACCTTTATACAAATTACTAACGTAATTAATTGTTTAAAATGAACATATAGCGTCTTATAATCAAACAAAACCATAATAAACCTAACCAATATCATGAAATGGAAGTTAGAGTGTAAACTCTAAAGTATCTACCCCAAAAATGCAAAACCTTTTTCAAAAAGGTGAAGCTATACTAAACGTTAACCGGGAAATGCGGCCACATGCCGCATCTTTAATTCCCGGTCACAAGTTTTGGGAAAATGACACAGTTATTATTATAAGTGTCATTTCATACTATCATCTTCATGATGAGGTTGGAAGGAGGTATCAAAAAGATTATAATATAAAGTTGCAGAAATTTGACCCAATTTGAAGCTTCGTGATATATCAACCAGCCCATAATTTATTGAACAAACCCCATTGTAATTAATTTCTTGATTATCTTCGTTATAATATAAAGTTTTAGATATTCTCCGTTCAGATCGCCCGGGTTGCGTGCAGAAAAAGAGCTATTTTTTGATACCAAAAGTCAGCGCACTTCTCTCTCTCCAATTTCCATCACCAATGTACCATCTTTTCTTCTGTTCATTACTATTACAATCCTTCCATCGTTCTTCAACCTTATGATTACACTAAATTTCTTTTTGCTAAGCCAAGTTATTAGTTGAGTTGTACTTGTCATAGTGCATATTATGCAAGTCTAGCAATATATGTTTAAGAGATATGGAGAACCACTACCAGGGGGATCTAGGTGATGTAGTTCGAGCTGGCGGAGGTACTAGTGTAATCAACCGTGACACAACCACCGCAACCACAAGTCATCGATTTGGATCGTCGTGGAAGACTACTCAAGAGTACCATCTACGAAATAATTATGATGTATATTCATTCCCTGAAGATACCCTCCTCCGGGACATGGATGCTATATCAACGTCGACTACTCTTCTTAACAGCACGGGTGTCAATGACAGCACCGTAGGCGGAGGAGGGGAGTTGTGCAGTAGTGATGGACTAGTGCAAGTTATGGGACCAGGGTCAGCCCCGGCCCCAAACAGCAACAATCTTAGTAATAATTTCTCTTCTAATATGGTACAGATCTCTCAAGATAATACTACGAGTACTAACACCAGCAGTAATAGTAGCAGCAATAATGATGTGAAGCTGCCTATGTTGCCAACTGCAGCAGCTTCATCTATGGTTGTAAAGGCTGAAGATTTTGGATTTATGTCTAATCAAATGGCAAGTATTGATGCAAGTTGTAGTAGCAGCCCAAAGGCCGCTGGTGGGTTCGCTAGCAGCGCTACGGAAACCGGCCCCCAGTTGCAGATCCCGTCTCCTCAGAATCAGGGCATCAAAAGAAGGTAAGTTTACTTACACTAATCACAAAGTTTAGTGTTTCACTTGCTGTTAAAGTAGCTGAAGTTGAGTTGAAGTAATTCAGGGAATTGGAGAATCAAAGAAAAATAGCATTATTATTGGATTCCTAGCTTTACAGTGTCCTAGAAATTAGAATTTATGGGTCTATATAAACTAAATTAGAAGGTGAATGAGTTACTCCATGTACAGGAGTTCAATCAGAGATGATCTATATTTCAAGCCCTGAAGTTAACTTCTAAAAATAAATTGATAGTATTAGCATTTTACCCCTCAGTCCTATAAAATAATATAATATCTTCTTCTTTCCCACTTTAAAACAACTCGCATATGATTAAAACTAAGTACTTTCAACACTAAAACTAGTAACGTCAGTTGCAGAACAGTAGTGCCTATGTTTTTGTTTACTATTGCACTATTAGTTCATGTCAGAGATGAAAACTATAGTACATCTACAATGACTTATTCCCTTTGTAGGTGAACCAAAGAATATTTGTATTACAAGCTAAATAAAGAGGCCATTTTTTATAGGAAATTCCGAATATATCTCTCAGTAATGTTTGTAAATATATTTTACAATTTTTTTTTATAAAATTTCATTTTATAATAGTGTAATTTCATATCTTTTAATACTATTTAATTTGTAATAGTGTAACTTCATATTTAAGTAGTACAATCTCAAAAAAGAATGAAGATAAAACAATAAAAATGGTAAAATATATATAATTTTGTCTTCTAATAATACAACTTTATATTCTATAAGTATAACTTTATTTATAAATAGTGCAATTTCAGTTACCAAAATTACATCTTTAAAAAATAAAATAAAGGTAAAATAATAGGGTCACTATGAAAATGATGAAAATATCCACAACTTCATCTCCCAATAGTGCAATTGTATATTTTATAAGTACAACTTAATTGACATCAGTATAACTTTAATTTTTAAAAGTACGATTAAAAATAAACAAGTGACTCGTGATACATAGAGATATCGTCTAAAAAATATACACTATTGCATATTTCATATACCATCTCCGATTATTAGTTGCAACATTTACCATTTTTTTATGCTCAATATAAGATGTAACATTTTTACTTTTTTTACCTCTTTTAGTAACTTTTTGGAAAAAGGTCCATCAAATAAAATATTTTTATTATCTCTCTACTTTATCACATGCATATTTTCTAAACTTCATTATCAAATTTTGCCTAAGTATTCATATTTTATATGTTTGTTGTGACTTATAGTAACCAAAGGTAGTATATATTCAAATAGCTTTCTTTTTTATGCAGTTACTATAAGTTTTTATGTTAAAATAACTTTATTTTTTCATCTCTATAAATGATTCGAGTCTATAACTAGCATTCCAAGCGGTTGGAGGGAGCAATTAAATGGCGATTTCCATAGATATGCGCTAATAATTAAGTTATGCTGTAGGATAACGATGATAGCGCTAATAATACTAATGTACAGGAAAATCCAAGCAAAGAAAGTGGTGTGTATACCTGCACCAGCAGCAGCAAACAGCAGGCAAACTGGAGAAGTGGTACCGTCTGACCTATGGGCATGGAGGAAATATGGCCAAAAACCCATCAAAGGCTCTCCTTATCCTAGGTAATGTTTATTTCAATAATCTATAAACTTGAGCCTGTGTGATATATTAATCCCTACTACTTTTGTCTCTGACATAATTGACAAACTAGCTTGAGCTAATTAATTTTCTTACAAAATCGATCCCTAACGTCTAGCTCGAGCTAATTTTTAGTACTTTCATCGTCATTTTCTGATCATTTTTAGGTAAAATTTGTACTGATCAAAAAGACAGCTTGGGAGTATAGCAAAACATTTAATATTCTCCCTGTCACTCAAAAATTGTCCCAGTGTTCATTTCGGTCCTTCCCTAAGAGATTGTCATATTCTCTTAAAGATTTTTCACTTTTGGTTGTTTCCCCGAAGATTTCTCATTATATTTTAAAAAAAGTTAAGATTCATATTTGGATCAATTTTTTGGAATGGAGGGAATAAGTCATTCCCAACAGAGTGACGGGATAGGAAGATCAATGAGCTTAAGTGTTAATGTAGTAGGGAATATTTTGAAGGGTGATCAAAATTAAACTTTAGCTCCCTACATGTTTACATACTAATTACATATTTACATTTACAAAGAGGTAATTATGTCAATAGAATCCATATTATAAAACTTAGCTACATCCTTAACATATTTTGACATAATTCTATTAGTTTTAACATATTTTCCTATGCTAATTGTTTGATATAGTGCGCATTTTCGTGTATGCATTAAGGATGTCACATGCCCTCCTTTTTCCTAAAGATTTGTAAAATCTTAGACTTTTCCTTTTGTTTTAGAAGCTTTCCTAATTCATGCAAATCTGATATAAATTATATTAGAATATTGAAATCTCATATATAATTATTGTTATATCAGATATAATTATTATTATATCATATATAAATATTGTTATATCATATATAGAAATATAGAAGTTATAAAAATATAAAAAAATACATATCAGATAATAAAGATTATGATATCAGATATATAAATAAAATTATAAAAATACACCTGACATATTTATATTGAATATAAATTAGAAATTTCTCTTTGTTTTAAAATACAATTTTTTAGGCATGCAACTTGGTCACTTAAACGAATAAAAATAGTTAAATAGGTAGCTCAAGGTAAGGTATGGTATACGTAATTGTTTCAAAGTTAGACCTTTTATTTTACATTTTTACTACTTGAGATAAGTTTGAAATTCTACCAAATATAGGTAACATGTTACACACTTATCAAGGTTGACAATCATTTATTACTCCGGCATCATTATTTGATATTGAGGAGTTTAAAATTACCACATTGTAATCAAAACTATCGGATATAGGTATATTTTGGATGTATTCTCAAAGCTAACAAGTGATACAATTTTATTAAATGATCACTTTATACAAATATATATATATATATATATATATATATATATATATATATATATATATATATAAATAATAACGTTATGCTCAAATAGGTTGATGTATTCAATTAGTTACTTGAAGGGCCAATAACGCCTATAGAGTTATTTCCTGTATAATAAATTAATAATCAACAAAGTGTATACAATCAAAATAAATACAGAGTATGTAATTCGTAATCTATGCAACCAATAGGTCCGATTTATTTAGTCTACAAAATCCAAGGGATAACTTTGCGAAAAATCTTTATTCTTCCCCTAAAAGTAGGTAGCACACATGAAAAGTTTCTAGCTTATCGCTAATAGTTAGGTAATGTAATGCATTAATGTCATCTGCCTCTAATTCCGTAAATTTTCTGAAGTACTCCGGCCTTTTATTTCATTTTTATTTTCTCGTTTGGAATCTATAGATTTTAAAGTTAAAATTTGACCATAAATTATTCCTAATTTATAAGAAAAAATTAAACATATAAAATTTTAGAAGATTAGTTTCAATGTATAATTTTTAAATATCAATTATTTATAATTTTTGTAAACATACAATATTAAAAGTTATGTTTGCTTTTGAATGTATGCAAAATAGAAATGATAAGAATAAAATGAGACAGATGGGGTACTGTTTTATTTTTCCGAGAGAAAGTGAGCAATATTTTTAGTGTCACCTTTGTTTTGTTATTGGTCGAACAAGCCGAACAATAAAAGTGATGATAAAATTTAAAGGCACATGCATCTTACATATATAGTACAAGAAATGTCAAATGAGAGTAAAAATTATCAATATTTTTGCATGAGTAGTAAAATTCAATCTTGGATATGGGATGCAAGACGCTAGCTAAGCAATGACGTATGACCTTGTTATGAGGAATTTCTAATTTAAACCTTATATAAATATAGTATGGGGTATTTTTGGAATTTTATTTCTATATTTGAGATTATAATGTGTATATCTGATATGAGTTTATTTGTATTTTTATATATTTTATATTTCTATATCTAATATAGCAATATCTGTATCTGATTGGAATTTCGGGTTGGAATTTTAATAGGGGATACTATAGATGTAGTAGCTCAAAAGGGTGTTCAGCAAGGAAACAAGTAGAAAGGAGCCGAACAGACCCCAATATGTTGGTCATAACATACACATCTGAGCACAACCATCCTTGGCCAACCCAAAGAAATGCACTAGCAGGCTCAACAAGGTCATCTCATCCAGCCTCAAAAGCCTCTTCCAAAGCCTCCCTGCCCTCGGAAAAACCGAGCAACAACAACTTCAGTAATGTACTCATCAAGGAAGAAACTCTAAGCGTTACAGCAAACAAGACGAGTTTATCCATTGTCAAAGAAGAAATAGGACTCAACGATAATAGATTCGACAGTAACAAAGTGGACGAAATCATTGAAAGTTATAGGCCACTTATTTTGCCAGAACCAAAGATTAATGTACATGACCATCAAGCTGATCAAGATTTCTTTGCGGATATGGTTGAGTTTGAGAGCGATGACCCTCTAGAATTATTCAACTCTCAAGGGTGCAACGGTTTCTATTCTTTTAGTGGTCTCTTTGATTGGGCGTCAAACAACACCACACCAACAAACGAAGAAGATAACCATGATCATACAAAAGTATCTTCACACCAAGAACAATTTTAGAGGTAGTATGTTCGATACTTTTTTATTGTTAATATCACATGTGCTTCGTTTATACGTGCTTCTTTTCAATAACCGCAACATATAAGGTTAGAAAACCGCAACATTTAAACTTTTCTCTGCTAGTTTATACTCTATGGTTATTTTAACTTGATGTATTATTATTGGTTGGATAGATGATTTGTATATCAACTAGTAGTTGTTGTAAGCTAGAATAAAAGATGATTTAGGACTATTGATTGCAAAGGATAAATGGGCTTCTATACATGTTGGCGCCATATTAATGGATTTCTTATGACGTAAGTATATACTATCATACTATGGTCTCAACAACTATACATCCACTCATGAGAATTTTGTATAAGATTTACATATACTGAGTATACTTTTTTTTTTCTCGTAGATTATATTCTCCAATTTATTAACTCCTTCATTTCCTAAAGTATGTAATTTTTTTTCGGGTAGTCTGTAAATATTTAGAATTATATACCATCGCTAATTAGTTGCCATGGTCATTTGACCATAGCAAATACTAACACTTTGAAATTGTTTGTTAATGGTGCAAAGTGGGCTGTATCCTTTCATTTGTGCATATAGATGGTATTGCATATAAAGTAAATATAATTAGTATGTAAGATTTATAAAGTTTTGTATTTTTTAGTAACTTAAGATTAGTTCAAGGAAAAAAAAATTTAAGTGATGTCTAAAATCTCCAAACCCCCACTAAATAATTCCCTAAGATAGTATGATAATTAAATTAGAATTAACCCCGTACATCCAAAACGGAGTTAGACACAAAGGCATAAATTTTGTAATTGAGCAAACCCGTATTATTTACACTAATTACACAATATTACTTCTGGTGTATATAAAACTTTTTTAAAATAAAAAAATGTATATTGAACTTTTAATTAACAATCCTTTCCTCCAAAAAAAATCACTACTAACAATTATTCTAAAGCTTATTCAAAAAAAGGTCTTCCTCATATAAAGTAAACTTGCTAATTAGACAAATTAAATACATAGATAGGGTTCAAATTTTAATAGCAATTCGTTAACCAAACTACCTACACCACTAGAAAATCAATCTAAGAGATAAGAATTGAAGCAAGAGTTGACTTCTTTATTTTTTGAAGAAATTTAAGACAAATACTCAATGACAAAGCAAACTTCAGTTGGAATCCAATCAAAAACATGGAAGATTACACCATAAAACGATCCGCATCACATTAATTAAGTAGCTAATAATTAAAAAAACCGCACCATTCTGTCACTTCCTAGTTCCTAGCCCCGAGAAATTCCTGTATGGAAGTCATTGATAGATGGGACAGAAAGCTGAAAAACAGAAGGCTTCCACAGTTCAAACAAGTACTTCTTGTCAGAATGCATTGTTGATGCGACATCATCACTGGATTTACTGTTGCTTTTATTTGGTATTGTATGCACAATGAGGTATAGTCCCTGGGGTGAAAGAAAAATGGAATTTTGGTCAATACTTGTAGAGAGATTTAAAAGTGGTAACGATATGGATGGATAATTTAATAAATGAATTTAATAGGGTTGATATCGGATTTGACTACCGTTATATGGTTTTGATTTGAAAGGGTTCTTGAAAAGTTACCATCAAACTAATAAAGGCGATTTAGATGTCTAATTGGGTTTGAGTCTCAAGATTTGACTCATGTAAATGGTCTCAAAATTAAAGTAAGTTCAGAAATGAACAACTTATGTCAATCCAAAAATATTGAGCTTTTGAACTTTATATGATGGAACAATATTATTTGTTCCTAGGCTCGTACACATATAAGAAGCAAATATAAAGTAAGTAGGTTCACAATGTTTGAATCATGTAAACATCTAAATGTGATTGCTTATTTAATGTTTTTAAAAATTAAGAAATTCTAAAATCGGTTGTCTAAGAATTAATCTTTGTAGACTTTATGTACTTCAATAGGTCTTAAATTAGATATAAAAATTAAGGTAATCATAACATTTAGATTTAAAAAAAAAACAATAAAAGTGCAAATTTCAAAAGAGTAAAATTGAAATATGCAATATAATTAATGCACATAAAGTTGAAGATTTATTTACTAATGAGAAGAAAACTTACATAAGCTTCCGCACATGACATAATTCAACTTAGGCTAGGAAGTCTAGTTATCTTATTTGAAAGACACATTTAGAATGACCAATAAAAACATCGTTGATTGAAAAAACAAAAGGAAAGCATCAAATTATAAGTTATACTATGCATGCATAATGAGGTTTAAATGATTCTTAGGTAAATCATTCAAGTTTGGTGATTTTCCGAGGTATACTCATGCGCTGACAGTTTGATTGGGTGTAATAGAAAACGAAGTTGTTCATCTTTTGTATAATAGACTAAACTAAGGGGAAAAAATAAGAAAAAGATTCACAAATATAGATATACGACATAAATGAAGTGTAAAGGAGACCAAAATCCATGCAGTTAATGCTTAAAGTTGCTCCTTGATTTGCAAAGTGAAGGAAGTGTGATACATCTTAACTAACACATCATTTGTTAGGATAATCTAGTTGTGGATGCCTCTAGTTGCATGAACCCCACAAGGGATTTTAGATAGGTTAAGAGGACATTAGTGTCCATTTTTTGACGTGTACTTTATAGGGATAAAATGATTGCTGGGGAATTTTGATTATAGTTTCTAGGGAAAACTACTAGGGCATTTTCGCTACAAAAACTAAAGGGCAGTTTAGGGACGCCTCCCTGGGATTTTGCTGTGGGATTCAGAAGGTGGATTCTAGAGACGCCTTCTAGATTGACTATATTTAGGATTGCTTTTTCTGATACACTTGAAATTATGGTTTATGGGCTTTTCTTCCGGTATTCAAATAATTTTTTTAAAGATTCTTCTTAGACTAGATTCATTGGAGAAGAGTGCTAGCAATTGTGCAGGGTCTTCCTGCTTTCACTTGATCATGCTTGTTGATAAGTCTCAATTATACTTATAAATTTAGGGTATTTTAGGGGTATTTGCACATATTTAACTGCATTTTAATTTTGTTTTAATCAAATTCTACTTATTTTCTTTCATATGATGCATTCACGGGTTATCGTAGTGTTTACGATGTTTTTCAGGATCCTTGAAGACTTAGTGTCATAGGACGAGTTCAAGATCTACGAGAATGAAGTTCAAGATATAATGGATGATCTTGTGAAGCCTCAGGAATCCAGATGAAGAAACATGAAGCTACGGGAAATGGTTAGTCACTAGCCAAACCAATGATGAAGCAAAGAAGCTGAATAGGACTCTAAAACAGAGAGACTCGATCGAGTGTGCAGAAGATTCAACCGAGTGGATGCACCAAATCAAGTAGAAAGTGGCTTCCAGGCCAAAAAAGTGAAGAAAGGGAAGACACTCGATCAAGTGTACAGATCACTCGATCAAGTGTAAAAAGCACTCAATCGAATCCCTACTCATTTAGCTATTTTTTACCCATGCTGGAATTTTGCTTAAGGAGAAGACACTCGATCGAGTACCATTTACACTCGATTGAGTCCCCTCTGCTAGGCCAATTTTCGGCGCGTTTCTTATTTAATTAGGCTGGAATGCTTTGTATATAAACTTAATGATTTTCTAGGTTTTAGAGGAATCTATTCTTTAGGTTTTATTCAGTTTTTCTCTAGTGTTATCTCAAGTACTCTCTAAGTCTTTATTGTTCTCTTAAATATCATTGAAGCACTTAGATTTGAAGTAGTACTTTATACTTAATGACACTGAATTTTGGTTTGTTCTTATATTCAATTTTTAGTATTAGTTTTCTCTATTTCTTAGCATATATTATGTTATTTATCATGTCTACTTTGATTATTTGTGTTTCTTTTATGTTCAATATGTGTGAGTAGTTTTCTAATCTAAGATCCTACTGAATGCTAATATGGGTTAGGCGTAGATAAATCTCGAAACCGGAATCTCAACGCATAAATAAATTCTTTTAATCTATGATTGGCTTTAACACCATTAAAAGACTAGACATAGTTGATTAATGGCATGGATTAAGTTCAACGGCGAGAGTCAGTTCATAATCTGATTTAGATTCATAGGTTAAGGTATGTATGATGATCACAAAAGAAGACATCACAATCATTAAGACTTTACGAATGCTGTGTTTAATGTCTTCTTATTGCATGAGTCCATGAGAGTAGGTATGATTGCTTTAGGGGGAAGTTACTGATAATCGAGAGAGATCCTTAGTATTTTTTAGGGCACATTCGTCTTAGAAATTGCATATTGTATTGAATTTGAGGGATCAGGATATAAGTCTATATCTAGTCATATTAGTGGGGATTCGTTAAACTAGATGTTTGTCTCTATATTGATATCAGTCTTAGCATAATTAGTTTGTTAGCTTAGTTTAGTTTAGTGTCTAGTTTAGCTATAATTCCTCTTTTGTTTTGTGACCATCCTAATAGAAGTTAGAACAGTAGATATCAATATATCCCTAATAGTCTCATGGTATTTCAACCCTACTTACCCGAACTATATAGATTAGGTGGATAGGCTATTTTTGATAGGGTAGTGACGGCCCCATCACCTATTATTGCTTATACATGATGATTAGTTGTGCATAACCCTTGAGCTTGATCATGCTCAATTATGTAACAAGACTATGAGCTTCTTAATTTGTTTGATGATATAAGTAATACTTATTGTTTAGTAGAGAATGGTACGATTGCTTTGGTTTAAATTGTTTAATTGCTTCATCTTTATGAGCGAAGCACTTGTCATTTTGTACAATTACTTCAGTTGTTGGACCAAAGCAATAAATCAATAATTGCTTGGATTAGTTTGATCCGAAGCACTTATAAAATCCATTAGTGCTTCAGCTTCTTACAACCGAAGAAATTGTTGATTTATTGCATCGGTTACTCTAACCGGAGCAACAATAAATTTTGTAATTTGGAGCTTTTAAAAGCTTTGCTTTTTAGTACCGAAACAATTATGAAAAAGAGAGATTTTTACTTAGATTCATATGATAGAAGCAATAGATATAATTTAATTATGTTTTCTAGAGTCTATACAACATTAATACTAGTTACTACAAAATATATATGACAAAAGAGAGTTTTTTATTACTTCGATCCATATATATATATATATATATATATATATATATATATATATAATATGTATGTATATATATGTATATGTATGTATATATATATACATACATATACATACATATATATATATACATACATATACATACATATATATATACATACATATACATATACATACATATACATATACACACACACACACACACACACATGTGTGTGTGTGTTTTGAAAAGGTTGTGTACATAAAAATCTCATTGATCGAAGATTTTTAATTACTACTTAAGCTACTATAAAATTGTACATGTTTACAAAAATCATATATCTAAGAGTTCCCACCCTACTATATACACATTGACAAGGCTGTCACAAACCTATCAAAAATACCTAACTATTCCACTACTATGTAGTCAGGCAAGAAAGGGTCGAATTCCACAGAGAAGCTAGCTAGGTGGGATAATGTATTGAATCACTATGAATCTAATAACCCAAGTCAAGTCGAACAATGGGTTGAGTGAACTAAGTTCTAAAACTAATTCTAAATGACAAAAATTAAGGTAGGTTGTAAGCAAATAGGTAAAGACACCTAGAATAGTGAGTCCTCACTATAATGGATTAACATAGATTTATGATCCCAACCACTCAAACTCAATTGATCAAAATATTCATAAGGAAGAATGAAGAGACTAGAAATTACTCATAAAAGTTTAAAATTCAATCGGTGACAAATGTGTATCAAGCTTCAATCACCGTACAAAATTTGATGAACAATTTCTCTCTAATATTATATGTGCTCGGCTCGATACGGATATGCTTGGCTCGGCTCGAAGCTCGACAAGCTTTTGAGATAAGGCTCGAGCTCGATAATTGAATAGGAGCTTTGCTTAAAGCTCAGCTCAAAACTAGGCTTATAACAAATTTTTAATTATATATATATATATATATATATATAATAAATTTAAAAATTTTAGATTAAATTTTTTTAAAAATGTTTATATATTAATTTTTATTGAGCTTATTTAGATTCCAGTAGTGATGATATTCACGAGATGCCACCAAGTTTTAAAAAAGGTTTGACCTTGCAAGAGGCCAAGGCCTTGTGCCTGGAATGTGTGTTGAAGGAACTAAAGGAACATATGGATGAGTTGTTGCAAATCGTGGGGAAGAAGAAAAAGTCCTCATGCAAAGGTAAACACTCTTCCCATAATTATGACTCTAGCGAAAGTGATAGTGAATCTAGTGTTAGGAGCTCAAAAAGGCCTAGCAAGAGGGATCCATTCTCATCAAGTGATGATGAGGAATTATATGGAGGGAGTAAGAGAATGAGTTCAAGGGGGCAAGAGGATCAAAGCTTGAGACTTTAAATCCCTGAGTTCAATGGCAGTATGAACCCACACAAGTTCCTAGATTGGATCCGTAAAGTAGAACGAATTTTTAGATATAAGGATTATGATGACCATAGATCCTTTAAGGTTGCTAAACTCAAATTCCCTTATTATGAAAGTTTGTGGCTTAAAGGCTTGCAAAAGAAGAGGAGAAAGGAGGGGCGTTTTAAGATATCATCTTGGACAAAATTGAAGAAGTATATGCAAAAAAGGTTTGTTCCTCAAGACTTTGAACAAAATAGTTTTATAAAAATGCATACTTTGAAGCAAGAAAGGAAATCTATAGAGGAATACTTGATAATATTTGAAAATCTAGCCATGGTGTGTGGGCTAGAGGAGAAAGAAGACCACAAGGTGACTTATTTTGTGGCTGGGTTAAATGACCCAAATAAGGAAAAGGTAGAATTGCAACCCTATTGGATTTTTAATGAGGTATGCATAATAACAACTAGGGTTGAAAGAAAAACACATAAATCTAGAGATATCTTTTAATCTTTCAAAGCTAAAGGGGTGCGTGAGATGTCTAATGTGAAGCCTAATCTGGAGAAAGTCATAAAGTCACAACCTTTTGGGAGAGATAAAGGAGGAAGTTCGAGGCCTCTTATGGGAGATCAACGAACTTGCTTCAAATTCAAGGGACAAGGTCATATCCAAAGAGATTGTCCCCATGCTAGGATTGCTACTACTCGGACTTGGGAGGAAGATGTGACCTTTGAAGAAGAGGAGCAAGAGCTTAAAGAGGAATAAGGTCACACATCTTTTGAAGTCCAAGAGGAGGATATGGAGGAGGTGATGGTAGAAACTAGGGAATCCAGCCTGGTGTTGAGAAGGGCGTTGTAGTCCAAGTCCATGCCATTAGAGGAGAGCCAAGGGGAGAAGATCTTCCTCACAAGATGCAATGTCCAAGGAAGGCTATGTGATGTGATTATAGATTCGAGGAGTTGCATTAACATGGTTTCTACACTCTTGGTTGACAAGTTAGAGGTGCCCACTCAAATCCAATCTTAACCATATAAATTCCACTGGCTTAGCAACTTAAGTGACATAAATGTTAGTAAATAAGCCTTAATTTTGTTCAAAATTGGCAATTATGAAGATCAAATGCTTTGTGATGTTTGTCTCGTGGATGCGTATCTTATTCTCTTGGGCAGACCTTGTCAATATAACAGATTTATGAAGTTTGATGGGAGGACAAACATATACGTAGTGAGGAAGAATGTGCAAGTCAAAGTATTTGCTTTGAAGCCTTTAATGGCTTTAAAAGCTCATTCTAACACAAATGATAGCAAGGGAGTGTTATTGGTGGATGGAAGGGAATTGGAGAAGGAGGCAAAGTTTTATAGCATGTTTTATGTGCTGGTGGCTAAGGAGGTAGAGAATGAAGCTCACGTGGTTCTAAGATATTTGAAACTACTACTCACCGAGTTTAAAGATGTTTTTCCTAAGGATTTGCCTCTGAGCTTACCACCATTTTGAGGGATTGAACATCAAATTGATCTTATTTTGGGAGCACAAATACCTAATAAGCTAGCTTATAGGTGCAATCTAGAAGAGACAAAGGAAATTCAAAGGCAAATCGAAGAACTCATGGCACGTGGGTATGTAAGGGAGAGCATGAGTCCTTGTGTGGTGCCTACTTTGATTGTGCCTAAGAAGGATGGAACTTGGAGGATGTACATTGGTTCGAGGGCTGTAAACAACATCACCATCAAATATAAGTTTTCTATTCCCGGACTTGATGATTTGTTGGATAAATTGTATGGTGTGCAGGTCTTCTCCAAGATCGATCTTTAAAGTGGATATCATCAAATAAAAATGAAGGAAGGTGATGAATGGAAGATAGGTTTCAAAAAAAATCTTGGGCTTTATAAGTGATTGGTTTTGCCTTTTCGCTTACCTAACGTACCTTGTACCTTTATGCATTTGATGAGTAAAATCTTGAAACCATTCCTAGGTAAATTTGTTGTTGTTTACTTAGATGATATTCTAATTTATAGCACTTGCTTTAATAATCATCTAATTCACCTAAGGAGTATGTTCGAGGTTTTGAGAAAACATAAGTTGTATGCTAAGCTCAAAAAGTGCTACTTTATGGTGCCTAGTGTCATGCTTTTTGGCTATATTGTGTCCAAGGATAGGGTTTCGGTGGATCCATCCAAAGTGGAAGCAATATAGTCATGGCCTATTCCTGACTGAGGTGCGTACTTTCCATGGGCTAGCCCCATTCTATCGAAGGTTCATGAAGAATTTGTTGTCCATTATTGCTCCTATGACTGAATGTATCAAGAAGGACAAGAAGTTTGAATGAACCAGAGATGCAAACAAGGCCTTTAAAACTATTAAGGAGATGCTATGTCATACACCTATTCTAGGCTTATCGAATTTCTCTAAACCTTTCGAAGTGGAGACTAGTGCTAGCGGGGTTGGAATTGGCGCTGTGCTAGTTCAAGGGAAAAGGCCTATTGCGCCTTTTAGTGAGAAGCTTAATGGGGCCAAATTGAACTATTGAACTTATGACAAGGAATTTTATGCAATTATAAGGGCTTTGGACCATTGGAGTTATTATCTAAGGCTAAATCACTTTATATTGCATTATGATCGTGAAGCTTTGAAGCACATCAATAGCCAACACAAGCTTAATCCACGACATGGCAAGTGGGTTGAGTCTTACAATCCTTTCTCTTTTCTTTGAAGTATAAGGAGGGTAATGTGGTGGTAGATGCACTTTCAAGGAGGTAGTCGTTGTTGGGTATCCATAATATTGGAAAATTATAGAAATTGAAGATATAATAAAATAAACACAATAATAAAATTTATAATACCTTGATATGCAATCATTTTAAGTATAAATTCAGATTAGCATAGAAAAGAAATATTCTTACTAGATAAACATATTCTTTAATTATATGAAAGTAATTGTTCACTTCTTATTATGAAAATAAGGAGAGGGATATGAGGGAAATCTTCTTGTATATTCTTTCACACACACACACACACACACACACACACATATATATATATATATATATAAGGAGAGGGATATGAGGGAATTCTTTGCGAGATATTTTAATTCTGCTTCAATTGATTCTTTTTATTTTGGCCAATCATCTCTTTGTCTATATTCTGTCATAGACTTTAGTTCTTGATCCTCATCATTCATAACATCAATTGTTATGTTGCATGCGAAAACATCATCGACACTTATTTCATTTTTGGTTCCATTCTTGAAATGACATAATCACTTGAGATCTCTTCATTATTAGATACCTAAATTTTTTTAGTCATTTCTAAGGTCTCTTCTGGAGATCCTTCTAGAGTCATTGCCTATTTGGCCTAATTATTATCAATCACTACTCCTTTTCATTTTGAGGATTCTTATATTTATAACTATTTGGTTTGACACGCTTTAGGCATGGTTTGGACTCATTAGCAACTTTAGGTTGTCCTTCAAGGACATCTATTTTTCATTGAAGCATTTACAGCTGGTACTTGTGACTTAGTCTCTCTTTTTGGGTCAGTTAATGTGTATGGCAATCAATTTGCTAAACTTTGCAAATGAGGTATAGTTTAGACTTCTTATTCACATTGTTTAGTGCGAGGATTAAGGTGAGATAATGATAATTAATTCCATATAATTTTATTTTCCAGCTATTTATTTTCTACCATAATGTTGAAAAATTTGATTCGTTAAAATCGTAATATGCAAAAAGAGCTATAAATAAATCTCTAGTAGTTGACTTTAGATGTTTAATAGTTGATGGAGATTCAAGTCCAACATATATTCCTACCCTTTGAGGACCCATCTTATATCGTTGCGGTGGAGTAATCAAATCATATACAATAGATCCAAAAGTTTTTAGATGGGATATATTTGGTTCCTAGCTAAAAACCAATTGTGATGGGGGAGAACTTATGATAACTTGTTGGCTTAATGCGAATTAGTGATACTACATGTAATATTGCATGTTCCCAGGCATAAATTGAGAGTTTAGACTTCAAAAGTAGTGGTCTAGCAATCAGTTGTAGTCGTTTTATTAGTGACTCAACTAGACCATTTTTGTATGAACATGTGCAACTAGAAACTCGGTAAACTTTAAGTTTACTATAGCAATTGTTTCAAGTGTAGTACAAGCTAGTGGAGAATGCAGACAATTTCTTCATAACATGCTTGGTGCCTTGGGTCATAATCATGATATTTCCTTCACTCATTGTCTAAATGTGATATCTATTATTACAAATATCTTGTACACTCAATGATTTCTTTAAAACTTTGGAGAGTATAGTTCATCAATAACTTCAAATTTAAATTTCCTTTGCCAATAATGTATGTGCTTTGCCAAACCTTTTATAATCCTTTTACTTCTTACTATATTACTTACAATTGACTCTTTTAAAATCAAATTATAGAAATATCATTTAATTCTAAGTATGGTGTAAGTCGTCGTACTATTTATTAGGCATAAATCTTCACCATTCAAGTCTAATTGAACTTGATTAGTATTCATAATTTTTCAAAGAAATAACATAGGTATTATAAACAAAGATAATAATATGTCCAATAAAACACTGAAAATAA
Source organism: Dysphania ambrosioides (assembly GCA_026401315.1). Lineage (NCBI taxonomy): Eukaryota > Viridiplantae > Streptophyta > Magnoliopsida > Caryophyllales > Amaranthaceae > Dysphania > Dysphania ambrosioides. The sequence continues at coordinate 16,938,249 of CM048667.1, forward strand.
ATTATTCAAAAGTACCAAAAAAATATTACAAAACACAATATGAGCATAAAGTTTATAAGTAAATCAAATAAACATAGGATGTTAGCACTTTATTCTTATTCAGAGATATAATGGACATTTATATAATATTACATAACAATTCTTAATATATCCCATGAAAATTTTATATGAAGAACTACCAATAAAATTCAAATGTAGTATACAAAATGTCAACGAATATATCTAATTACTAAAAAAAATAAACAAAAAATAAAACCGAGATAAAGGGACTCACTAGTTTATTTATAAAACACATGTCTTCTGTGGCTCATCCTTTTCTTTAATATCATCTTCCAAACTCTCTAATTCCCTCCCTCGAATCAAGCCGCGTCGACCAAGTCAAGTTCGCGCCTAATAGCTCCCTCCAGCCGCTCTTAGGTGGCTCTCAGTTCACGCCTAATAACTCCTTGAGGTGTTGAGACTTTTATTAAGAGGGAAAAATCGACACAGCCACACCCATAGTCGCAGCCAAAGCTAGAGCATTCGACTCTCCCTTCTCCGAAGACCGTCTGAGCTGTTGTTTCTGGGGCTTCTGGTTCCTGTCCTTTCGACGACAAGGATGAGGATGATGATGATGATGCCGACATTAATTAGGATGGGGAGGAATTTACTACAGAGCTTGACCAGGCACTTGACAAGGAGTTTGTGCCACGTTAGTCACAAGGTTGTTGCGGCTCATCTCGGTCGAGGGGTCAGTTTGTTAGGGCAGAAACCATGAGCACAAGCTCGAGCTCACATAGTCACAAGCGCCAAATACCTTCAAACGACACCTAGCTTATACGTGGAGTGATGCCGGGTGGGCCACTAGATGGTAGCGTCGTTCCTAGCTATAGGGGTCCTGTAGCACGGGGGATTTGGACTAGATCGGAGAGAGGGGTGCTGAAGTTCCATGATAGCATGAGGGGCTGCATCGTATTGCATTCTTGGAGGGAGGACCTTCTATCACAAGATTCTAAAGTTGATGGTACAAGATTGTCTCATTTGCCATATTCCCTCTTCGACCACCTCGACATGGCTTTGCTTGCAGCTTTTTGTGAACGCTGGTAGCCTAACACGAGCTTGTTCCACCCCTCGTCCTGGGAGATGGCTGTCACACTACTAGATGTGTGACACATTTTACGTATTCTTGTTAAGGGACGAGTAGTTTCCAGGATGTTGGCTCCTTATGATCTGATAGAGGAGGCTAGAGAGTTTATGGGATTGACGTTGCCATAGTTTACAAAAGCTCACTAGGATAAGGGATGTGTCCTTATGACTTCCATTATTGACACTTGTCACGACATGTATCAAGGAGATAGATATTTTGTTGAGGCTAGTTAGTTGTTGTACATGTTTGGGTTTACATTGTTCGTGTACAAGAGAGGTAAAATGATGTTGCCCCTATTTTTACATGAGCTTAGACTCGGATCCTGATGTGAATCTAGGTATTGAAACCTTAATCCACACAAAAGGGATAGAACTAGATATAAAACCCTCTAAAGCTACGCACCAAAGGTTTAAGATCTAGGGCGAAAGTTTAAGAATTGATTAAAGCAAAGCACCCTCAATTCCTACACTTCCTCACGTGAATCTAAAGCTTTAAGCACCAATTCACAACTTTTTTTTACACACAAAGAAAAACAACAAAATCTTTAAGTTTATGGAAGAATACAAAGAAAAGAATCTCCAAATCTGATTTTTCCAAGCTTGGGTGCGCATCTATTTATACCCATAGCTTGAGAGTTTCAATCATATTATGACTAGGCCTCCTACTTCTAAAAGGACTCCTATTAACCAATAGGATAATGCCACCTATTTATTACATAATCCTACCAAAACTCTAACACTATCTTATCTTAATTAGAATCTTATCTTACCTAAAAAGATAATATTACAAATTAACTACTCGAATCCTATTTTATTTAAAGTAAAACACTAAATATCCAATCACATGTGTGTAGCCATGTCCATACCCATGCCATGTCACTTGCCATGTCACTTAAGTTGTAATAAAGCACCGACAAGATGTAATAAGCACCGTTAAATGTAACAAGCACCTCCCCTTGTCTTAAAATTTTCCTCCTTGGTCAAAATTTTCAATCTTCGAAAATTACTCCAAGATTTTAGCTTTTGATCAAGGCCTTCCATTAATCATCACCTCCATGGTTGCCACACATTATAGAATCATAAAACCTGAAAAAGGAAAGTTTAAAAACACACCTATGCCTAAAATGAGAAAAACCCTATCAAATGAAATGGGAGAAAACTCATAGGTAAAACTAACTTATTCCCCATGTCCACCAATCCTCATTCATATTTGCATGTTATCATGTACATGCAAATGTTCCCCTTTGATGCACCTAGAAGATTCGTGTCTCTATAAGCCAACAACTCTCCCATGGTAGCATCCTTCTTTGAAGCTTCAATCAATCCTTCGAAGTTGATATCCTCTATCATATCATCCTCCTCTTCTTCAAAAGAGTTTGTCCTCAAACCTCGAAGTTGATCATCAGGCACATAAGGTGCTAAGTTGCCTTTTTTGAATGTGGCATGCACTCCATAGTCTCCAGGAAACTCAAGCTTATATGCATTATAACCCACCTTACTAATGATTTTGAATGGACCATCACACCTAGGCATAAGCTTGTTCTTATGTTGATTAGGAAATCTTTCCTTCCTCAAGTGTAACCAAACCAAGTCTCCCTCCTTGTAAGTATGTTGAGTCTTATGTTTGTTAGCTCTAGCCTTATAGATATCATTGATCTTCTCAATCCTTGCTCTCACTTGGGCGTGAAGCTTCTGCATATAGTCAACCTTGGCCTTCGCATCCTTGTGAACTAATTCCCCTTTGGAAATCCCCATGAAATCAATAGGTAGTCTTGGGTTCACTCCATAGACAACCTCGAATGGTGAATGTTTTGTTGCATAGGTTGGAGATCTGTTGTAGGCAAACTCTACATGTGCTAGCTTCAAATCCCAATCCTTTTGTGTTTTACTCACTAAACCACGTAAGAGAACACCTAAAGTTCGATTCGTGACTTCTGTCTCTCCATCTGTCTAGGGATGATAAGAAATGCTAAATAAAAGCTTAGTCCCTATCAATCTCCATAATGATTTCCAGAAATAGCTCATGAACTTTGTGTCTCTGTCACTCACAATCGTCTTTGGAACTCCATGCAAGCGAATGATGTCTCTAAAGTACAAATCTGCAACATTCATTGCATCATCTGTTTTATGGCATGGTGTGAAGTGTGTCATCTTGGAGAACCTATCAACCACCACCATGATTTGAATCCTTCCCCCTAGCAGTTCTTGGCAACCTCACAATAAAGTCCATAGACACGTCCTCCCAAGGAAACTCCGGAATAGGCAATGGAGTATAAAGACCTTGGTGAAAAGTAGCCTTTGCCTTTTGACACGTTACACATTGAGATAGGATGACTCCAACATCTACAATCATCTTTGGCCAATAGAAGTGTTCTTGGAGCATAGCCAAAGTCTTTGTGATCCCAAAGTGTCCTGCTATTCCTCCACTATGCGCTTCTCTCACGAGCAATTCACGAATTGAGCACCTAGGAATGCACAATTGATTTCCCTTGAACAAGAAACCATTATGAAGAACATAGGAACCCATGGCCCCTTTGTTGAGTTGTTACATGATTGGCCCAAAATTCTCATCTTGGTCATAATATTGTGTAATGAGATCCAAACCAAGTAATTTGGAGTTTAGGACACCTAGCAACGAATACCTCCTTGAAAGTGCATCTGCCACCACATTAGACTTTCCGTCCTTATACTTCGAAGAAAAGTGGAAGGATTGCAAGAATTCAACCCACTTGGTATGTCGTGGATTAAGCTTGTGTTGGCCAATGATGTGCTTCAAAGTTTCATGATCAGAATGCAATATAATGTGATTTGGCCTTAGATAGTGACTCCAATGGTCCAAAGCCCTTACAATTGCATAAAATTCCTTGTCATAAGTTGAGTAGTTCAATTTGGCCCCATTAAGCTTCTCACTAAAATATGCAATGGGCCTCTTCCCTTGAATAAGCACAGCGCCAATTCCAACTCCACTAGCATTAGTCTCCACCTCAAAAGGTCTAGAGAAATCCAGTAAGGCTAGAATAGGTGTATGACATAACATCTCCTTAATAGCTTCAAAGGCCTTGTTTGCATCTCTGGTCCATTCAAACTTCTTGTCCTTCTTAATACATTCAGTCATAGGAGCAACAATGGATGACAAATTCTTCACGAACCTTCGATAGAATGAGGCTAGCCCATGAAAAGCACGCACCTCTGTCATAGTTTTAGGAATAGGCCATGACTTTATTGCTTCCACCTTGGATGGATCCACCGAAACCCTATCCTTGGACACAATATAGCCCAAAAAGCGTGACACTAGGCACCATAAAGTAGCACTTTTCGAGCTTAGCATACAATTTCTGTTTTCTCAAAACCTCAAACACACTCCTTAGGTGGCTTAGATGATCATCAATAGAAGTGCTATAAATTATAATATCATCTAAGTAAACAACAACAAATTTACCTTGGAATGGTTTTAAGACTTCATTCATCAAACGCATGAAGGTACTAGGTGCATTAGTTAAGCCAAAAGGCATAACCAACCATTCATAAAGCCCAAGTTTTGTTTTGAAACCTGTCTTCCATTCATCACCTTCCTTCATTCGTATTTGATGATATCCACTTCGAAGATCGATCTTGGAGAAGACCTGCACACCATACAACTCATCCAATAAATCATCAAGTTTGGGAATAGGAAACCTGTATTTGATGGTGATGTTGTTTACATCCCTCGAATCAATGCACATCCTCTAAGTTCCATCTTTCTTTGGCACAATCAAAGTAGGCACTGCACAAGGACTCATACTCTCCCTTACATACCCACGTGCCATGAGTTCTTCAATTTGCCTTTGAATTTCCTTTGTTTCTTCCGAATTGCACCTATAAGCTGGCTTGTTGGGTATTTGTGCTCCCAAAATGAGATCAATTGATGTTCAATCCCTCAAACTGGTGGTAAGCCTGGAGGAAAATCATCAGGAAAAACATCTTCAAACCCGGTGAGTAGTGGTGTCAAAGATCTTGGAACCACATGGGCTTCGTTCTTTACCTCCTTAGCCACCAACACATAAACCATGCTACTTGCCTTTGCCTCCTTCTCCAATTCCTTTCCATCCACCAATAACACTCCCTTGCCATCATCTTTGTTGGAACGAGTTTTTGGAGTCATTAAAGGCTTCAAAGCAAATGCTTTGGCTTGCGCATTCTTCCTCACAACATATATGTTTGTCCTCCCATCAAACTTCACAAATCTGTCATATTGCCAAGGTCTTCCCAAGAGAATATGACACGCATCCATGGGACAGACATCATAAAGCACTTAATCTTCATAATTGCCAATTTTGAACAAAATCAATGCTTGTTTACTAACCTTTACGTCACTTGAATTGCTAAGCCAATGAAGCTTATATGGTTGAGGATGGATTTGAGTGGGCACCTCCAACTTGTCCACCAAGAGTGTAGAAACCACGTTAGTGCAACTCCCTGAATCTATAATCACATCACATAGTCTTCCTTGGACATTGCATCTTGTGAGGAAGATTTTCTCCCTTTGGCTCTCCTCTAATGGTAAGGACTTGGATTGCAATGCCCTTTGCAACATTAGGCTAAATTCCCTAGTTTCTGTCATCACCTCCTCCACATCCTCCTCTAGGACTTCAAAAGATGTGTTACCTTCTTCCTCTTCAAGCTCATGCTCCTCTTCTTCAAAGGTTTCATCTTCCTCCCAAGTCCGAGTAGTAGCAATCCTAGCATGGGGACAATCCCTTTGGATATGGCCTTGTCCCTTACATTTGAAGCAAGTTCGTTGATCTCCCATAGGGGGCCTCGAACTTCCTCCCTTATCTCTCCCAAAAGGTTGTGGCTTTATGGAATTCTCGAGATTAGGCTTCACATTAGACATCTCCCGTACCCCTTTATCTTCAAATGATCGAAAGATCCCTCTAGGTTTATATGTTTGCCTTTCAACCCTAGTTACTATTGTACACACCTCATCAAAGCTCTAATAGGGTTGTAATTTCACCTTTTCCTTGATTGGGTCATTTGACCCAGCCACAAAATGAGCCACCTTGTGGTCTTCTTTCTCCTCTAGCCCACACACCATGGCTAGATTTTTGAATTCCATCAAGTATTCCTCCACAGACCTCCTTTCTTGCTTCAAAGTATGCATTTTTATAAAATTATTTTGTTCAAAGTCTTGAGGAACATACCTTTTTTGCATGTACTTCTTTAGTTTTGTCCAAGGTGAGACCTTGGAACGCCCCTCCTTTCTCCTCTTCTTTTGCAAATCTTCAAGCCACAAACTTGCATAAGAAGTGAGTTTGAGTTCAGCAACCTTAAAGGATCTATGATCATCATAGTCCTTATATCTGAAAATTCGTTCAACTCTGCGGATCCAATCTAGGAATTTTTCTGGGTCCAAACTGCCATTGAACTCAGGGATTTCAAGTCTCAAGCTTTGATCCTCTTTCCCCCTTAAACTCTTTCTCCTACGCCCTTTATATGATTCCTCATCATCACTTGAAGAGGATGGGCCCCTCTTGCTAGGCCTCCTTGAGCTTCTAATACTGGATTCACCATCACTTTCGCTAGAGTTAGATTCATTGGATGAGAGTTTACCTTTTCTTGAAGACTTTTCCTTCTTCCCCATGATTTGCAACAGCTGGTTCATACGTTCCTTTAGTTCCTTCAACTCGCGTTCCATGCACAAGGCTTTGGCTTTTTGCAAGGTCAAACCTTTTTTGAAGCCTAGTGGCATCTCGTGTGCATCATCACCACTGGAATCCATATTTCTTGAGTATGCTTCGAATCCTCTCAATGAGAGGACCAAAAGTTGATGTGAATCTAGGTATTGAAACCTTAATCCACACAAAGGGAGAGAACTAGATATAAAACCCTCTAAAGCTACGCACCAAACGTTTAAAATCTAGGACAAAAGTTTAAGAATTGATTAAAGCAAAGCACCCTCAATTCCTACACTTCCTCACGTGAATCTAAAGCTTTAAGTACCAATTCACAACTCTTTGTTACACACAAAGAAAAACAACAAACTCTCTAAGTTTATTGAAGAATATAAAGAAAAGAATCTCCAAATCTGATTTTTCCAAGCTTGGGTGCACATCTATTTATACCCATAGCTTGAGAGTTTCAATCATATTATGACTAGGCCTCCTACTTCTAAAAGGACTCCTAATAACCAATAGGATAATGCCACCTATTTATTACATAATCCTACCAAAACTCTAACACTATCTTATCTTAATTAGAATCTTATCCTACCTAAAAAGATAATATTACAAATTAACTACTCGAATCCTATTTTATTTAAAGTAAAACACTAAATATCCAATCACATGTGTGTAGCCATGTCCATACCCATGCCATGTCACTTGCCATGTCACTTAAGTTGTAATAAAGCACCGACAAGATGTAATAAGCACCGTTAAATGTAACAAGCACCTCCCCTTGTCTTAAAATTTTCCTCCTTGGTCAAAAATTTCAATCTTCAAAAATTACTCCAAGATTTTAGCTTTTGATCAAGGCCTTCCATTAATCATCACCTCCATGGTTGCCACACATTATAGAATCATAAAACCTAAAAAAAGGAAACTTTAAAAACACACCTATACCTAAAATGAGAAAAACCCTATCAAATGAAATGGGAGAAAACTCATAGGCAAAACTAACTTATTCCCCATGTCCACCAATCCTTATTCATATTTGCATGTTATCATGCACATGCAAATGTTCCCCTTTAATGCATCGAGAAGATTCGTGTCTCCATATTCCAACAACTCTCCCATGGTAGCATCCTTCTTTGAAGCTTCAATCAATCCTTCAAAGTTGATATCCTCTATCATATCAGATCCATATGTGATTTAGGGAGTTATGCTTGGGGTGCTGCGACATTGACTTTCTTATATAGACAGCTAGGAGAGGTGAGTAGGGCGAGTTGCAGACATCTTATAGGTTGCCTTACCTTCTACAGGCATGGATCCAGGAGTACTTTCCCTCCTGGCCTCCTCATCCTTCGTATGTTGGTATTGGACACAATTGACCTCGTACTGCGCTTTGGACTCCTTGGAAGGAGCCTGGTGACGCAGGCAGATAGGTAGCCCTCTAGAGGCAGTTGAGCTGTATGCAGCCCACGGAGGTATTACGTAAACTTTCTTATATTTAAATGTTTAGTTGTACTTATATTGATAAATGTGCGTATATTGACATTTGTTTTCTTAGGTTTGTTAGACTCCTTAAGGATTGAACGCAGCACAACGTGTCCCAAGGTCGACATTCACTTGATGGATTCAATATCGGGGCATCATCGAGCCATATATGCCTGATCAGGTCCTCCGTCAGTTCGGGTTTGTACAGGTGATTCCCATTGCACCATTGAAGCTGGAGTTAGCATCGAGACCATAAAAGGGTACTTATCGAGTAGAGTTTGCCGAGTTGGCCATGGAGTCGGCATGGCAGTTTTTCCCTAATGCCTTTCGACTTGAGCTTGGGCGGTTTCATCCGACAGACGATGTCCTAGAGGCCTCATCTCCGGATTACATTCAGTGGTTTTATCGGGTCTCTCACCCTATCCTGATCGATGAGGAGGTTGTTCCCACTGCACCAGAGAGGATGAACACCCATTACGTAAGTTTAATTAGAATTTGATTATCTTTTTGTTTATATTATGTTATATTCCTGATATTCCGACTTATATAATTTTTTCTTATTTGCAGTGGGTCGAGAAATTGTTGAAGATTGTTCAGCCTATCACTATGCTAGGGCGTTGACACTCGATTTGGGGCATGTGCTGACGCCATCAACTCATTTATGTATGAATACTACGCTAGATGAGACTCTTTGTATATGTAATTATTATATATTTAGACATTTAGATGTAGTTGGACTGTAATTTATTCATTTATGTATTTTATATTTTATTTATTTATGTACTTGGACTATAATATTTTTTATGGATTCTTCTAAAATATTATATATGTTATTAAATTTTCGAATTATTTCAATCTTTGAAAACGTAATTTCTCGTTGCCGAATACGAGGCAAGAGCGAGAGAGTTGATGTAGGGGGTGGGGGGGGGGGGGGGGGGGGGTTCCAGGAAGGAGAATTAAGCCATTGTGTTCGCACAAAACATACTTCTCCTTCTTCAAACACTCCTCCCTCTCCATCAACTCTCTCACTCGTACCCCATAATCGATGCATAGATATATGTTGTCAAAAAGAGTAATAAGAAGGAAACTGTTGCTTTAAATAGGGTCTTGTATATGTTTTAGTATGTTAGTTTTTACAGATTTACTCTCTAATATCAAAAATAGTATCAACAATATCATCAAATATATACGGTATCAAAAATATCATCAAATATATATGTTATAAACTAGTCAAATTCCGCCAATGTCCTATTTGTGACTCATACAGTTGCTCCCAACGTACAACACTATGATCTTGTACCTGAAACCACAAAGTACATATGGGCGGCATAGGACAGTCACGAGATAGAGTTAATCTAATGTAATGCTTGTAGGTACCGAGGTGTGCAATGCATATCTCCCTTCGTGGTTGACTAACGTTCACGGGTGCAGACCATGGCAATACAGTCATGCAAGGATAAACAGATCCATCTAACCCAACACTGAGAAATATGACTGCACACTTCTAAAACTGCGCTATTGGAAATAAGTCCTTTTGGACCTCCATCCAATGATCCATAGAGCAACTCCCTCCATACCATGTAATATGAGTCACGGCATTGTCAACACCCATGAGTAAATGCATCGATGCGCCAACAACTCATTGCATATGATCTTATGTGCTTCGATCCATTTCTCCTCGCTACGTAAGAAAAATTCTTCCACTACTCGAAAACCACAGTTACCATTATCCCGGACGTCAAGATAATCAATTATGTTTTCAAACATGATTGCCGGAATCTTATCCACGTTTGGGTATGCTGTAATATCTACATGAAAACCAGACATGTTCACAGACGACATAGAACGTCACCCACAACTAGTTATGAAGTTTGATGTTCAAAGGAGAAGAAAAAAAGCCGTTGAGTTCTATTTCGAAGCCTTTAAATCCTATTTCAAAGCCTTTGAACCCCTTTTTAAAGCGCCCTAACCTTGTCACTTTAAAGAAATCCCCTTCCTTTTATCTTCTAAAAAAAGGAGAAAGACAAGTCTATTGCAAAGGATGGAGATTTGAGTAATATTGTATGTTTCAAGTGTCATGGTAGAGGACATTACAAGAAACATTATCCTAATGCTAGAGCCTTAATAATACGTGAGCTTAAGAACATGATAACTCAACCATTTCCTTGTGAATAAGAGGAGGACAGAGATATTGCAGATTTTGAAGAATCCCATGATTCTAATGATGAGAATGAGGAAGAAGACCTCGTGGATGATTGTTCTCCAGAGAAAAATAGCCTAGTTCTTCGAAGAGCACTTCAAATGCAAGTGGAGGTTGAAGAGGATCCTATTCAAAGGGAGAATGCCTTCTTAACCAAATGGAAACCCAAGGGCAAGGTATGTGGTTCAATTGTTGATAGTGGTAGTGAAGCTAGTGTAGTATCAAATGACCTTGTTTAAAAAAACTTGATTTGAAAACCACTAGACACCCTAATCCATACAAATTGAGTTGGCTTGAAAAAAGCAAGAGTACGAAAGTTAGAAGACAATGCCTCGTTAAATTTTAGATTGGTTCATATGTTGATGAAATTGTGTGTGATGTGATTCCCATGGATGCTTGCCATATTTTGTTGGGGAAACCATGGAAAAGTGATAGAAAATCAGTGCATAATGGTCTATTAAACACCTATACCATCACTCACCAAGGTTGCAAAAATATTCTACTCCCCTTACCACCACAAAAATCCTTTTCCCAAACACAAACCCTACCACCACAAAAAGAGCCAAAACTGAAACCAAGGGAGATCTTGTTGTTGTTTTGAAAGAATTTGAAAATTCTTTGTAAGAATTTGATAATTCTTTGCATGAAGAAGATGAAGTGTTTTTATTATTGAGTAAAGAAGATCATGAAGGGTTTGTTCAACAAGACCCTAGATTAGCTGAGTTAATTAAAGAGTATGAGGACTTGTTTCCTAATGAACTACCACTAGGACTACCCCTATTAGTGGTATTGAGCATCAAATTGATTTAATCCCAGGAGCACCTATTTCAAATAAACCTCCATATAGATGTAATCCCATGGAGAATAAGGAGTTACAAAGAAAGATTGAGGATTGATTCAAATGGGCTATGTAAGGGAATCAATGAGTCTGTGTACTATCCCAACTTTGTTAGTGCCTAAGAAAGATGGTATGTGGAGGATGTGCATAGATAGAAGGGCTGTGAATAATTTAACTCTTAAGTATAGGTTCCCCATTCCTCGACTTGATGATATGTTAGATGAATTGAGTGGAGCACGTATATTTTCAAAGATTGATTTAAGAAGTGGCTACCATCAAATTTGTATGAGGGAATGAGATGAATGGAAGATGGCGTTCAAGACAAAGCATTGTTTGTATGAATTGCTTGTTATGCCTTTTGGTTTAACAAATGCTCGTAGTACTTTCATGAGACTTATGAATGAATTCTCTTGAGACCATTTCTGGGAAAATTTGTTGTAGTCTACTTAGATGATATCCTAATCTATAGCAAGAGCAATGTAGATCATTTAAAGCATCTTGAAGACGTTTTTAAGGCTTTGAAAGAGAAAAAGTTGTGTGGGAAACTTGGAAAATGCCACTTTATGTTGTTGGAGATTGTGTTTCTTGGATATATTGTATCAGGAGACAGAATCAAAGTTGATCCAAGCAAAGTAGACGCTATTTCTTCGTTGCCTATTCCAAAGACCATAACTAAGGTACATTCTTTCCATGGTACAACTTCATTTTACCAAAGATTCATTTAACATTTTAGCACTCTTATGGCTCCCATAACCGAATGCACAAAGAAAGGAAGTTTTCAATGGACTTTGCAAGCTCATGAAGCCTTTAAGCTATTAAAGAAAAAGATATATGAAGCATCGGCTTGTGCACTACTAGATTTCACTAAACCTTTTGAGGTGGTGTGTGATGCGAATGTCAAATGGATTGAAGCTCTTCTAATTCAAGAGAAGAAGCCCATTTCCTACTTTAGCGAGAAACTAAGTCAAGGGAAGCTGAATTATTCCATATATGACAAGGAGTTTTATGCAATGATTCAAGCTTTCGATCATTGGTCCCATTATTTAAGATATCAACCATTCATATTACATTCTGATCATAAATCCTTATGCTATATTCATAGGCAAAAGAAGTTGAATTCAAGACATGCAAAGTGAGTTGAGTTTCTTTAATCTTTCAACTTTTCATCAAAGTATAAGAAAGGCAAAAGTGATATTGTGGTTGATGCATTGTCAAGAAGGCAATTTCTACTTGGAGTAATGGAAGCCAAGGTGTTAGGCTTGGAAATGATAAAATAAGAATATAAGGATGATCTTAACTCGAGATAATCATGGAGTCATGCATAAATGGAGATCAAGGGCAATTTTTCATCGTAGATGGGTTCCTTTTCAAAGGGAACAAACTTTGTATTCTAAAGGAACCTGTTCGTGAACTTTTGATCAAAGAAGCTCATGGGGGAGGACTTGCTAGTCATATAGGCATACAAAAGACTTTGGAGATCTTACAAAATCATTTTATTTTGCGTAAGATGTTGTCCAATGTGTATCATGTGTTGGCGAGATGTGGTATAAGTCAAAGAGCCAAGATGACTTTTCATAGAGGAGAATACAAGCCTTTACAAATCCTCAAGAGACTTTGGAAAGATTTGAGTATGGATTTCATCATGGCATTACCTAGAATTGCATGTGGAAAAGATTCAATTATGGTGGTTGTTGAAAGATTTTCAAAAATGGCACATTTTAGTGCTTGCAAAAAGGTTGATGATGCATTCAATGTGGCATAATTATTTTTCAATGATGTGGCTAGATTACATGGTTTGCCTAGAACCATTGTTTCGGATCGTTAGAGCTTTAATTAGTAAAGGAGAGAAGAATTGGGATTTGAAATTGGCACATGCTAAAATTGCACACAATAGAACCCCAAGCAAAATAAAAAAGTATTTACCTTTTGAGATTGTGTCTAGAGTGAATCCATGAGCCTATTGATTACACTTATCTTCCCCAAGGATAAGTCCATGCATGGAACAACAAAAGAGCACGTGAAATTTATGATCTATGTGCACACGGAAGTGAGAAGAAACATTGAGAAGGAAAATGAAGCTTACAAGAACAAGCCAACAAAAACTTGAGAAGTACAAAGAAATTCGAAGTTGGTGATCTTGTGTGGGTTTTCTTACAAAAGGAGAGGTTTCCTAAGCAAAGAAAACACAATTTAATGCCTAAAGCTGAAGGACCATTTCATATCATGAAAAGGATCAATGATAATACATACAAGGTAGATCTAGGTGGCAATTATGGAGTTTCATCAACATTAAAGGTAGGTGATTTATCCCCATACTTTGAATATGATGAGTAGAGGACAACTCTTTTCGAAGAAGTTGTGATTCCCAGTCAAAACTTTGAGATCCGCAGTCAAGAATTTAAAGCACCTATCAAAGAGAATTCACGTTAAAGCTTTGTTTTAAGAGAAGTGCTCCTTGCTAAATCCTTTAAAGACCAAGTTATGGATAACTTTGGAATCCATGGTCCATCCATTTCAAGGCTTGGGGTTACTGCCCTTGAGAATCACTTACTGAATTGCCCTACTTTAATGAAGGAGTTTATGGCTGCCCATTAATTAAAATTACACTTTAACAAGAAGTTAGTACCTTTTACTCACTTTTAAGTCCAAGAAATAAAGAGATGACCGTTAAAGAGGAGAGTTACAATTCTTAATGGAGCATTGGAGTTAAGAGGTTGATTTAATTCCAAACTTTTACCCTTCCACTTCCATCCAGTTTATTTAGTTTTCTTTAATAAGTTAAGTAGTTAGTAAAGTGTAATAATCATTGTAAGCCTTTAATTCCCTTACTTTTTGTCTTCTAAAGCTGAGTTTGTTTAGCTATAAAAGGGTAGCTTGTAAGCATTTTTAGAGAGTTGTTAATTGAATGAAAGTGTCCTTTTAGACATAATTTGAGTGAGAAATTATCTAAGTATTTTTCAAAGTTTATCTTTAAGAATTTGAGTGGTTAAGTGAGGAATCCTTCCACGCAAGTTGGCAGTTCTTTGGGTTAAGTTGAGTAATCCTTGCCTAAGTCCTACAAATTAGTTTGTTGAGTAATCCTTACAAACATATCCAGTTTGTTCAAGTGAGTAATCCTTGCAAACTAATCCATATTTCTTGTTCACAGAAGTACACATTTTTTCTTAACCTTCTCGAATCCTAAATCCTACCCTTTTGAGCTTAAAACCATTCCAAAACCAAACACATCCCTTTTCTGTCCAAGAGTGATCCATTTGATATATAAACTAGTACTTTCATACTAGAATATACATCACATATATATCTCCTTGTATCTATTCCTAGAAAAGTGATTTATTAATAATTTATCTTAGGTGGTGAAGGCCGAGTTATTAGTAAACTTCAAGTTTACTCTGGCATGTGTTTCAATCAACTAATTTTTTGTAGTATAAGCTAGTGGAGAATGCATAAAATTTGCTTGGTGCCTTTGGTCATTCTCATGATATGAAGGTATTTGGTATTTCCTCACTCGTTGTCTCAATGTGATATCCGCTATTACAAATATCTTTTAAATTCAATAGATTTATTTAAAACTTTAGAGAGTATAATGCATCAATAACTCCAAATTTAAATTACCTTTGCCAATAATGTATGTGCTTTGTCGAACACTTTATAATCCTTTTACTTCTTACTATATTACTTACACTTGACTCTTTTAATATAAAATTATAGAAATATCATTTAATTTTAAGTATGGAGTAAGTCGACATACTACTTGTTAGGCGTAAATCTTCATCATTCAAGTCTAATTGAACTTGATTACTATTCATAAATTTTCAAAGAAATAACATAGGTATTATAAACAAAGATAATAATGTCTAATATCACATTGGAATTAAATTATTCAAAAATACAAAAAAAATATTACAAAATATAATATGAGCATAAAGTTTATAAGTACGTAAATAAAATAAATATAAGCTATTAACTCTTTAATTTTATTAAGGGATATAATGGACATTCATATAATATTACATAACACTTTTTAATATATCCCATGAAATTTTTTTCATAAAGAACTACCAATTAAATTCAGGTGTAGTACACAAAATGTCAACTAATATCTCTAATTACTAAAAAAAAATAAACAAAATATAAAACTGAGACAAGGGGACTCACTAGATTGTTGAGTTAAGATAACAATTAGGACTTAAACTTTCATTTTTTCATTATTTGGGACCTAAATCTTTTTTTGACACTTTTAAGGACATGTATTTGGCTTTCCGGCTAGTTAACTCAACGTTAACCATTTAAAACAAAAAACTAATTTTTTTATAAATGGAAAAATATATGTTCGAAGCATTTTAAACTCAATGCAGTTGTTTCACAATATAAAAACAACTACAAAAACCAAAAAAAAATAATAGGAAAATTCATGTAATATCCAAAAATGTAATATTTTAGAAATCCAAAAAAAATAAAGAAGGAAATCCAAACTCCATTAAGCAATCATCATTCGCTTTTAATCCAATAGCAAACATGTAATTTGCAATTTAACATATATAGATAAAAAAGTGTCCTTAATATTGCTAACATCAACTAGCATAATGCATGATTATATAATTTAATCTCAATTAGTTTTAACTGCTACTATTCAAATAAAATGACAACAGTAACAAAGTTACTCACAACAAAAGCATGATTGATATGTTTATAATGTTATTCTTACTAAGAATTATAGTTGGCTAAGAATGGTCGAACAACCATGAAAGGTGAAGAGTTGGCACGAAAGAAACAAAGTGAGGATTTTGGTTGTGGCGCCAATGTATATAATTGCAAAAAAAACGTCATTTATTATCTTCTAAATTAGAATAATTACTTTTTTTTGGATTTGCTATTTAACTGATGTTGGATGGGACCCACACTTAACCATGGTTAAAAGAACCCACCGAAAATTCATTTTAAGAAGTAAAAGGTGCAAAAATAAATATCAAATCCCAAACAGGGAAAAAATTACTCCCTTTGTCCCATATTATATGCTAAATAGCACTTTTCACGGGATTTAAGGAATGTAATTGAGTGGTGATGGCCCACTTGAGATTACTACAAAATGGAAAAATAATCATAAAGCTAAATGTTTGACTCAAAAAATTCAATACTTTTTTGCTCCACTTTTTGAGTGTTTACACTTTTTGGCTCCAAATTTCAGAATTTTGAGCATTTGCCTCCAAAAATTCAATACTAGAAGATCTCCTCAACAAATGTCCACTATAAATACAATAGGGACCATCATAATTACTCTTCCTACATTTATTACATATTTCCAACCAAAAAAACAGACAAAATCATCTATTACACCAGTAGAAGTCAACACTAGTGCACACAACATAATCAGTGCACACAATAGAATCAGTGCACACACCAGCAAAGGGATAGACAACCAAGAGACAGAGCCAACTAAGGGACAGAGCCAGCCAAGGGATAAAACCATCCAAGGGACAGAGCCAACTAAGGGATAGAACAATCCAAGGGACAAAGTCAGCCAAGGGACATAGTCTGCCAAGGGACATAGTCAACATGAGGTAGTAAGCAATTGTACATAGTACAAGACAATGCAAAGCCACACATAGCAGGAGATTGTCCAGAGTACATGCAAGAAGAAACATAAGATGGATTCAATATACCCTTAGTTAACCAGCCTGCCCAAAACCCAGATCTAAATGTAAATGATCTAGGGTTTTTTAGAGCAATTCAACCATTAAAGGAACAAACAACACCAAAATTAATTAATCAACTAGTACAAGCAGTTTAAGAAGCTTACAATGACTACAATCCAAAGCTAATTAATCACATTTTCTTGATTCTACAATAATACATGATAGAGATACTAAAGGTTAAAGGCAGCAACAACTACCATATACCACATATGAAGAAATAGTCACTAGAGATTAAGGTTGAGCTATCTAATGCAATATATGTACCAAAAGAGCTTGTGCAAGAATGTCAACAGTGGGTGCAAGAGGGACACATTCATGAAATGGATGAAGGACCAAGCAATCAGAATGGTGGAGAACCAAAAATGCTAAAGAGGATAATTGAGATAATGATAAGTACTAAATTTATCAAGCTAAGCATATTATGTGTAAGTCCACAACCTTTTGTAACTCCATATATAAGCATGATACGTATGAGAATATTATGTATAAGTGCATAACTTTTTGTAAGTTATTTAAATTCTATAAACCAGCTAAGAATATTATGTGTAATTTACCATAAATGAGCATGAGCATGCATGATAAGTATAAGCATGATAAACATGATCATGATACTCAAACATGATAAACAAACCCACAATACAATAAACAGACCCACATCAAGGCTAAATAAACAGACCCACATCACAATAATGAACTCAAACACAACAAACAAACTAAATCAACCAGAAAATAAACATATAAAGGCTAAATAAAGGAATCCAATTCACCAAAATAAACTCAAGCATGATAAACATGAGATGATACTCAAACATGCTAAACAAACCCACATCAAGGCTAAATAAACAGACCCAAATCACAATAAGGAACTCAAACACAACAAACAAACTAAATCAATCAGAAAAATAAAAATATAAATGCTACATAAATGAATTTAAATCACCAAAATGAACTCAAATATGATAAACCTATAGCAAGCCCTAAAAATAAAGCAATCAAGGGTAAATAAACAAACCCACATCATAATAATGAACTCAAACGAATCAATGCTAAACAAATGAATCAACATCATAAAATTCAACTAAAACATGATACATCCTAGAAAAACACGACCAATAGACGAATTAAGGCAGAATTCATTACACCCAACAAAAATCACGAATTCACAAATGAAGTACACCCAACAAAATTCCGAATCCAGTAAACCCTAACAAAAATCATGAATCATGAATCATGTTAAAAAAAATGAGAACAAAACCCTAACACCCAAACAATCACGAATCACGAATCATGTCAAAAAAACAAGAATTTAACCCTAACACCCAAACAAATCAATCCAACAAGCCCAAAAAAATGAAGCAAGGGTGAAGAGATTACTCTTTCCTATTAGAGAACCAGGAGGCAATTAATATTATTTAATTTACGGCTATTTATTAGCGGCATATTATCTAAATAGACGCAAATTAATATTAATATGATGCGGGTTAACATAGGAACTTCCTCAATTCAATTCTAGACATAATAAAATACGGCGGGTTCAAGGAAGAACCCCCGCTTATTAATACATAGTGTATTATTAAGCGACGGTTCTTCCTTGAACCCGCCGCATTTTATTATGTCTAGAAGTTAAAAAAAACACAGGAGATGTGCTTGAGTTATTCATTCACAATACTTATACAAGCATCTTCATATAACCCACCACAAAAACCCTCGCCACCAATAATTCACCAGCAAAGCCCCACTCCGGCGCCATCACCGAAACAAACGCCACCAATCGCGCAACTCATTCAACCCAGCAACGTCCTTACCCTCTCTAGTAGAACCGCCACGTCCTCCCCCTCATTCTAGAAGCATAGCCACATCCTCTTCCTCATTCGCCATCGTCATCCTCCCCCTCATCCGCCATTAACGCCGAGGTTTGTCCACTTTTCAAACATGGGTATTTGAATTAGGGTTAGTTCAATTTGAATTACTAAATAGGAAAAGATGTTTAGGGTTTAGGATGGATATGTTAATTCATTCGAGAATAAGGGATTAGGGTTTAGGCCTATGGTTAGTTGACACTTAGCTTAATATCCTATTATTATTGTGTTTGTGCTTTTAATTAATTGGGCTTGATGTTTAGGGTTTAAGATCCCATTTTTGTTGCATTGGTTAGTTCGAGCATAGATAATGTTTAGGGTTTAGGAATGGTTATTTATTATGTAATTAAGTATTTAAGTGTCATTGCTTTCATTTGGGAGTGGCAATTCAGAACTAGTTTGTTATGGGTAGCTAGGTGCTAAGCTAGGGATAGTTTATTGATTACAAGTGATGTATATGGTTTGTCAAAATTTAATGGAAGAGATTTGGAGGGAATAGAAAAATGTATATATAGAATATAAGGAATAACAAGAGTAAGATAGTTTTTTTAAGGTAATAACTTAACTTATTAAAAGGTATGTAAATAAAAAGATATAGAGTAAAGAAAAAGAAACAACTAGCCACCTTAGATCAAGACATAAGATCAATATTAAAGTTAACGTTCAATAAATATAAGTTCAGCAAAAATAGGTTAAAGTTTAATAGATATTAGATTAAAAGGTATAAAATTAACTTAGTGACTTTGGGTTTCATTCAAAAGTATAAAATGAGATACATATTCTCTTTTATCACTTTATCACTTTTATTAGACTATAATATGAATTTTACTTCTATGGCAGTTATCTTTGGTGATATTATCATTTTGTGAAGCCTCAGCCACAGTTTCTATCTAGGTATGACATTGTCTACGCCCTTTGATGTTCTATACTTAATAAACTTTATTAGGAGATAAATTATTGAACTTATTACTACAAATTCCTTAGGTTACCTAGCTAGATATAAAATGGCATTGTGTTGTTGGTTGTGGTTGTATTGAAATGCATATACATAGGTTTGGATATTAATTTTCAAAAATGGGAAATGTTGGGTTTACAAAGGAAACTCTGCCAATTTTTTTCTAGAATTTGTAGTGATTTACAAAGCATAGAACAGAAATAATATTGCTAGAAAAATTTAGTTACTTAAAATTATAGATCGAGTGTTTTTGAGTCATTATGGAGTTTGCTTAACCTTATTTTCAGTATGCTACTTAAGGACCCTTTAGGTGCAAATATATATATAACTATGCATAAATTGAGTGTTGATTAGATTATTATTTAATATCTTACATGTCAAATAGGGCATAACATAAATTATGGATCAAAATTACATGTATGGTAATCGTGCTTCATTGGAGTTCATGAATGGAGTTGAGGAGTTTTGTAGACAAGCGTTGAAACACCTAAATGACATTGGAGATGATGTGATATGTTGTCCTTGTATTGATTATAATAATGTGAATACAGTGAGTAGTATAAGAGAGTTGAGGGACCATATGATCCAACGTGGGTTTAGGCAACAATACCACGTATGGGTATGGCATGGTGAGGTTCCTGCTTCTAATGACATGGGTTTGTATTCAAATGAAATTCCCATTCATCATGTTGAGCTAGACCATCAAGGCCAATTAGAATCTGAAGACGGTGAAGATGTTGGTGCCGAGAAGGAAGATGATGGGGAGGATGAATTGGAGGAAAATGAACCCGGTGATGAAGATCGAATAGATGAAATGCTTGAAGGGGTTGGGGATCAATTTGGTAGTCAATCTCGTACTTTTGAGCGTTTGTGGGAGGCTGTTGAGAAACCGTTGTACCTTGGATGTACTAAATACATTAAGTTGTATGGCATATCAATGTTGTTTAACTTGAAAGCAAAATATGGTTGGACTGATACAAGTTTCACAGCCTTATTGAAAATATGAGGGGTGATAGCGTACTTTGGTGCACGGTTTTAGGGCGTTTTAGAATCCTTTTATGGTCATATTTGAGCTATGTAGTCCCCTATTCACCCTATTTCCATATCTTTTAGCTATATGTCATGTTTCATGGATTTTGTAGTGTTTGATGCCTTTTCAGGTACTTTTCAATTGACATGAAACACCCCCAATGCCTAGTTGTGATTGGTGATCCCATTTGATGAGCGCTTTAGAGTCTACAAGAGTTCAGGAAGGCTAGCCATGGCCTCGGCTCAAGCATAGAGTGGTTTATTTGAAGCTTTGAAGCCCTTTAAAGATTCTGGAGGCCCAACACGAATGTGCAAGGTTTGGCACGACCGTGCCGAGTCACTTTGATGACCTTTGGAGGATCTGCCTGCCAGCACGTCCATGCCAATAGGTGGCACGTCCGTGCCGCTACTCCAAAACCTGAGCCAGCCCCCTACCTTGGTGGCACATCCATGCCAACCTGTGAGATTCAATCTAAAGCCTACTGGATTTATGGCACGGACCGTGCCAAGTCCCCAGTCCGGTTTTATTGGGCGAGTTAGGGCACGTGATTAATGAACTTATAAATAGACTTTTTACTATTTTTCAAGGGTTAGACTTTAATTAGATATTTTTTAAGGAGATAACAGAGAAAAGAGGCTTGGTTAGGGTTTGGTATTAGGGATATACACTTGATTAGATCTTTGATTTATGGTACTCAAAACCTAGAAATTTCATTGAGATTTGTAATTTGTCCAACATTGGGAAGCTTTTGCTATCAATATTATTGAAGAATCATTTAGTAAATTCTCTCCTACTCTACTTCTAATCTATATTGGTTTTTATTTGCAAGTTTATTAAATGAAGTTACCTTTATTTCTGATTTTTATGGCTTTTATCACCATGAGGGAGTAGTTTAATAGCTAGGGGTTGGGTGAAACCCAACCAAATCGTGTTCATTTGATTGTGGGAAGGATTTGATGTTTGGATTAGTGATTAAATTAAAATTGCATGAAACCGTTTGTTAGTTCTTCATGATGGGAGTGATCAACCCAAAGTGTTGAGTTTGATAACATGAGATGTTTGATTCGACAAGGGATTGTGTGTTAAGTATTTCATTGCCTATTTCAATATGCTAATGTATCACCAATTACTAAGTTAATGAGGGATCTAAGCTTAGTAATTTGAGTTGTTTTCATATTGATTGATGTTGGTTTTCTTGTAGTCTTTGCTATCCATCTATCATTGTTTTCCCCCTTTCTCATATTCACTATTGGTTGAGTGAATCCCTATTCCCCTAGTTCTTTGGTATTTGTTATTAAACCCATAGTAGTAGTTGTTAGATACACCTCTTACTTTGATTTCGCGATAGCTTAAGTTGCACAATTGTTTAGCAATTATTAACCGTTCTTCGTGGACCGAACCCTTATTTTTCATTGTACTTTGTTAAGTGAGGTGTTTGTTACAAATCTTGTTTGATTGAGCCCTAGCTTGTGCGACCGAGTTAGGACCCGTCAAGAGGACATGTTTCTAGAGGGTAATAATTTGCTTATATCCACGTACTATGCAAAGAAATTAATGTGTCCCCTTGGGTTAGAGTATAATAAGATTAATGCCTATCCAAATGATTTCATATTGTATTGAAATGAGTATGTAGAGTTCATTCAATGTCCTAAATGTGGGAAGTCACGTTACAAACTCCCACCTGGGATAGAGCTTGTAGTGAGGGTTAAAGGTCCTATTGTAAAGGTGTTGTGGTACCTTCCCATAATACCAAGGTTCAAGCGTTTGTTTTCGATTAAGAGCGATGCAAGGAATTACAGATGGCATGCAGAGAAGAGGAAGAAAGATGGGACGATTCGACATCTTGCTGATTCTTCCTAGTGGTAAACAATTGATGAATCTTTCAAGGCTTTTAGCAGGGAAGATAAGAACCTAAGACTTGGTCTCTATACGGATGGAATGAATTCTTTTGGTACCTTAAGCAGTCAACATAGCACATGGCCAGTTTTGTTAGTGATATATAGTTTACCCCCTTGGTTATGCATGAAGCGTAAGTATGTTATGTTATCACATCTAATATCAGGACCCAAGCAACCTAAGAATGACATTGATGTTTATCTTGCTCCCCTTATTGAAGATTTTCATTTGTTATGGGATTGAAGGTATATCAGTGTATGATGCATATGCTGAAAAGACTTTTACACTCCGTGCCATGCTATTTTATACCATTAATGACTATCCAGCCTATGGGAACTTGTCGGAGTATAAGGTGAAGGGAAAAAAGTTTGTCCTATTTGTGTGGATGATATGGACTCAACATACTTGCCACATTGTGGGAAACATATGTATCTCATGCATCAGAGGTTCTTGAATAGGTTTCATCCATATCGTAAGAGAAAGACCTCGTTTGATGGTAAAGTTAAGCAACATAGAGCCCCTATATCATTCACTGGAAGTGAGGTTTATGACATTGTGAAAGGAATAGATAATGTGTTCAGGAAAACTTTGAAACACATATGGAAGAAACAGTCAATATTTTGGCAACTTAGGTATTGGAAGTATTTACCCGTTAGACATTATCTTGATGTTAGAAAAGAATGTTTGTGATGCCATCTTAGAAACGCTGTTGAATATACCTAGTAAGACTAAGGATGGTCCTAATGTTAGGAGAGATATGTAGACAATGAAGATTCGATCCAAGTTATGGCCTAAAGACAGAACGCCTAGGAATGGAAAAGGCAAATCCACGTATCTTCCTCCGGCTTGTTACACTTTGTCCCGAGAAGAAAAAAGGATATTTTATGAGTGTCTGTATAAATCAAGGTTCCTAGTGGGTATTCATCTAATTTGAAGAACTTCGTATCAATGAAAGATCTGAAATTAGTGGCTATAAAGTCTCATGATTGTAATGTTATGATGCAAGTATTTCTACCAATTGCCATCTGTCATATTTTGCCCAAGCATGTTAGGGATTCTATCACTAGACTTTGTTATTTTTTCAATATAATATGCAGCAAGGAGCTTGATACGTCATGTTTGGATGAGTTATAGGCTAGTGTTGTTATGACCTTATGTCAACTAGAGATGTATTTTCCACCTTTGTTCTTTAATATTATGGTACATCTAGTTGTGCATTTGATTTGAGAAATCAAGTTGTGTGGTCCAGTATTTCTAAGATGGGCTTATCCTTTCGAGAGATACATGGGTACTCTAAAGAAGAAGGTGAGAAACCCAGCACACCTTGAAGGTAGTATAATTCAAGGTATAACCACAGAGGAGGTAGGTGAGTTTCTTAGTGAGTTCCTATCCAAGGGGGAGGCAATTGGGTTATAAAAATTGAGGCATGAAGGGAGGCTCAAAAGGCACGGCACCGTGGGTTCTGAGGAGGTCTTAATTCCATTGCCGAAAGAGAGACAAGCTCATTTATTTGTTTTGCACCATATCGCAGAGGTTCATCCTTACTTAGAAAGGCATATGAATGAATTTAAGGGGAAGTACCCTTCTAAAGGTGAACGAACATTGATGCAAGAACACAATAACACCTTCATCGATTGGTTTCATGACAAAGTTATGCATGAATTGTCTGAAACAGGTCATAACATTTTTGATACAATCAAGTGGTTAGCTTATGGCTCTTGAACAATTATTCGATCTTTTGAGGGGTATGATATCAATGGATATACCTTCTACACTGAACGTTGGGATAAGAAATCAAAGTCTGTTCAAAATAGTGGTGTATTAATAATGGCCTCTTCTCAAGAATATGCTAGCTTAAAAGATAAAGCACCAGTTGATGTGACCTTGTTTACTATGGGATAATTCAAGAGTTATGGGAATTTGAATACTGTGGCTTTAAGGTTCCCCTTTTTCAATGCAAGTGGGCAGATATCAGTCGACGTGGTTCAGTGAAGAAAAATGAATCGAATTGAACTTTAGTGGACATGAGTCAGATGTGTCATACGGAGGAACCTTTATACTTGCATCACAAGGTAAACAAGTATTCTACATTAAAGACACAAATGACCCTCGATGGGCTGTTGTTATCCTTGGTAAACGACAGATCCTTGGAATTGGTGATGTCACTGATGAGGAAGAGTATAATGACTTTTATGATCTCCCACTGTTCTCGATGCCATGTAATGATGACATGGATGTTGGACCAGAAACGAAATCAAATTATATGAGAATGGATCACCATGAAGGAGTTACTATAGATGAGTAGTATTCATTATATAGGTATTAAATTATTTCGTATTTATGTTAACGTTTGCCTTATTTCCTGTACTATTATTAGACGATTAACTAACTCAATTTGTATTGTACTATTGTTCTTTTATGCAGTTACTGTCTTGCATCATGGCTAGTGACGAAGATTTCAGTGTCTCTGATGAGGGCGTTGAGTATGATGTTCACCTCAAAACTGATCGAGGTGATTCAGAAGGCTTAGCTGCTGAGTTAGAAACTTAGAGAATGGATAGAATATTCGACGAACATGAAAGGATTGCTGAAGCGGCAACAACTTTAGGGGATGATGTACACATGGACATTGTCATCCCCATCTGTTTGGGTAACGAGAGGGGAAAGGGTGGTGCTCGGGGCTTAGGTCGACCTAGAGGTCCGACTAGAAGCCTTAGAGTGGCTGAGCCTATGCATCTAGAGTTCGATCATTTGCACCGCCCCATTGGTAGGTGGCGTCTCAAGTACGGTTAGCACATTGAACTTCTTATTTGGAAGTTTAACATCAACTGGGAGTGGTCGGGAGTAAATGAGGAACTTCGGCAGACCTTGTGGGTAGACACAATGGTACGTATTCCTAACTTAATCTTAATTATTTAAATATTTGTGTAAACTATCTTACTAAATGAAACTAACCCAATTTAAATTTGTTTCAGGCTTTGTTTCACATTCGAAACAGCCCCCAATTGAAGAAGCTTTTTCTATCTACAGTTGTCAATATATTTTCAGGACTTTAAATTAAAGTTGGTGACTGGTTGGATTACCAAGACAAGAAAGGTGTCCAAAAAAAAGTTAAATACTTCTTTGTATTCAGTTTTGGAAAATGTTTTTTTTGTACTTTAATGTTAAGTCAAATACCTTTATGTTGTTGATAGGCTAAACGCGAGAAGACAAGCAAGACCGCCAAGATGAGCATTCATCCCCATTACCTTGGGCAGTCAAGCTACAACGACGCAAGGCAACAATGGATATTAGAGGGTTTTTATCCCTCTTACTCGGGACCTTCTTCTATAGAATCCAGCACCACACAGAGCTGTGGGGATGACTGGTTTTGGTCACGGCACAAGAAGGACAAGAAAACTAGGGAGAAAGTCATTCTAAAGGAACAGACGCGGGCTGTGGCTAAAAAATATGTAAGAGTTCTATTTGCAAATCAGTAAAGTTACCACTGCTTATAAGATCTGACATTCATTTCTAATCTTTTCCTTTTTATTTTCAGTTGGAGTTTCGATATAAGCAAATTCAAGGGGAA
This sequence comes from Dysphania ambrosioides, assembly GCA_026401315.1. Taxonomy (NCBI): domain Eukaryota; kingdom Viridiplantae; phylum Streptophyta; class Magnoliopsida; order Caryophyllales; family Amaranthaceae; genus Dysphania; species Dysphania ambrosioides. Next base: position 16,964,552 of record CM048667.1, read on the forward strand.
TTCTTTCCCGCGAGGGCACAAGACGCATTAGCAATGGCCATTGGGAAGCCAGATCACCTCGGACACTACATTGGACTTGGAAGGACTAATATTGGGTATCGACAAGTATTTGGACCTCCTCCACCGAGATTAAGCCAACAAAGTCAAAGCGTAGTTTCAAGGAAAGATCGAAAATCTTTGAAGGCTCAACTCCGAGAGGAACTTAGACAGGAGTTCGATGCCACTATGAAGGAAAAATTGTTCTCCCTACTCCAAGACATTGGTATCAGCGCCGAGCAGTTAGCATCCCAGGGTGCACGGGTGTCTACTCCCTATGTAAAGGTGTATTATATTCCCTTTTTAAATGTAATGTTGAATAAGTATTATTTACATTAATAATGACCTATAATATTGACATATTATATTTAATTTTGAGGGTCTTACCAGTTGTCATCTACTCCTTAAAGATCTAAGTACGGGAACGATATACAATGTGACCGGTGGTATCGCGTACCTAGGTCAGTCCGACCAGCAGTTTACACAAACTCACCAAGGAACGAGACTTGAAGGACATGAAGTGGTGAAGGTTGAAATTGTTCCTTCTTCAAAGAAGTAGCAATATCGGTCCCTATTCCACAGTATGACTTAGAGAAATTGAACGACACAATTTGTACTTTTGTGCAATGGCCTCTACATTTGATCAAGATCATAAGTGAGGTAGAAATCAAAGTTTCAATCGAATTTCCTCTATAATTATATTTTTGTATGACTAAAGTGGTGGGATATGTGGTTTTTTAGTTAGGTGACTCCATAAGATAAGAAGATGAAGGGGACGTCAACTAATGAAGTTATTGGGAGCAATGAGCCGGCCTCGAAGAAATCAGTGGCAGAAAACCGACTTCTTCTCACTAAAGATATAGCGGCTTCTCTTAGTTCGAGTGCAAATGGCTACTTCAATGTGCGACCATGATGAAGGAAGACTAGTGTTGGCCAGTGGGCCGGTCCGGTCGGGCTGGGCCGGGCCTGGCACCGGGCCGGACTGGGGGGAGGGGACCGGATTCGGACCGGTCAGGGGGGCGGGCCGGTCCGAACCGGGCTGGGGTCGGGCTAATCCGATTCGTTACCGAATCGAAAACGAATCACGAACCGAATCGAACCGAATCACGAACCGAATCAAACCGAATCGCAAATCGAATCGAACCGAATCGTGAACGAATCGAACCGAATCTTGACCGAATCGAACCGAATCACAAAACGAATCAAACCGAATTACGTTTTTTTTTTTTTAAAAAAAATTTAAAATTTTTTTTTAATTATGTATTATTAAAATAATTACGTATATTTACCTAATTTCATATTTACGCATTAGAAAATCTAAAATATTTCAAATAAATGAACTAATTCACTTTTTAGAAAATCAAATAAAGTATATTTCATATTTTATATTTTAAATTTAATTTCATAATTCATGTACTAAAATCTGTAAACTAAAATCAAAATTTCATATTTCATATACTAAAATAAGTAAACTAAATCATATTTCATATTAAGGGCTTGCACTTAATTTAGAAAATCAAAATTTAATTAAATAATTAAATATTGATTTTCAGAATTAAGTTGCCTACGTATCCCGAAGGAATCAAAGCCCATGTAGTTCTGGTACGTACCTGTAGGGGTGCTTGTGCGGTTGTGCTTAGCCTAATCAGGGACAGACCCCGAACCTCCTTCACCTGCTGGGTTGTCGCTTGATTCGCTTGTGTCCATCGTCATCCAAGGATCGTCTTCGTCGTTGTCCTCCTCCCTCAATCCTTGGGTCATACGCTCCGCCTGATCCCAATCTTTCTTACAAACGCATATTTCTATGCTTTCGGGAGATAAGCGGGATCTCTTCTCGTCAAGAACACGTCTACCTGCACTAAAAGCAGACTCAGAAGCAATAGAGGAGGCGGGAATTGCAAGGATATCCTTTGCAATTCTCGCCAAAATGGGAAATTGTCGTTCGTGATCGCGCCACCACTTAATAATTGAAAAATTAGCATCGGTTTCATGTTGGTAAGAAAGATATTCATTAATATTATAAAGTGAAGAAGAAGAAGAAGAAACCGATGTTTTTGATTTTTTTTAAATTCTACCAAGTATTGGCTGCCATCGCGTAGCGGAGCTTCCACTAGAAGAAGATACATTTTCGGACGTTGCATAAACAGAAGCATAATGATCATATATACTAGCTAAAACATTTTTACATTTTTTTATATATGCATTGACATTGTATTGTAAACTTAAAGCGTTATAATAAAATTCTAAACAGTTTTCTAAACCTACAGTCTTGACCCCGGGATCAAGAATAGAAGCTATACCATATATGACGGAAAATTCACTAAAGTAGTTATACCATTTATTAAGCATACTAGTAATTATATTACTAATTTGAACGATGTTGAAATGCTCGATAAGAGTGCTAACTATGGTAACACACTTTAATATAACTAAATGGACATTAGGGTCGTAAACGTAAGAGAAAATTTTGGTTGCGTGGTCAAAAGCTACTAAAATGTCACGGATGTAAATTGCGGTATTCCAATGGAAATCAGTAAGAAGTTCATCGGGAGTCACTCGGGTTTCGTTATAAATAATTGTCAAAATCTCACGGTATTTAATGGCTTCTTTTAACAATTTATATGTGGAGTTCCAACGGGTCGGTGTATCTAGACTCCAATGCTTCTTCCTAAGGCCTCTTTCCTTACACAAGGCCATGTACTTCCTCCTAACCGAGGCCGTAATCCTAATCCATTTAATTACACTCCTAATAGGGTTAAGCAAGTCAGTTAACTCAGCTAAACCTTCTTGAACCGAGAGGTTCATAATATGTGCACAACAACGAACATGTAATAGTTCTCCACTGTTTATCAACTTTAAGCTTGGTTCGGATATCAAATAATCTATACATTTTGTATTCGCTGAAGCATTATCTAATGAAAGGGAAAAAACTTTATCAAGTAAATGAAAGGTTTTAAGACAGTCTATTATCCTTACCTTAAGGTTGTACCCGGTATGTCTCTCCTCCATAGCTTGAAAACAAATGATTCGTTTTTTAATATACCACTCATCATCAATCCAATGGGAGGTTACACAAAGAAAAGTTTCACCAAAATAAGAGGTCCATGTATCACTAGTTAGGCTAACACGACCGTTAAAAGTGCGAAACATTTCTATTAAACTACTTCTATATTTATCATAAGCAGTTTGGGTGTGGCGTTTAAGCGTGTTCCTAGGGACACGTCTATAAGAAGGTTGTAAACTGGTTCTAGTGAAATGCTCAAAATTTAGACTCTCACCATAGCTAAAAGGTAATTCATCAGCAATGACAAAATTAGCCATTTCATCAATCATTTTATCTCGATTATACATAAAAGGCATACCTCCTCCGGGCATGGAACCCATATACCCGTGTAGTTGTGTCTGACTTGAAGATTCAGCTGCTCCTGCGGATTCAATTGCATCGAGGTCTATTCCGTGTACCCCGGTCAAGTGACGGGATAAGGTTCTCGTCCCATAACCGGTCTTCCATGAATAAGCGGCTATTGGCTTCTTTCCTAATTGCTTGCATACCAAGCAATATCACATGAATTTCCTCCCTTTGGAAGAAGCATCGGTCATTAGGACCTTCTCAAAATATGGCCATACTTTGGAAGGTTTCTTTCTACATTGAGTAGACTCAGATACTCCTTCATCACCATCACCATCACCTTCACAAGTTAATTAACTAATTAATTAACATAATCAACCAAATATATCATAACTAATCAATTAACATAATCAACCAAATATATCATAACTAATCAATTAACATAATCAACCAAATATATCATAACTAATCAATTAACATAATCAACCAAATATATCATAACTAATTAAACATCAAGAACTTAATCTAACATTCTAACATAATCAAATAATCTAACATTCATTAATTAGAAGTTTAAGAGTTACCTTGTGGAGTAGAAGAAGAAGGACGCATCTGCGAAGTTGGAGTTTCAGGAATTTGAGGAATTTGAGTACTCGGAGTATCGAAAAGTTGTTGCTCCAAGTTTTGAGCAAACTCCGCAGTATCATCGAAAGAACTACTTACACTGAATCTACCTCTTGAATCCATTTTCTCTTAGGATTTGTAGTAATAAACAACTAAATTAAGAATAATAAACCAACTAATTAAGATAACTAATGAAGATTAAGAGAGTAATTAAGAAGATTAGTACTAATAATTAAGCTAATTGTAACTAGTAAAGATTGAGAGATTGAGAGATTGAAAGATTGAGAGAGAATTTGGTGAGGATGGAAACCGAATTAGTGGTGTTTTTATAGGGCAAATTCCAATGGGCAATAACGGCTAGTTTCAACGGCTAGTTTTAGGCGAATTGGGCGGGCCCTCGGGCCGGGCCAGGCCGGTCCGAATTGACGGGCCGAATCGAACCGAATACGGGCCGTACCGAATTTTTTAACGAATCGAATCGAAACGGGTTAGGGTTGGAAAATCAGGATTCGGATTCGGATTCGGCCCGCGATTTGGACGGGCCGAACCGGGCTCGGCCCGGTTCGCTGGTGGGCCGGTTCGAGCCAGGCTAGGGACGGGCCGGGCTGAACCGGCCCACTGGCCATCACTAAGGAAGACGATACCATTGTTGTGCCATTGGATTGAACCTTATTCCACTACTCTGAAGACGGAACAACGTGGCTTGACAAAGATAACATCACCCAATTCTTATAGGGAGCTCAATTGAACATTTTTGTTATTCAATGTTTCATGAGGTATACACAATTAATATATAGGTTAACTTATGTGGTACTGTTAATAATTTTTAAACTATTTATATATATAATGCATTTTATGATTACGTAGGGCACTCCAAGATGATTGTGTGTCGTGTGATTTACTTTCACTAGTCGGTTGGTTGTGTCTTGAGGCCACTTTGGATGCAAGAATCAATGGAAACATCAAGGAGGTAAAGACGTACGTCCATTTCGCATTCATAAAAGCCCTACAAGCTAAGTTGAAAGTTCATTTTCGCCCCTATTTTCGAACGGTACGTTTAAATTTGATGTGTGAACGTAATGCTTATTACCTATACATTTAATTTAGAGTATGATAATGCATATAGTATGTAAATATAATGCTAATTACTTATTTCTTATAATGTAGTGCACACTAGATGTTTTTAGGTATTTTTGTGGGTAGTGGGAAATATACTTCTTCAACTCGGCTCGGTCAATGCACATTACCAAGCTGAGAGCAATTATTCATTAGTAAGTATTATCAATAGAGTTACATTACAAGCTGAGGTTGACTGAAATTGAACTTTTAAACTAATCAATGCCATTTTCCAGTGTGTTAAAAAGACTTACATTGTAAGGAGAACGAGCCGAAAAGCAGACACCAACATGGATAGAAGTGATGGTAAGTTCATTAACTAATTAAAACATTGTAAAATAATACTATCATACGTATGGCTAACATTTCTATTTTATAATTCATAGTGTGCTCAACAATGTGGCGAAATTGAGTGCTGCTACTTTGTGATGCGTTTCATGCTTGATGTCCTCAACGGGTGCAGTAGTGGGATGCCCATGGAGGAGGTAAGAGCTTTTGCCCATAATTTCATCTTTTTGAGTATCTTCAATATTGTATTCCCTCTTAATCATATCTCAAACACTTTACGTAGGATTGGTTGAGTTAATATAACTCGATTTGGAGCGGTTTTGGGTAGATTATTGGCCTTCACACTTGAAATATAGGCCAAATAGGACAGGTTTTGAGTCAATATTGGCGTATTTCCCTTTAACATGCCCCAAACACTTCGAATATAACGATTTTCTTTGTTACTTTTACCTATCCTTCCGCCTTCATCACAGTCCTCTACTTTCCTATAAAATGATCTTGTTTCCTTTATTCTTTTTGGAACTTTTACGAGAAAAAGATGGAGAATTTTTTTGTGGGAAAGAGAAAAATAAGTCAAAGAGCTTAAATGGTGATGGAATGAAACAAAAGGGCGCGTATTGCTGCGGTTAGGAAGTAGTAGTCAATGAAAGAGACTGATGGGGGTGGTAGTAGCCGAATAAAAGTTAAAAATATGAGGGTTTTAATGGGTGACAATGAGGCTGTAGTGATTGATGAAGAAGAGTTTTTAAGAAAGGTTATTGGATTCATGAGATTTAACCCCTCTTGGAAACTCTTCTTTATCAATCACAACAGCTTCATTGTCATCCATCAAAACCCTCAAATTTTGATCTTCCATTCGGCTCGTACCACCTGCATCAGTCTCGTTTATCGATTGCCACTTCCTAACCACAACAAGACGCACCCTTTTGTTTTGTTCCATCACCCTCTTTGACTCCTTGTTCTCTTTCCAGCAGATAAATTCTCCATCTTTTTTTCATAAAAGTCGAAAAAGAACAAACCCTAACAGAGTATTTTATAGGAAAGTGATGAAGGCGGAAGAGCAGGAGAACGAAATATAGGAAATGTTATGAATTACACTATTAAACGGTCAAATGGGGGCGGTTTTGGGTATAAAATGACCTAAACACTTGAAATACATCGATATGAGTCAAATTATCTCAAATAGGGTGGTTTCAGGTCGATATTGGCATATTTCCCCTAAAAATTGGCCCAAACACTTTGAATAAGACAATATGAGTCAATATAGGTCAAATGAGATCGATTTTCGATAGAAAATGATGTATTTACCCTAGAACATGTCATAAACACTTGAAATACATTGATTTGAGTCAAACTTGGTCAAACGGGAGAGGTTTTGGGTATAAAATGACCTAAACACTTGAAATGCATGGATATGAGTCAATATATCTCAAATAAGGCGATTTCGGGTCGATATTGGCATATTTCCCCTAGAAATTGGCCCAAAGACTTTGAATAGGATGACATGAGTCAATATAGGTCAAATGGGATCGATTTTGGGGTAGAAAATGACGTATTTACCCTAGAACATGTCATAAACACTTGAAATACATCGATTTGAGTCAACTTAGTCAAACGGGAGGGGTTTTGGACAGAAAATGCCATAAACACTTGAAATACATCGATATGAGTTAATATAGGTCAAATGGGATCGGTTTTGGGTAGAAAATAATGTATTTAACTTGATTACATCAATGAGTCAATATATATAGGTCGGATTTGTAATTGGGACAATATATGTTTGAACTATACTTTTTCAAATACATTGCTTTTTATATATACTTTAATGATATGGTAATCAATATTAGGTATGTAAAGGATTCAACGAGGAGCCCTTCTCCACCGAAGAAATCGATGTTGTCCGCAACAAATTGGTCAAGTATTGGACATATAACTTTTTTTAAGATTACGTACATTACCTTTTTGTGTATTTTGTAGTTTTTATACATCAAGTTCATCAATTGGGTCGGAGTTTTGATGTCACTTAATGGTTGATTTTACGACCCTATTAGTATATATAAATGAGAGATGGATCATCATATGTATATATGTACCTTGGTTGGTGAAATTGCAAATGTAATATAGCAGGTTTGAATTTGAAATTTGGGTATAGTATGGGTCAAATTAAAGCGTACCAAAAAAAAACCATTTATATGCGGTGGGTGTCCCCAAGACCCGCCGTATATTCCTATTTTATAGGCACTTTTTTCAATCTGGAAAGTTTAATATGCGACGTTACTTAGTTTGGAACCGCCACATATTAATCATTAAAATGCGGCGTCACTTAGCCTTAAACTGCCGCATATTAATCATTAAAATGCGGCGTATTTTGTCTAACCCGCCGCATTTTAATTATTATTTAGCGGCGTATTTTTTACGCTGTAAATTAAATAGATTAATTTGCTGCTATCCCAATTGCTGCTATCCTTTTGACGCCGCATATAGTACTAAAAATCCCGCCGCATTTTACTTTGAATAGTTCTATACTTTAATTGGAATGTAGCAAATAATTTGGGACGGTCGAAAATAGAAATTATAACAACTAAAATGAAACAAAAGAGTAAACGTTTAGATCCTAATTATTATTTTAATTCCTAATTTATTTATAAAGCATATGACATGACATATCTTCCGTCGCTCATCCTCTTCTTTAATAGCATCTTCCAAACTCTCCAATTCCCTCAACTCCAACCGCGCCGACCAAGTCAAGTTCGCGCCGAATAGCTCGCTCCAGCCGCTCTCAGGTGGCTCCACCTCTCTTTATCCTCCCCTTCGTCGCGTTATTACTAGTTTTATTAGTCAATGAAATTGTTTAACACTCCTGCTGCGGCCGCCGCCGCTACATGTTTTCCCCCATTCTCCTTTGGTGTTTCATTGATGTTTGAATAAAATTGAATGGTTGGTGTTACTATGCTAATTGACTTATGATTAACGAGTTAATTTAATTTTAATTTGATGATTATTAAATTGTTGTAAGTGTTGGCGACACTACACGAATCTGTTTGATAAAATGGTTGTGAATCATCAATTGTTTGAGTGACTTGTATGTCTGTAACTCAGACATTATTCAAGTTACGAGTTCTGTTACCTCTAATGCATATGGGATGGTATATTCTATTGTTGTTGAAGGATTATAATTTTAGAAGACTAAGACTTTGAAAAACAAGGGGTAAGTTGCTCTTGAAACATAAGTATGGATGAGCATTGATCTTTGGTGTAAAGCTTGATTAGATTTCGTGAAAAATGACTTTTACTTTGATACGAAAGAAGGTGATGTACTTGGACCGCTGTTTCTCGCTTGTGAAAAGTGTTTGAACAACAATTGGGATTGTTCTAGCAAAGGATGATCAATGAAGGATTGTTTCATGTGGATACATACTTTATTTCCTTTAAAATGATGTGCAATTGATATTTTATCACAATGAAGTTATTAGCTAAATTGGCTCTAACCGAGATAGCTAAATTATTTTTTTACAAACGGGTCTGTGAGAACTTTAAAGCTTTTGAATTTCTTTCTCCCACTCCCTCTCGTTAAGGCCTGTCAAATATTCAAACCCTCCCAAAATTAACTTGATTGATGATTTGTTTTACAAAGTAGCATTTTTGAGTTGGAGTTTGATTTGAAGTTCAGTGAAGATTTGAAGTTCAATGGTTTACCAAACAAAATAGGTAAATTTGAATTTAGAGTTCATGAGATTTTAATATTCTTCTTGAAATTTACTCCATCTTGATATGGGATTTTCAAGGTTTATTTTTGATGATTTTTAAGTTTTGGAGTTAAATGTTTTATGAGATACCTCCCATCCCCTAATTTTTGCTCTATTTCTATTATGGAGTCAAAATTTTAAAATTTTTACCATAAATTCTCATTATGTTATAAAAAATAATATATTCAAGTGGAATCTTGTTACATGCATTTCAATTTAAATTTTTAGAATATAATCTTTTTATAATTTTTTGTCTTGTGAATTGGAAGATAAAAGCATTCATATCTTGAAGATCGTGAAAAGTCAAATGGGGAAAAAATTAAGAACATAGGGATTATGTTTGATCCTAGTTTTTTTTTTCTTTTTGTGTTTGTTGTGTGATTTAGTTACTAAAGTAGTAACTTTTTGGGATCCATGAGACTACCAATTTATTTGTATTGTATTTTTTTTTGGGATGACATACTTGCTGATATCAAAATTTTATTTTATTTTTCTTGATTTTGGAACCATGGGAATCTGGTAATTAGTAGGTTTCTGCATGATTATGCCAATTTAGAGGATTCAAGAAAGCATAGATTAGCAATATTTCAACATTATGCAGGAACTTAATGCTACTGTAGCTTTAATTTGATTATATATTACCAAGATTTCACCTTTATGCAAGAACTTGATCCAAATGAGCTTTATTTTGTTACATTACGAGTATTCATTATTCCAATTACTCAATTACGAAGTTTACAAGTTAATGTCAAGTTCCTTATCTCCATTAAGATAAGTAGAGTGTATGCACAGACAAAGTTTAATTAATTTGTTGATGATCGATTGGAAGAGATGATTGGGAGGCTTGTTTCTACGTGTTTGGAGGGGGCTGTGTACTAATTTATAGTGTCTAGATTGCCATATTTAATTGTTGGAGCTTACTTTCTAATTTTTTGGATTTATTTCCGAAGAATAGACAAGTGTGTTTTAAAATGAGCAGTTTTAGATTTTGTATACATTTGCTATTAACTTGGTCGTTCTGATGATAAAACATGTTGTCAGTTTCTATGATTGTATCTAATTTATACACCAGATTGCATAAATCAAAGCATAACGTTTGTATTAGATTATGTTATTGATTAGCAGATCATTTAGTTTGTTACAGATGATTTACCGCCTTTCTCTTATAGTCTTATGTGGGAATTCCGTTGATATTCTTGATTATGCGAAGGACATTTGTAGAAGAAGTATACAACTTTGCGAACCTTCTAGATACTACAAAAATTTTAGGCTTTTAAGAATCCAAACACGCACACAAATATACGGACTAGGTCAAGCCAGACCTGCCCTAGCCTATTTACAACTCTGCCTTGACCTGGATTAGCCCAATCCATTTAAGAACCAACCGAACCCAATCCAAGCCCGAGCCCTGGCCCTGCCAAAGTTGTAAGAACTTTCATGCAGTTTCATTCATGATTTTTTTGTAAACTGAAGTTCAGTATCTGAAATAAAGATTGAAAGGAAGTATATTACTGAAACAACAGTGATTGTTTGATTAACTCATTAACCTCAATCGTCAAAGCTTTTAATTATGTATTGTGGAAGATTAGGGAAAGGTAGTTCTTTCTAAAGCCTCCAAGAGTGACAAACGCAATTGTTTTTACATTAGGTTGGTGTAAAATGATTGCATCAGTTCAACAGATAATTGTTTTTCAGTAAACTGGCATGAGCTGCCTTTTAACTGTTGATATTATGATAATCAGATTGGCTGAGGGTTCCGGATTTACTGTCATCCACTATGCTGCAACTAATTATATAACTTAGCAAGGACTTTTGGATATTCACATTGGCTGGTTCTCCTTACTTTGGTAGTTTTGATATGAGTCTAATTTGTTGATTGAGGAACAAAAATTCTATTCTGATATTAAGTTTGCAAATTTTTAAGGATATTATAATTATACTTGGCTGAAAAGATTTGAATGTTTTAATATGAATGTTAATTTTGTCGCCATAACTATTGTTGCTGCCTTAATAGGGTTAATGTGGCAGTTTTAGTTTTAATTATATGTACGTTTCTCAAAAGATGTCAGGTTTTGAGTTTTTGAAATGATCATGAGTGAGCAAACACAAATAAAATCTTTTCTCTTTTCTTGTTGTCAATCTGGCATCTCCCCGACTCCCACTGTGTATAGTTATATTTTTAATTACTTTCTTATAAATTTATCAGCAAAAGCTATGCTGATATTTCTTGAAATGTGAATTTGTTGTTAGTTGTTTCTACTGCAGTTTTCTGCTATCATTATACATTTTCCTCACCCAAAATCCAATTGGTGTATTATTACAGAAGTTTTTCAGTTGTAACTAAATGGAAAGTGGCAATGATGAAATTCCCAACAATGCAAATGAACGTAAGTTTCCTCCTTTTTTCATCCTTGATGTCCATATGATGTTTGGTGTTGGCGGGTTATTTGTCTGAGTAGAAGGTAGTATCAGCTGTTTTTACTGATGTTTTAGCATTAGCTGCTTACAATGAGATTTGGTAATTGGTACTATCAGCTAACAGTTCTATGTTAACTGTTAATGTGTAAAATGATAAATATTTTGTAGTTCTCCAGTCAATTTTATCATTTTGGCTAAAAATGTCATTTGCCATATATTTATTTTTGCGCCTTTTGGTTGCTTGACCACTTTAATAAGGTATAGCCAAAAGCCAACCAAAAGCTATTAATTTTTTTTGAATATGCAAAATGATTGTTGAGGATATTATTGTTTCTCTTTCTTTTCCCAGACTGCCCAGGTACTCAATCTGAAGCAGCTGGAAAGTCTGATGCGTGCCAAGGCTGCCCAAATCAACAAATTTGTGCCACTGCACCTAAAGGCCCTGATCCAGGTAAACATAAACTGTTAGATCGTTGATAAGCTAACAGTTATTAAGGTGGACTCTAAGTTTTGATAGTCTCCCTCAGCCTAAAGTAACCGTCATGGGTTTTATGCATTGCAATTAGTGTCTAAGTTGTGATTTAACCTTCAATGTTTCTATATGATGGGGATAGTCAAAATAACTAAGCTAGAAATGGATATAAATAACAAATCATGTCAGGTATCATGAGGAGTATTCTTTTGGAGTTCGTTCATACTTTATTGACAAGTATATCTGAAAGTTAGAAGGTATTGCAAAGTTTAACACAATACTAGAAGGTGCCACCTAACAAAACCCTAATTGCATCTTTTAAGAAGTTCAATAAGCAGCAAATAAAAGATATAAAACACACGTCCAATTAATTGGACTTTGAGTTACATTGAAACTCTTTTTTAGACTAAGTAATTAAAATAGAATGAAAGACAAAGAGTTTTCTTGCACTTGGACTCTAAAGAATTTTTTGCTTGTTGGACTCTTCTTCCTTGCTAAGAATCCTAAACTCTTCACAATCCTTGAATTCTTGGACTCTTCACAATCCTTGAATTCTTGGGCTCTTCACAATCCTTGAATTCTTAGGCTCTTCACAATCCTCCAATTCTTGGGTTCTTCACCATCCTCGAATTCTTGAACTCTTCACCATCCTCCAATTCTTGAACTCTTGAAGCTCCACTCGATCTTGGACTCTCTCAAGCTTCACACGTACAAGCCCAACTAAGTGTACAGTCCTCCAAGTTTAGGCAACCTCCCAAACCACACAAGCTACCAGCCAACACCCTTCCAAGGCCCTCCAACCTCTCTAAACTCTTTATAAAGCTTATTGGTCTTCTTAAACTCCTTTTCAATTAAGTGGATTAGCTTATGATCCACTTTCAAAGATGGTGGCTTCACGATCCCAAGGCTCTTGCTATCAGCATCTATATATTCATACAAAAAGCAAAATGGTCAAGGCATAATACTCTGACTGAATGAGGAAAAGCTCCTTATGTAGTTTCACTTTGCAACCATCTGAAATACGCGAAACCTCCCCCCTCTCCTTAATAAGTTGAGAAAAGGAAGAATGCTGCATGATTGGACGAACTATAGGGGTCAAAATATAGTAAACTATAGGGGTCAAAATGGCATATAAGAGGTTCTTGCCAAACTTTCAAACATGGCGTGGAGGTTTGCATGTCATAGTTATTGGTTCTACTTTCATTGAAACTCTACAGGGAAAAATACCAATGCCGTCAGCCGGGGTAGACATTGCAGTGGGGGTTGCTAGCATATCAAATAATCTTCCAATTTGTTTGTTTGTTTGTTAGGTGTGTATTATCTTATAGCTTAGGTGCTCACTTATATTGAAGACTCCTCTCCTTTATAGTTACGGCAACACCTTGGACTGACTTTCCTATTATTCCTCTACATGGTAGAATCATTGAATAAACACAAACTCCTTGACTCTGTAATCTTCAAATATCTAGGCATATGATGCTTCACTTGTGACCAATCCAAAAGCTTTGTATCTCCTTTTACTCATATGTTCTATATAATTTCTTGATAACTTATGTGTAACATTCTACTAGAGTTGATTTCTTGTGTAAGGCAAAGGGCAATAAAGGAATACTCTCTGATGAGGAAGTCGGATTTTGGTTCACACTAAGAATTGATCTATTTTTTCACATTTTTATTGAAGTTTGATTGTCCCTCACTTTTATTGAACAAGGAAATGACTCATTTACCATTGGTTGTGGAGCTTTAATTTTTTTTTTTATGAAACTATTTCAAGGAAATAAGAAGCTTTGTGTGTGATTTAAGTTTACAAATCAAATACTATCTAGCCTACTATGAAAAGTGGAAGATAGTCAATTTTTAGCTTCTTTAACAAGAAGACGTCTTTCTTGCCCCTCTCTTTCCTAATGTGGGACACCTTGGAAAGAAGAATATTTAGGATATTATATGTTGTGCCCTTGTGTTTCCTTAATTTTATTTATGGTTTTTGGCAATGGTAAGGGCATTGTGTTGATTTTGATCCATTATACAATGTAAAGGCTTTATCTAGTACCGAGCATGTAAATGATAGTGAGGCTATGGTTTCTTAAATGTTTGGGTTTAGGCATAGCACATTGAGATGAAATTGTCTTCGTATTGAGATGAAATTGTCTTTGTGCCTTAGTTCCTTTGATTATAGCTTATGAACACCGTAACCTTTTTTGACTTTATAACTCAATTGGAGGGAATTTAAACAAATCAGGAATTTTGGTCTCTTATGTCATGCTTCAAATCAAGCATTTAAGATTATGCATTCATGCCATTGCTGAATGACCAAAATAAATTATAAGCCACTTGTAATGGATGAAAATTGATGGGGTTACCTTGTACATCAAAAAGTTTAAATTACTTATAGTTCAAGTCTTAAAATTCGTGAGTAGCTCTTCACGAACATTTTTTTCAAGGTGCATGTCACTTATATAGTGCAGATTCCAGTAATCTAAAAGATGTACTCCTTACTCCTCTTATAAGTCCCATACTACGCTAATAGGCTTCTCTAAAGTGGCACTCGACTTGTGCACAATGTCAATGTTGGTACACCCTTGTGCTTAAAGACTTTCTTTGACACTTTAAAGATAATATTTTGGATCCCAAGAGTCCACATCAGATCCCTTGTTCTGCCTAAGTTCCCCACAAGGCACTCGCAAAGTGCAGGTCTCACTCAGATTGTAAGTTAGCATAAGAGGATGAAGAATGGATGTACTAGTTGATAATTATAGTTGAAGAATAAAGAGAAGACTAAAATATGTATGAGGATTGTGGTCTTGTGGAAGTGACTCTAGATTAGATATCACTCTTGAATCAAGAAGTGCCTACATATATTGTAGTATATGCTTTTGCTACCTTTTTGGGAGTGACAAAGAGTTGAAAATTTGTGATACTTAGCTAATTTTACTGGATGACAAGTGGCTAGACCTGAGTGATGTTTTTGTCATGAAGTCCTTGATGATCCTATATTGTTATCTTATAATAATTCACTTTGGCTGTGTAAAAAAGCCTTAGTTGGATAATTCTTGCAATACATTTTGTTGTGTATTTTTGAAGTAAGTTTTGGAGGCTTTCCAGCCAGTTATGCATGTGAAATTACTAGAGGTGCCTGCATTTTTCTTTTGGGTTTTTGAGCATTCTAGCATAAAAGACCCTCCCCCTTGATACCCAAAGAGGCTTCTGTTGCTGTGAAAATTTTTTACTTATTGGTTGTGGGCATTTAGTGTTAAATTTAGTGGAATCTTGAGTTGAGAAGGTGAGAGGGTAAGTGGTGGGTTGAATTTACGAGTTAATGGAAGGGGATTGGTAGCATATAGGGGCTGATGGTGATGGTGGGGAGAGTGTCACAATACCTTTTATGAGTAAGTTTAACCATTTAACCATTTAACCATTTAACCATTTT
This sequence comes from Dysphania ambrosioides, assembly GCA_026401315.1. Taxonomy (NCBI): domain Eukaryota; kingdom Viridiplantae; phylum Streptophyta; class Magnoliopsida; order Caryophyllales; family Amaranthaceae; genus Dysphania; species Dysphania ambrosioides. Next base: position 16,980,028 of record CM048667.1, read on the forward strand.
AAGGTCATGTCTGCTTCGATCATAATGATATTATTTTGTGATATTCAAATGTTTGGGTTGACCAAAAAAATTTGCAAAAATAAAGGGTTGTAAGGTAGAATTTTCCTACCAGATTCCAGTTTATATTAGGATTGTTCATGTGTAAGAAGTTGATGGTGTTTCAAGTAATATTGGTTTGTTAATACAACCAAGTATTGCTCTCCATTTTTTATATTCTTGACATTTGCTCCCTGTTAGGGGAAAGTGATGCCTGAGGCGATACTTAACACACTACGCTACAACTACTTAGGCTCCAACTTAGTATTTTACATGTCATTGTATGAAATTGTGATACCCTGCCTTGGACTCTTGGTTGACACTAGGGGTGGCAATGGGTCTAAGACCCGATCTAGACCCGGTTAGACCCGACCCAATGAATCTGGGTCGGATATGGGTTTGGGTTCGATCCAGATCCAACCCATGGACCCGCATATTTTAGACAAATAAAATTAAAATTTAATCTCCATTTAGAACTAAAACTAAAGATTCATTCACATTGCTCCGCCACTTACAACTCTTTCTCATTGCTACTCGCCAAGTAACATATTCATATAATTTTGATGTATACTTTGTGATTACTAGCTTCTCGTTGTTACGCCCCTGCAGACATATTCAACTGAGTTTGATATTACTAGCTTTGTGTGATTTTAAAAACTTGCGAGTAACGATATATTTGATCTTAAAAACATTGTAACATAGTAATGTTGAGTTTAGGACTTTTGATTAAGTGTTGGATTTTGACTCTAGTGCTTACTTGTTTTCCACTCTCTGAACTAAAGATTGTTTTGCAAGTATTTCAACGATACAAACTGTGTGCTTAAGAAAGGATTTATTAATTTGTCTCATTTGACATAATAATGCAATTTATCTTCCTTTATAACATTTCATCATTAAACAATTCTAAGGTCTTAAATGCAAAAATACATCCAATTATAAAACATGTGAATTATAAGCACATAAAAATAAAAATATGTTAAGGATCCATTTTTGACCCGAGATCCATCAAATCCAGTGGATCTGGACAAGGGTCTGAAATTTTAGGACCCAATGGATTCGGGGCGGATATGGGTCTCATTTGAAAATATTGGGTATGAGTCTTAATCTAATAATACCCGACCCGTTGCCATCCCTAGTTGACACTACTCTTGATCTTATCATCATTTCTTCTTTTCCTCTTTGGTTCTTTCCTTTTCACTCTAGGTCCCTAGCCTTAGCTTCCTAAGTAATCTGGAATCAGCTATCAACCTTGACTTGTTTGCTATATCTTTAGGCATAGTTTTGTATTATACCATTGTGGAGTCAGGCTACTCTATTATAGCATGATTCAAAGGGGTTAAACTTCTAGTCTATTGCTAGAAGTTGGATTGATGACTAGACCTTGGTGCTCTCATGACCTGGAAGGAAGCATTTAAGCATTTCTCGTGCCCGCTTCTTTGATCTTCAATGACACTGATTTTATGCTTGGCGTCATTACTTCGCTGCCCACAAAGATGACTTTTTCCTTATTTTCTAAGATAATAGGAACCTTCCATGTTTTTCTATTATTGGCATACTTTTAGAGTTGAGGCCTCAAATTTTCCATTTGCATTGGTGAATCTGATGCATAGATTTGCAGCCCTTATTGCCATGTACTTTTACTCCTCTTTGGTAGGTACAGACCCTGTTCACTTCTCGTTTGAGAGTCCTCTAGTCACCTAAATGCTTAAGACACACATATTAAGGACGTCTCTTCATAGGCATTTCTTCCACGACTCTAATAGAAATTAAGAAGTTTGATTGATAAGACTTTACTTTTCCTCTCCTAGCAGTTAGCCACCTTCTAGGCTTTAATGGGGCTTTTCATCATCCCGATTTAACTCAAGAGAACTTATTGGTAGACTGATGGTGCAAATGGGGATTATGAATAATGATAATCTTGTTAGCTTCTGATTTGTTTCGTTGTAGTACAAATGAGGATTATGATTAATAATACCCTTGTGTTCTTCTGTCATTGGACAGTAACTGTATTGGAATTACGTTGGTCCTTTTGTATGTCCATGATGTTATTCTTTTTTACACTGCAAAACTCAGTTTGTCCAAATGTTACAATGCCAAGACCTTTGATGGACTAATGGTTAAGCTTTTCTATCCTGTTGCAGACTTGCTTCCAATAGCTGAGAGAATGGCAACAGTGAAGCACAAAATACTGGTACTGTCGGGCAAGGGAGGGGTTGGCAAGAGTACTTTCTCTGCTCAACTCTCATTTGCTTTAGCTGCCATGGATTATCAGGTAGGTCTACTTGATATAGACATTTGTGGACCTAGTATACCAAAAATGCTCGGCCTAGAAGGGCAAGATATCCATCAGAGTAATCTTGGATGGTCTCCTTGTTACGTTGAATCCAACCTTGGTGTCATGTCCATTGGTTTCATGCTTCCTAACCCCGATGAAGCTGTAATCTGGCGGGGCCCACGCAAGAATGGTCTTATCAAGCAGTTTCTAAAGGATGTTTATTGGGGAGAGCTTGATTACCTCGTGGTTGATGCTCCACCAGGCACTTCAGATGAACATATTTCGATCGTTCAATGCCTCCAGGAGACTGGCATAGATGGTGCAATTATCGTTACAACTCCACAACAAGTCTCTTTGATTGATGTACGGAAAGAAGTAAGTTTCTGCAAAAAAGTCGGTATAAAGGTCCTTGGGGTGGTAGAGAATATGAGTGGCTTGTGCCAACCATTGAGAGACTTAAGATTTTTGAAGCAGTCAGAGACAGGCCAACAGAGCGATGTCACTGAATGGGCTTTGCAATATATGAGAGAGAGAGCACCAGAGCTTCTGAATTTGATGGCATATAGCGAAGTCTTTGACAGTAGTGGTGGTGGTGCCATGAAGATGTGTCAAGAAATGGGGGTCCCTTTTCTCGGAAGAGTACCGTTGGATCCCCAACTTTGCAGGGCAGCTGAAGAAGGTAAATCCTGTTTTGAAGATAAAAAATGCACAGCGAGTGCCCCTGCGCTAAAGAGCATCATAGAAAAACTTATTCCGAGAAGAGCCACAGAGAAGGATGTGTAGAGTACTTTGATGTAGTAGCTCTGTAGTTTGCCGTGTACGGAATACGAGACATTACATTACCTGCTTTGATTAATTACGCAACGTTTAATTTTTGTATTTGATATGTTTGACTGATGGGATATAGATCCCTATGGTTGGGCTTTTGAAAAAACGGACATAAATAATGTGGAAATGCTTGAATTCAGTCGTAGTTCCTAAATTAATTTTGTTAATCGAAACCGGTTTGGTACTTTGCTCAATCCATAACTCATATCCAGTTGTAGGAGATCTTAGAATTTGAATCCATTCAAAAAACGATATAACTCTTTTCCAAATTACTTGATATATTTTGGCTTTTTATTTGATATATATTTTGTTCTTTGTAGGCTATTGTGTCGTAATATTAATAAAAAGATTGGCGTTTTAGTTAAATTAACAATGTTTTTTTATTTTTTTTAATAATACAAAGAATATCTATGTTTAGCTTACATGAGATTTATGGATAAAGAAATCAATTGTAGTTTTTATCTTACAGTTATTGTATTAGTATCAGAGTAATTTGCAAAAAACTATCACGTAAAGACACTATCTTGTAAAAAATTATCATGAAAAATAACCATATAAAAAATTTCAATTACACCACATCTAGTTGTTTTTCTGGGTGTTGATCTGATTTTGTGAGGTTAACTTTCTCACGTGAATGGCAAGTGTTGATTGAACTAATTTTTTTTTTCTTTTTTTTTCCCTTTATTTCCCCCTTTATTGATGAACACCTCATTTATCAACACTACTATCAGAGTCTCAATGTCTCTTTCACTTAAACAAACATTACTATCACTTCCATCAAAGCCTCATTTCAAAATAGCATCAAGATTTGACCCTATTGACCTCTTTTGCACAACAGATTTGATTGTTCTCTTTAATGGGTTTGAGCTGTATAGATGTTGTGATTATGTGGCTTAGTCTGAGTTACATAGTTCATGACAAGATGTTGTCTAGTTGGTATTGTTTAGGGGCGTTCATCAATAAAAGGGGGAATAAAAGGAAAAAGAAAGAAAAAAAAATTAGTTTAGCCAACACGTGCCACTCACGTGAGAAGTCAAACCTGCAAAACCAAGGTCAATTCCTTGAAAACCACTATGTGGTGGTCTCGTGCAATTGAAAATTTTTTTATGTTAGTTTTTCACAAGAGTTTTTTTTACATGTTAGTTTTTGACGAGATGGTATTTTTACGTCGTACTTTTTTTTAATAAATTACCCTTGTTATAATCACATTTAAAATCATCTTTTTAACATAAGTTCAATACAAAAGCTAATTATGTCATTTTCTCAGTGAAACACTAAACGTCGCCAGCGTTTTACTCCTTAGAGCCAACATTTTAATTACTGTTTTGCCATCCTTCCCTCATTTCACTCACTTTCCTTCATTTACACCCTTCAACGAAGCACCATGCCACTGTGGAAGAGAATGGAAGCCTCCGAAGACGACAAGGCGGCGACGCCAAATTTTTTTTTAATATAGAACCACCCAAAATGGGTGATTTCACCAGGGTAAACCACTCAAAATAGGCAGTTCTGCCATGGTGAAACTGCCCATTTTGGGCGGTTCTACCATGATAGAAATGTCTATTTTGGGCGGTTCTACCATAGTAGAAACGCCTATTTTGGGCGGTTCTACCACGGTAGAAATACCCTATTTGGGCGTATTCTGTATATTAAATTTTTATTATTTTTGTTGTTGCTGCTGTTGCTGTTGCTGTTGCTGTTTGTTGTTGCTATTATTGTTGCTGTTTGTTGTTGCTGTTATTGTTGCTGTTGTTGTTCCTGCTATTGTTGCTGCTGTTGTTGTTGCTGCTGCTGTTGTTGTTGTTGTTGTTGTTGTTGTTACTGTTGTTGTTGTTGTTGTTGCTGCTGTGTTGCTGCTGCTGCTGCTATTGCTATTGTTGTTGTTGCTGTTGTTGTTGTTGCTACTGCTGCTGTTGTTGCTGTTGTTGCTGCTGCTGCTGTTGCTGTTGTTGCTGCTGCTGCTGTTGCTGTTGTTGTTGTTGTTGCTATTGTTGCTGTTGTTGCTGTTGTTGTTGTTGCTGTTGTTGTTCTTGTTGTTGTTGTTGCTGTTGTTGTTTTTGCTGCTGTTGTTGTTGTTGTTGTTGCTGTTGCTGTTGCTGTTGCTGTTGTTGTTGTTGCTGATGTTGCTGTTGTTGCTAGGGATGACAATGGACCGGATCTGGATCCATAAGGATCCAGATCCAGATCCGTTTTTCAAGGATGGATCCAGATTCAGATCCAGATCCATCGGGTATGAAAAGTAAGGATCCAGATCCAGATCCAACGGATCCGGGTCCAAAACGGATCCTACATATTTTGCCTATTATTTTGCGATAATAATAAATTTCAAATTTATAAAACTACATTTTGCATCTACTACAACAGTCCAACGAATGATATAAGTTTAATACTTGAATACAATCCATATAACTACTCAAATATTACAAAACAACAAAGTACAAATGAATAAAATCAAATTTTTACAAGTCTTTAGAATAACAATACGAACACGTACAAATGAGTAAATAAAGAAACATTAATGTAAGCATCATAACACCTAAAGTCCATCTCTCAAAAGAACCAAGAGAGCTAATCTTCATCATCATCACTACTAACATCATCAACATCCTAAAACAAAAAAACAACCAAAGAAAAATATTAGTGATCGACAAAGAATAAAAATTATGTGTCTTAACTATTAATAATAATTGTTAAATATTACCATATCAATGATATCCACCTCTTGTGCATCAATATCACCCTCACAATCGTCGGTAAAAATGGAACATGAAAGTGATCCTTCAAAATTGTCTTACATTAGTTACATAGTTATATTTTATTATGTGAAAAAAATATAATAAAAGTAGGGAAAGAAATATAACTAAGTAATATAACTAAGTAAACTTTACCTTTCACATCATCAACCATCCAACTTTGCAAGCACATCAAAGCCTCCACAGTTTGAGAATGAAGTCGAGAACGATGGACACTAACCACTCTTCTACCCATACTAAATGCACTTTCCGAAGCGACAGAAGAGACGGGAATTGCAAGAATATCTTTGATAATTTTTTTCAAAGTTGGATAATTTTGATCTCTACTCCACCACTTTAGAACATCAAATTCATTATCTTCCGGCATAGTGACACTCTCTAAATACTGATCAACCTCACTTCTCAAAGGTGTTGTTCTTACTTTTTGTCTCTTTGATCTAGCAAAATCATCTTCATCTCCACACTCATTAAACCCTCTCTCTAATGATGATTGATCATTTCTTACCTCATTCTTACTTTGGAACTCATGGATAAGACTATCAAGGGTCTTTTTTACTCTTGTTATTTCATCATTTGCATAATCTCCATATAATTTGCCAAAATAATGAGCCACACAATCCATTTTGTTTCTAGGATCTAAAATGGCAGCAATAGCCAAAATCCCATTGATATGTGACCAATATTTGTCAAACTTTTCAACCATACTCTTAGCCATTGTCCTAATAATCTCATTATCATTAGTTTGTACCCAACGATTCAAAGCAAGTCTGATCTCACAAACAGTTCGAAAAAACAAATTAGCAGTTGGACGATTTCTTATAGAAAAAACCTTGGTGGCCCTGTAGAATATTTCTAACTTTTGACAAACAATAGTAGCCATAGTCCAATCATGGTCACTAGGAATAGAAAACTTAAGCCTTTTATTTAGACGTTTCAACTTATTAAAAATATCTTTAAAAGGCAAACTTGATTCTAACATTAAGTAAGTAGAATTCCACCTAGTTTTACAATCAAGACCCACCCTTTTAGGTTTACTCACATTCAAAAGACGACAAGCTTCCTCAAATTTTTCAATTCTTTTAGGGGTGGACATCCAAAAGGCTATGCACTCTCTCACTTTGATAATTGCATGATCAATCACTTGTAAACCATCTTTCACAATCAAGTTCAGAATATGAGCACTACACCTCATGTGCAAAAAATCTCCATTTAATACCAAGCAACTACTTTTCAATTTTTCTAACAAGACATGGATCATTGCATCATTTGTGGTACAATTATCAACTACTATAGAAGAGATTTTGTTTTCCAAAGAATATTGAGACAAACTATCCATTAGAATCTTAGCAATGACCCCCTTTGTATGTGGACATGGCACAAAACAAAACCTACACATAAACATACCAAATTCATGAATATAAAAGCTATAATATTAGCATCATAACATTATTTTTAGGAATATTACCTCAATGTTCGATTATGCAAAACCCATTGTTGATCAATGAAATGTGAAGTAATAGCCATATATCCTTTTTTTTGGTTGGAGGCAGTCCACATATCAGTTGTTATTGCCACTCTACTTTCATTAGCCTCTAACAAAACCTTAAGAGAAATTCTCTCATTGTTGTACATCTTCATCACATCGCCCCTTAATGTGTTCCTTGAAATCATCTTGAAACTATCATTTAAACTCCTTACAAAGCTTCTAAAGCCAACATGATCCACAATTGACAAAGGATACTCATGTATTACTACCATCTTAACCAACTCTTGCCTTGAAACATTTTGATCAAATATCATTTTCTTTTGCTTTTCCTTAACAGCCAAAGTATTAGTCCCATCAACTTCGGTGTTGATCTTCAATTGTGATTGACCAATTGCAAGTTTTAAATGCTTTCCCGAACATGAAGTTCTTGCATGTTTGAGAAGGTGGGAAGTTCCACTACTTCCCGAGTAAGAGAGTATCCTTTTGCAATACTTACACTTTGCCTTTTGTATTCCACTTATTTTAACCACATCAAAATGTTCCCATGTTTCAAAAGTTAGTTTCTTATTTTTCTTAGCAGTACTAGACTCATTTTCTTTGCTAGTACCATTCCCGACCTCAACAAACCCCTCTGAATCCCCTTCCTCATTTGGATCAGACAACATCACAAATGGTTCTTCATTAGGGTGGCTAGAACCACCGTCACTCTCTTTATAATTTGATTGTTCATCCATAATCTGAAAAAATACAAAGAATAATTAGAGGTAATTAAGTTTCAAAAACAATAGAGATAATTATATTTAAAGTAGTGTATAAAAAAAAAACAAAGGTACCACTCAAATGGTGGAAAAAAAGATAGGATGAGTACTCAAACGATGAAAAGTCAAAAAATTGAGTATCTAACTTTATACCTAAACTTAAAGTCATAACAACTAAGAAGAAGAAAGAATTTTTCTATGATGCAAAAGCGGCATCTCTTGCAACCAGTGATGACAACGTGTATGAAGCAACCAAAGTTCACCAGCTTAAACGTACTGAATACTGATCATCATCATGTCTCAATTATCAAAGAGGTAAGTAATACTCGATCCCATGCATTGTACAAGATTTGGAAAGATAGTGAACCAATGAAACAAGGCTTAACCTACTTCTCCATTATTTCACTCTTATCTGACACACTCGAATTTATAGTTCAATACAGAACTGTAGAAAATCAATTACCAGCTGAGCCTGAGAATTCGTTATTCTAAAGAACAATCTTTTATCTTTCACCGCAGAGGTAGTTTTCAAGATTTTCACATTAATACAATTTGTGGGCTGCTTCCAAGGGTATTTTTTATTTCACAAGTACAAGAGCATGGCTGTGCACTCGAGCCCAACGGGAATAAATCGTAAAGACATCTATAAGGAATGAAAAATTTTCTCACTTAGCAATTACAGAGCCTTGGCATAACACCTCTACAGCCGTTTTCAATCCTTAACTTGCCATTCAAAACACAATAGATACATCTTGAGCATTTTCTGGAACTATTATACAACAATTTGGTTCTTTTTCCATCTCCCTCGCCTAGGTCTCGGGAAAAATACACATATGTTTGTCCTGTGTTTCAAAACATACATTGAACAGTTTAATTTTCAAAATTTTGCACACTGATTATTTGTAAACAATGGACTAAATCACCTTAGTTTTAACCCAAGGAAACACAATCATCTTAGATTACACATCAGTCAAGTTTTGGCTGGTAATATTGACCTCTAAAAATGGGGTGATTGATCTTGTCATAAACAATACAGCGGTTGAATACCTTGTATATTTTAGAGCTTCAGCGGTAAAGAATAACTAAGTGTAATGCAAAATACACCGCCAACCCAACTAAATTGGGTGCGGATAATTTGAACAAAGAATCGTACAAGAAGAAAGTGGTGCTGCAAGGGCTTATTCACAGGGATTCCAATGCTATTGGAATTAAGTGATTAGAACTCTCAAACCAATTGTCGACTCCACGAGATGAAAAGATCAGAAGAAAAAAAATTCCTACCTGTGCGCAAGACAGTTAGGCCGTGAGAGCGAAGTGACCGACAGGCGACAGCACCGACTGGACGTGGGGAACGGGGGAGGCAGGGACTGGTCGGCAGTCGGCTAGGCTGAGAATTAGGGAATTAGGGTTTGAGAGTTTGAGCCTTTGAGGTGAGATTGTGAGAGACAAAACAACCAACCGTGAGATTTGGATATGAATTGGGTCTCTACTCCTCAATACTACCTTATAAAAAAATAAAATAAATAAATAAAACGGGTAACGGATCCAGGTCCGGGTATTATGGTTGGACCCGGACCCGGATCCGTTTTTCATTCATAGGACCCGGATCCGTCGGGTCTAAATTTTAAAGACCCATATCCGTAAAAACGGATATGGATCCACGGATCCGGGTCGGGTCCAATATCCATTGCCATCCCTAGTTGTTGCTGTTGTTGCTGTTGCTGCTATTGTTGTTGTTGCTGCTGTTGTTGTTGTTGCTGTTGCTGTTGTTGTTGTTGCTATTGCTGCTGCTGTTGTTGTTGCTGCTGGTGTTGCTGTTGTTGTTGTTGCTGCTGGTGTTGCTGTTGTTGTTGTTGTTGTTGTTGTTGTTACTGTTGTTGCTGTTGTTGCTGTTGTTGTTGTTGTTGTTGTTGCTGTTGCTATTGTTGTTGTTGTTGCTATTGCTGTTGCTGTTGTTGCTGCTGTTGCTGTTGTTGTTGCTGCTGTTGTTGCTGTTTGTTGTTGTTGTTGTTGTTGTTTGTTGTTGTTTGTTGTTGTTTTTTTTGTTGTTGTTAATGTTGTTGTTAATGTTAATGTTAATGTTATTTTTATTATTATTATACTTACTTATTGTTATTGTTAATATGCTTAATTTTGTAATTATGTTTGATTATTACTATTAATTTTATTATTAATATGCTAATATTATTAATACTATTAGTAATTAGTGGGTAATAATAAATCATTAATAATAACAATAATTAGTGGATAATAATAATTAATAATTTTTTAAATGTATTTATAGTAATAATAATACATAATTATAGTAATACCATTTTAAATGATATTTCTTGAAATAATTAGAGTAGTATAAATCAATAACAATAAAAGCAATAATTAGTAAGTAATAATAATAATTATAAATATTTTTAATAATGAATTATAGTATTAATAATAAGTAATCATAGTAATACTGGTACAGAAACATTCAATTGCTTCGGGACAAATGCTGCGATTATATGAAATTTGAAGCACGTAATGGTTTGAAATATAGGTTAATACCAAATATCAGCGCATCACACATCTTCCTTCTTCTCTAACCCTCAACTTCCCTAATCCTAAATCCCTATAACACTTAGTCCTCCCACTCCTAATCCCTCACAATTTCTTCCTAAAACCTAACTTCTTTCTAAAGTGCCCATAATTCGTTCTCCATAACTCATTTCAAAGCATATTTCTCTCTCCCACTCGTATCTCCATGGATTTGATGCATTGAAGCATTTTGAAGCCTATTCCTCTCTCTCATTTTGATTTTAAGAAGTCTACATACTCCAAAGTTCGAAATCTAAAGGTTTGCATATGCCCTAAACCCTATTATACATTTTTTTTAAAAAAAATTCATAATTTGTTATACATTAATTAAAGACAAAAAAACCCAAGTGTGTTTAGATTTGCATGCTATATGTTGTGTTCATAAAGGAATTAACCCTTAGAAATCGAATTTTATAGATTATATGATGTCTCATGCTTTTTTTTTTTTATGAAAATAAGTGGACAAATTCCTCTATGGAATATTGTTGATGCGTAGATCTCGAAAAAATACATAGCTTACACATAAAATTCACCCCATTTGGAGTCTCGTAGCCTATTTTATGACTTATCAAAGATTTTTTTTTATGATATCTAATATTTAAATGAACCAAGGATATTAAGGGGAAACATAGCTATGTAGTACATTAAAAAATATGGGGTTTCAAAAAAAATTACGCCTTTTGGACTACCAGACTAAGAGATATGTCTCTCCGAGTTTACCGAACCTCGAAATTCACCCGAAATCTATGAAGAATTAATTGGTTATCCATTTTGATTATATCATCTCGTAGATTGCAATTTTATGTGCCAAATCGAGTGGTTATAATAAAATATTAGATTTATATGCTTCATGTTAGGTTATTTCTTAACTTTTTTATCTTTTAGGACACATTAGTTCTAACTATGCATGATCATCTTAACTTAAATTAGATTAGGTCCTTGTTCAAAGATAATGTAATTGTATATAATAAGTACATTACTAGATTATATTTGTAAATATAAAAATTTTGTGAGATATTAATTATTAATAATGTACTTTTATACGTAACTAGAACATAAAGTTGTTGGGTAATGACCTATCAAATATTTTTTTAATCAGGTGTAGTTTTCTGAAAAACCGCAATATTTAAACCTTCACGTGCTACGATATTTTGGAACAGAAAAATTGTTAACTATAATTGTAATAATATTAATATAAGAAAAATTGTTAATTATAACTATAATAATATTAATAACAGAAAATGGTCAAAATGCCTAGACCGCGGAGAAAACGCCCAAAGAGGGCGTTTTGACCATGGTCTAAATGCCCAAAATGGTCGGTTTTTCCGGGGTCGAAATGCCTATTCTAGGCGTTTTGACCATTTTTACCGTAATTTTTTTCCTTGCTAAATATATCTAATGATTGCAATTGCATGTTAATCGAATGCGTCATCATGTTTGGGATTTATTTCCGAGAATATTGGCAAAAAATTTTAGAGAGAGAAAGTGATGATGAGAAGAGAAAAATTAGAAAAATAAAAAAACTGTAAATATGTTTCTGGCTTTAAGGAATAATTTATTAGCGACAAATAACAACTCCCTTTTATTACTCATATTGTAGATGTATACTATGTATTTGCACGGATATAATATAGTTACTGGGAAAAAATAGTGGATCGCTAAACATCGCCCTTGATTATCCAGCTATTGCCCATATTTTATACATATGTTACACTTTTTTTACGATTTTGCCCATATATATTAGTAACCTAATTTAACCTTATTTAACCATATGTAATAATTATTTAACATTTTTGTTTACTAACCTAATTTAATAATTTAATTTAACCTATTTACTAACCTAATTTAATGATTTAATTTACTAATCTAATTTAACTATTTACTAACCTAAATTATTATTTATATAATGTTTGAATTTAATGACCTAATTTAATCCATTTACTCACCTAACTGTACTCTTTTTTTTCTATCTCTTATAAACCCATTTTCTATCACTTTTTCAATACTTTTCTATCATTCACTCACTCAAACTTTCTCAAACATCTATTTCTCTCTTAAGAAACTGACCTCTTTCATAAAACCAAATTTTTTTTCCAAAAACTCAACATGTCAAGAGCAGGCAAAGAACCAAGTTGAAACTTGAGTGGAAGAATAAGTAGAGTTGCCGGTAAAGATCTAAGAGGATTAGCGGGTTCTTTATCCTCAAAAGTATGTATTATTTTGTTTTTTAAGCAATTTATGGTTCTTTATGCGTATTATTTTGATTTTAAAGCAATTTCAAGTTATTTTTCATGGAGTATAATGATTTTTAGGAATATCTTGGTTGTTCCGCCATTGTTGAATTTCAGTATTTTGAGCTTGAAGAAGATGATGAAAAAAATATATATACAAATGGACGAACCGTGTAACTTAGGTAGAACCATGTATTTTACACGGTTTCTATATATTTTTTTTATAAAATAATTAATTAAACTATTAGTTAATATTTATTACTCAATAATAATAATAATAATAATAATACATATTAATTGATTAATATTTAATATTACGTATAATTGTAATTCAAATTCCATATTAAAATAGTTAATATTATATTACGTATTAAGAATATTAAATTATTTAATATTTAATTAGTTAATAATAATACATATTAATTACATAATATTAGTAATTAGTCATATAATATTAATAAGTTTATATTAAAAAAATAAGTATATTTAGACGTAATTTCATTATATTAGTTACATTCTATATTTATTAATAATAATACGTATAATTATTCATAATTTCATTGTATTAATTACATTCTATATTTTTTAATAATAATACTCGTAATTTATTACATTAATTACATTATATATTTATTAATAATAATAATACATATAATTAGTCATAATTTCATTTTATTAATTACATTCTATATTTATTTATAATAATACTCGTAATTTATTATATATTTATTAATAATAATACGTATAATTAGTCGTAATTTCATTGTATTAATTACATTCTATTTTTATTAATAATAGTACTCGTAATTTATTATATTAATTATATTATATATTTATTAATAATAATACGTATAATTAGTCTTAATTTCATTATATTAATTACATTCTATATTTGTTAATAATAATACTCATAATTTATTTTATTAATTACATTATATATTTATTAATAATAATACATATAATTAGTCGTAATTTCATTGTATTAGTTATATTCTATATTTATTAATAATAATACTCATAATTTATTATATTAATTACATTGTATATTTATTAATAATAATACTCGTAATTTATTTTATTAATTACATTATATATTTATTAATAATAATACGTATAATTAGTCATAATTCTACTGTATTTTACATTATATATTAAAGATGTTTATATATTAATAATAATACTTACTTGTAATTTTATGTTGTAGTTAAATTTTGTTTAATTGTTAATATAGTTAAATTATATTTATATTAAATTAGTATTGATTTCTATTTATCAATTACTTATTATTTATCATTAATATAATGGACTAGATACTTGAAAGCCATGGTGAGGGTGATTCAGGTCCGAGACATTTCCGATCCCGTGGTATCTCAACTTCTACACGTAGGGAGAGAGAGGGTGTATGGTTACAGCAGTTACATGAGGATCAGATAGATGAGGTAGACGAGAATTATGATGATGATTTGGATAATTACGTGACAAGGATCATGATCAGGATGATGATGATATCCCAAACTATGATTTGGGTGGTGCTAGTTCTATGTCGGAGCAACAATTAGGGGATCCGTTCTTAGAGTGCGTAAAGGCGTGGATGGTAAATATGCTAGTGCAACGGAATCAGGTTCTTCTTCAACTATTTCTAGCCCGAGTAGTAAGAGGAAGAAGGGGGATGACTCTTGGGTTGTGAAGGGTGGAGTTCCTGGTCGCCCAATCGAAGGGAACGTGATTCCTAGCTTTTTGGGTCACATTGCAACAAATATTTGGGTTGGGAAGGAGCGCATAAATAGTGTATTAAAGTGTCAAAATCGTGACAAGATGTGCTCCCTTCTCGATAAATAGGCTCGTTCTAAGCTTGATGGAAATCTAATACAACAACGATTGCTGAATTTTGGTATTCTCTTTCTATCGAACATTATGTTCGATCACATAGATGCACCACTGATATCTGCTTTTGTGGAGCGTTGGCAACCAGATAAGAATTCCTTCCACTTTCCATTCGGTGAGATGACTATCTTACTGCATGACATGGAGGCCATTCTTGGTGTTCATGTAGAGGATAAGTTGATAGATGATTGTACTGATGTCTCCTCCACGACACTAAGTGAACTTCTATGTGTTGACCCTGCTATCCTCGGAGGAGAAGATCCCGAGAGTATATATCATAACGGTGGTGTGAAACTTATGTCTTTATGCAAGAGATGTCTCGTACCAAATAGGGTATACACATTTATCAGCATGGTTGTTTTTGGCAATGGGTTGCACCTTGTTCGTAGATAAGAGTGGCAATAGGGTTAGGAAGCAATGTCTGTGTGAGGCTTTGGAGCCAGATTCTATTTCTACATACTCTTGGGGATTGGCAGTCTTAGTGAACATGTATCGCTAGTTGGGGATTGCTAGCCGGATTGATTGCCAGGAGATTGCTGGGTGCATGACAATATTGCAAGCTTTGATTTATGAGTACTTCCCAACTTTTCGGCTCCATAGAGATCCAAAGTTTGCTATGACCCAATTTTCAAGAACTAAGTTGTGGGGAAGTTGAGCCGAGAAGAAGACTTTAGAGCGAATGATTGAATTTCGATGCCAACTTAACACCATGAGTGCGCATGAGGTAAACCATCATATTTAATTTATTGCTTGATTACTTTATTATATTCTCAACTTGACACCATTGTGTTTAATTTATTGGTTGTCCTCGATCCCAGGTTGATTGGTTGCCATATTTCCCTAATCCGATCGGTAATTGTCGAAGGACTTCATATACGGGACTTATTCAATATAAGGACATCATAGAATCTTATATGGCTCAGAGATGCATTCACCAACTTGGTTTCATCCAGTTTATCCCGCCCCCTCCAATGTGGCCCGCAAAAGCCTTGCGTTTAGCTAAATCGAAGGAATACAAGGTGGAATGGCCGAAATGTACAGTGAGCGCAATTTAGGATCAATTTCCTGCGACGAGCCGTCTTGATCTGAGTTCATTGATTCCAACTATGGTCGGGAACCATAGTGCATTTAATGTGAAGCATTACATTGATTAGTACTACATGCATTCCCACCCGTGCGTTATAAATGCAGGTGTACGCCCGGTAGGAGATGGTTGGCCGCCACGAATAGCTGGTGATGCGGTATGTTCTCGAATAATTGATTCTCTTAGTTTATTTTTGAATATATATAAATTACTAACTACACTTTTTTTGGTGTGATTATGTAGTAGATGAACTTAATGATTCAGGCTTCTCAAGGTGTCATTGCAGATAAAGGTCTTACCAGTGATATGTCTAAGTTTTCAGTTGAAAAAATAGAGGAGGTGATTAAGAAATGGAATAGTGTATTGTAAATGTTTTAGATTGTGTTTTGTAATATGGTTTACGATTTGATGTTTGGATTATGTTTGGGATTGTTTATCAAAGGAATTATGCTACGAACATTTCTATGTTTTCCCAGGTACAAAGTGATCATATTGTCGATAACTTGGGTACCCAAATTACAGAGGAAACTCTGCTGAAATTGGCACTCAAACGTAACACCAATGAATTCATTAAGTACATATATTATTAGTTGTCAAGGTACATAGTTAGCTAAATCATTCCAATCTACCATTCTCCGAGCATAGACTTGGTCCCACCTAGCAACAGTGGCATCTCGCATGTCCTCCCATAAACAGTTTATTGGAGGAACCGAAAAATAAGGGGATAGGTGTAACCCAATGAAATGCTTGTAAATCCCTAAATGTGCAATAGCCAATTTTGCAACCGGTGCAATGTACGCTGATAGAGAATACCAAGGTAAGACTGTTGTGGATAGATAAAAGGCGCTCTCATGCAATCCAACTCCAAATAGCATTATTGCACACTTGTAAATGTTAGCGATAGCGAACAAATCGGCGCTGACCTCCATCCAGTGATCCTCCCTGCAACGTCCACCTTCCCAATTAATACATTAGAGAGCTCGATAAACTTCATTGAAATAGACAGTAGTGTATTTACATGAGCCTACGTACAAGAGGTTAGTTGTCTTCTTCATTGTGAAATGCATCAGCAACACATCTGAAGCCATAATTTCCATCAGCCTTGACATCATTCTACCCTTATGTAATTCAATATAATGCTTGGAACTCTGTCTTTGTACGGGAAGTTCACCATGTTTGTCCTACCTATTACTGGAGGCATGTTCATAAATTTTTACAAATGACAAGATGATTGCCCTAACTACCTAGATCGAGTTTTTGACGTAGTCTCACATCCATAAGCGTACTCCCATGAACATTGGTCATGTCGTGAAGGTCATCCTCGAGTTTGTGTTAGTTACTCTGGTTCTTCAAGGTACGATCCCTAAGGCTCCAACATACCATATAGGTAGCACAAGGCATCACGTACTAGGGAAGGGGTTGAAGAATCTACTCTCTCGAATAGACCCCGTAATTGATTCAGTGCTTGCTCGGATCGATCAACGTACTTGTAGTCTAAATACGGTGCACCAATGGTTAACATTCTCCAGAACGGGTGGATATAAACTAAAAACAGTGACATATTCCCCACGACCGTTTGATATATAGAACAAGCACATGGGATACCATGTGTAGCCATTGAAACACACCCGCAACTGGTCTCAACTACAGCACAAAGCCTCCTCATTCGTTTTGCCTCGTCCTTAATCAATGACAAACAATAATGAGAAACACGACCATGAAGCTGGTTATATATGAACTCTTGGTACAAAGTGTCATGACGACTTTGTGACTGCTCAAGGTAGTATTGAACGTTATGTCGCTGGGTTTGTAAATGCTTGTGGAAATGTTCAAATAGCGTATCCAGAGCACTGGTGGAGGAATCCAACCAGTCCTTCAAGGCACTGTGTGAGCTCTCAGCTCTGCATATCGTCCTGTTCCCTAAGTGAAGGAACTAGTTGGTATAGTACTTCACGAACTGCTTAACATGGGGCAACCATTGGTTCTCCATATACTGCACCAGAATAGGGCACCACACATAAGAATCCCGAAATTGTATCACTGCATTGTTATACTCCGCTTCTGTCTTTGCATTCATAATTCTACTCCATTTACCCATTTTTACATCAGCAGCGCGCCTATTGTTTTCAAAATGTCGTATGCCTTCTTCTCTACACAGTTGTTGATTTGCCATGTGCAAAGTAAATGACGCGATTGAGGAATAACTCCACAATGGGATGAAATAGTCCTCCCTCATAATCAATAACTATCACTTTAGGGTGCACTTCAAAACTAATTAGATACCTCAGTTTATCTAACACCCACCAGTAACTCTCTGATTTCTCATCCTTCATGATTGCATAACCGATCACGAAGTTTAATTTATCCGAGTCATCCTAATTATCTCAACCAGTGGATATCTATGCTTATTTGTTTTGTACGTTGAATCAATTAGAATCACATATGGCCACGTACGTAACATCAAGCTAGATTTAGGATGCACCATAAACACACGAGTCAGTTGAAATGTCCTAGTGTCAATATAGAACCAAAATTCATATTCATATTTCTTTGCTTGGTTAAACATTTATTGGATTGCATTCCTTCCTTCAGAGTTTTCCATCCTTATCTTAAATCTCTCATTATAAATGTGTCACACATTAGGGTTGTCTTCTGGATATTGGTCTAATATTGATGCTAAGATCTTCTTCGATTTCACATGTGCGTCACTCATTCCCCTTACGATTTCTTTAGCAGCCGGACTTAAGCCACTCACTTGTTGATGCCCCACTGGATACACCACAAACTCATGGTTATGAAACCCCCATTTTGGAACACCCTCGATATACCAACCATCACGCTCTGGACGCTCAAACGCCTTGATCCTGAAGTTGCATCCACACCCATTTTTCTTCGTATTAAACCTCTGTGCATTCAAAAAGTTTCGATCCTTTTTCTTCCCGTATCGATAAAAAAACAACCACTTATGCACACGAGCATCATATTGAGGTGTATGTGTTGTTGAAACCAACATAAATCCATATTTCATGGCTTCTTCTTGAGCCCATACTTTTGCATTCATAAACGTAGCAAAATCGTGTTCGTGACTAAAAACCCCACTATAACCAATTTCATCCCCGCAAAAGTCCTGAAATTTGATATATAGATCACTATATTAGATATGTAACTCTAATAGGTAATTAACATCAATAAGCAATGTTCGTATAAATTGGCATTAGCGATGGATTTTTCTAATTGATATTACTAATAATATTCAATTAGCAACGTATATCAAATTAAACTAATTGATATTCCTAATAACATTAGATTAGCAAAGTATTTCTTGTTAGTGTTAATTTAATTCTTATTAATAATAGTTAATTAGAAATTTTTTAATTTACGAAAGATTTAAAGAAAACAGGAGAATTTTTATGCGAAAAAAACACCCGAAAACCGCCCAAACTGGATGGTTCTTCAACTTACAGGAACATCCAATTTGGACGGTTGTACATCCCAAAAAAAGTTCAATATGGACAGTTGTTCCTCCCCAAACAAACGTCCATATTTGACGGTTGTTCCTCCCCAAAAAATGTCCAATATGGACGGTTGTGGTGCCCAATAAACGTCCAATTAGGACGGTCTAATATTTCCTAAAAAACGTCCAAATTGGATGATTTATTAGACATTAAAACGTCTAATTTGGATGTGTTCTTAGTGAATTAAAAACGTCAAATTTGGACGGTTTGAACTGTCTATAGCAATCTGTATTTTACGATTACAAACAATGATAAAAACATCTCAACCATACGTTTCTCTTTAATTCGCATCTTAACTAACCTAATTCTATATTAACTAACACTTATCACACAATTATATAGCTATAAATATAAAAAACATAGAATTATATATATAAATGCACATATTTAACCTAATAATATAGTTCAATATACAACAAAATGAAATGAATTACTTGAAATTTTCATAAGAACGAACAATCTGTACCTCATCGGAAATTGTTGAAATTAAACTGAAGAAATTCAACTGAAGGAATGAAGCTAAAGGAGTTGAAATTGAACTAAAGAAATTGAACTGAAGGAATGGAACTGAAGGAAAAAGAGGTAATAAAAGAAGAAGAATGACAGGAGAAGTAAAAATTCGTTGAAATGTGAGAAATGAAATGTTACATAGAGTAAAACTATAAATACTGAAAGTAATCACCGAAAACTCAAAGTAAAATTAACTTATATTGAGTGGTAAGAGTGAAAATACATTTAACGTATATAAATATAAACTAAGGGAAAATTTGGCATTTCATATACAAAATACGGGCGGTAGCTAGAGATTTACGGGTGACGTTTAACAAACCCCAAAAAATAACTACCTAAAATAACTACCAAGCTTCCAGAAAAACAAACCCGCGTTTACACCTCCTACATGCAAGGGAAAATACTGTATTATGAAATTCACTAAACGATTACAGCTCATTTCTCCTTCATATTTCTATACCATTGTATTCCATATCATACAAGAATATGCACATTCAATTCAATATGTTTTGGGTTTGATCATGATCATTGCATCTCTTCCTATATTTTTTCTTTCTCTAAATTTTCTTCGTTTTTTTGGGGTTTTTAAGAATGATGATTATAGAATGTGATTTGCCTCATTTAAGATTAGATGGATATGACTTTGGTTAGAAAAACATGTAGCAACGTCCTAATTTAACAATATCTAGATTTTTATTCTCACATTGACTTTAGTCATTTCTTGTTTAGCCATGAATTAGAGAAATGGTTTGGAGTAAATCCTCTAGAGAATGCTTTGATGTTGGAATTATGTGGTACTTTACCCAAAACTATACCTCTTTAGGAGTATCAATTCAGGTCCATAGATTAGCTTTGGATTGACCTATCATAGGTCGATACAATCAATTTTGATTGATTTGGGTCAAATTGGCCTTTCGGATTAGGTTGAGTTGGGACAAGTCATTTTATGGTCAGGTCAAATTGGTTATTTGGTTGCTCGGATTTGGTTCGGCTTCAGGTAAGGTATGGTCGGTTTGGAGCAATCCAAATTGGTTCTTGGATGGGTTATAACAAGTTGTTTCGGGTAGATTATAGGTCTCGTCATTTATGATAATAGGTAACCTCAATATTATTTGAAATTCGGGTTGGACCTCATCGGTTTGAATTGGGTCATTAGTGATATGTTATTAACAATTTATGATTTTATTTGGCTGTTATATTGTATTCATTTTGGGTCATAGAAGTAATATCGCGTTGGCTCACGTGATAACTTTTTTTTTATGATGGTTAGTTTATAAATTAAACTACGATGATGTCGATAAGTCATTGAAAATTAAAATATTTATGAGGCTACAAGTAAGTTTCCTAGAATTTGTCTTTTTGCTCATTTTTGTTACAAGGTCATGAACATTTAATTTACTTTTTCTCTTCTTCTCTTTTACTTTTTTTGGAAGGTTTGATTAATAGAGAGGTTGACGCTTGTGGCATGTCTGGAGAACCTTGAGAATGACAAAAGGCTTTATCATGAGGCAAAAGCTCTTAAGCTACCACTTTGGAAGAATGGGTGAGCTATTTTTCCAAGGGAGATTTCTTGGTTAGGTGGGTGGTACCTTAGTGGAAGGTTGTTGCCATGACTAGGGTGAAGAATGGTTGTGTGGTGTGCATCCTAATCCTCAAGGTGCTCACCTTTTATGCCCCGGTGAGAGTTTTAAGGCAATTCAGGCTACAACAAGTGGCTCCCGACCACAAAATGGAGAGGCCCAAGACCTTGCCTCTCAAGCAAGAGAGGGTGAAGCTAAAGGAATCCTATTACAAAGCCAAGCCTATGTTGTTCATCCAATATTCTCCCAAGACCACCATGATCCGAGAGCTACATGACATGGATATGGAAGCATGGGGGAAGTGTTGAACTTCATCTATTAGGATGTCAAGGCCTAATGGATTGGCCTGGAGTGTTGAAGAAGATCCATTATTAGGATGGTGCGGCTCGATGGATTAGCTTAGAGTATTAAGGAGGAGGCATTATTAGGATAGAGCAACTCGATGGATTGGCCTAGAATGCCAAAGAGGAGCCGCTATCAAGATGGCGTGGCTGAATGGATTGGCTGGGAGTGTCCAAAGGGAGCCGCTATGAGGGTGGCATGGCTTGCTAAATCTCGAGAAAAAGGGACTCATGTTTTCGTTCCTTGCGTTTATGAGACTTATTAAGGAAGCCTTTGCGCTTTCTGGTGCTGATACCCAACTCTGCTGGAGAGTTCTTTTATATCTCCCATTTACTTAGGCTGACTTTATAGCATAACAACCTTGCTTAGTTTCTGGTTAACTCTGTTGGGGTGGTCATTAATTTCCTAAGGCTTTTGCCTTCCAACTACTCTTGGGAGAGATGAATTCCGTTAGGGGGAATTAGTGTTTGCTCTTTTGAACCTTGAGGGGATCCTGTGCACTTTGCACTGGGGATTTATGCTAGGAACGCTTTATAAAGGATTTTCTGCTCAAATCCCATGGGGACTCGAATGATTGTCTTGATATTCTTGGGAGGAGAGGTGCCTTGGGGAGGTTCTCTAGAGTCCTCCACAACAAATGATTTCTAAGGATGGAATTTATCTGGACTCATTGAGGAATTGAGATGTTTTACAGAAGTTTCTCGAGGTAGCCTCCATTGAGGGGTTTTAGTGGTTTTCAAGACTCTTGCTAGAGAGCTTAGTATCTTCAATAACATCACAAGCTTTTTATAGTTGCTCCTATCTGAATCTGTCGGAGAATTGACTTATGATGCTCACGGCAATCTTAGTTAAGGCTTATGGAGAATAGTCTTTTGCTAGTTTATGAAAAATCACATTTTTTTTTCTGGCTTCTTGTTTCTCTTTCTTGAAGAATCAATTAATTTCCTATGTTAGCTCAAAACTGGCACTTTAGGTGGTGTTCTTGGGATCTCTTCGAGCGTGAGGTGGTGTTTCCATATCCAAACAAGTATAGGGTTTCCCTTAGGAAGGAATTACTTGGTGTATCTGTATGGTTTATTTGATCAATTGGTGTGTTATATTTTCATTCTTAGTTGTTTTGGTTATTGGAAATTGTTAAGAAATCAAGTGAAAGCTTGAGCATTAATAATTCGAATTGGAACAAAAGCAATTGCACAAACCTAAGCTTTGTTAAGGTTTGGGTGATATTGGAGATAATCAATTTTTTTTTACGCATGCATTTCTTAGGCCTTAACATTGACATATAATCTTTTGTGTTCTAGAAATTGTGGGGCTTGTGCATGTGCATTGTTGTGTAGTTTCGTGGCATTTGTGCTTGATCTAGTGTGCTTGATCGAGAATATTTATACATCATTTTATTTGTGAATTTTTGAGATTATCCCATGTCGAATTTGATGGAAATAGGCCTAGATGGGGAAAAGATGGTGTTTGCAACAATGCGGGATCAACCTAGATTATTTGGATTTTTGAAACGACAAGTAGAGTGCATTTTGGTATATTAGGGGCAAAATGGTCTTTGTGCCGTTAGTTTGATGGTTTTGTGAATTTCCAGTGTGCTTTGAGTGCTTAAGACAGGGTATCCTTGAGTTAGTTACTTGATAACGATCACTTATGTTAAGTTAGTCCCACGCTAAATAGTAATAATGGGCATTTGGCACTAAGTAGGGGAAGGAATCTAAAGAAGAGGCTCTAGGGGCCTAATTTCATGCTTCTAGATGGAAGATTTTAGCTTCAAGTGCCATGCTTGTTTGCATTTTTCTGTTTCTCATGCACTTTGATATTTGTTGTTTCTTTTTTTTTTTCTTATCAACTTGTTCAAGGATCCTCTCATGTCTAAAGATTGTAGCTCAAAAACTAATTTATGCTTGATCGGTATTTATCTTGTAGGATTAGATTCCTAGATTTGCATAGGTTTCAAGTTTTCTTTATCTTAGCTTGTGTAGGGTATATATTGGGATTTGGATTTGAATTTAGGAATTGGATTTGTGTTTGCCACTTTTCAAGATTTCTGTTTGGATATTATACTTGGATTTGGTAGCTACTGTTTGATTTATTGCCTTATATGATGCATGAGTCTAATGTGTGACTCCTAAATGTGATGCATGAGTGAATCCTTGTATGTAATAACAGGTACACTAAGGGGTACTGACTCTCTCACAACAAAGGAAAATGGGAAAATTTGGGGGGGGGGGGGGGGGGTTCTTTGGCAAAATTTTTGTAGATAAGAGGTTGTACGAGTCTTTGGATTACAACTAGATTGACAAGCAAGAGTGTGAGAGGAATAAAGAGCATATGCTAAGTGCGCCACTTTTCAAATGTGAAAAGACAACCAAGAATTTATTGATTTAGCAATTCACGAGACTTGTACATATGAACTATGACTTCATAACTCTATAAGCGAGCCGAATGACTCGTAGTCTTGATCCTTATTTGAATAAAACTAGGTTTGAGTGCCCAAAGCTTAGGGAATGTAGGTTGTTCCATTGAATGGATATGTTAATGAAGAAGGTGAAGTCGCCCAAAGAAAGGCTCACCTAAGGCTTTGTAGATGGAAAGAAGAGATGGTTATTTAGGGTTAAACCACTTACTTTGTCTCCTTAGAATTAGACTTTTCTTTCATTTGAGCTTTACCAACGGATGCATTTAGGCCACAAATTAGGATTTTGTAAACTTTTTGACAGGGCTGTCTCTACCTATCAAAAGTACCTATCCACCTAAACAATGTAGTTCGGGCAAGTAGGGTCAAAATCCCTGATATCCCAAGAGACTATCATGGATTTATGTTATATATGATTCCAACTTCTATTAGGAAAATCACAAATCTAGGGTTTATTCAAATTGTGATGGGGGAGAACTTATGATAACTTGTTGGCTTAATGCGAATCAGTGATACTACATGTAATATTGCATGTTCCCATGCATAAATTGAGAGTTTAGACTTCAAAAGTAGTGGTCTAGCAATCAGTTGTAGTCGTTTTATTAGTGACTCAACTAGACCATTTTTGTATGAACATGTGCAACTAGAAACTCGGTTAACTTTAAGTTTACTATAGCAATTGTTTCAAGTGTAGTACAAGCTAGTGGAGAATGCAGACAATTTCTCCATAACATGCTTGGTGCCTTGGGTCATAATCATGATATTTCCTTCACTCATTGTATAAATGTGATATCTGTTATTACAAATATCTTTTACACTCAATGATTTCTTTAAAACTTTGGAGAGTATAGTTCATCAATAACTTCAAATTTAAATTTCCTTTGCCAATAATTTATGTGCTTTGCCAAACCTTTTATAATCCTTTTACTTCTTACTATATTACTTACAATTGACTCTTTTAAAATCAAATTATAGAAATATCATTTAATTCTAAGTATGGTGTAAGTCGTCGTACTATTTATTAGGCATAAATCTTCACCATTCAAATCTAATTGAACTTGATTAGTATTCATAATTTTTCAAAGAAATAACATAGGTATTATAAACAAAGATAATAATATGTCCAATAAAACACTGAAAATAAATTATTCAAAAGTACCAAAAAAATATTACAAAACACAATATGAGCATAAAGTTTATAAGTAAATCAAATAAACATAGGATGTTAGCACTTTATTCTTATTCAGAGATATAATGGACATTTATATAATATTACATAATAATTCTTAATATATCCCATGAAAATTTTCCATGAAGAACTACCAATAAAATTCAAGTGTAGTATACAAAATGTCAACGAATATATCTAATTACTAAAAAAAATAAACAAAAAATAAAACCGAGACAAAGGGACTCACTAGTTTATTTATAAAACACATGTCTTCTGTGTCTCATCCTTTTCTTTAATATCATCTTCCAAACTCTCTAATTCCCTCCCTCGACTCAAGCCGCGCCGACCAAGTCAAGTTTGCGCCTAATAGCTCCCTCCAGCCGCTCTTAGGTGGCTCTCAGTTCGCACCTAATAACTCCTTGAGGTGTTGAGACTTTTATTAAGAGGGAAAAATCGATACAGCCACACCCATAGTCGCAGCCAGAGCTAGAGCATTCAACTATCCCTTCTCCGAAGACCGTCTGAGCTGTTGTTTCTAGGGCTTCTGGTTCCTGTACTTTCGACGACAAGGATGGGGATGATGATGATGATGACGACATTGATTAGGATGGGGAGGACTTTACTACAGAGCTTGACCAGGCACTTGACAAGGAGTTTGTGCCACGTTAGTCATAAGGTTGTCGCGGCTCATCTCGGTTGAGGGGTCAGTTTGTTAGGGCAGAAACCATGAGCACAAGCTCGAGCTCACGTAGTCACAAGCGCCAAATACCTGCATACGACACCTAGCTTATACGTGGAGTGGTGCCGGGTGGGCCGCTAGATGGTAGCGTCATTCCTAGCTACAAGGGTCATGTAGCACGGGGGATTTGGACTAGATCGGAGAGAGGGTTGCTGAAGTTCCATGATAACATGAGGGGCTGTATCGTATTGCATTCTTGGAGGGAGGACCTTCTATCACAAGATTTTAAAGTTGATGGTACAAGATTGTCTCATTTGCCATATTCCCTCTTCGACCACCTCGACATGGCTTTGCTTATAGCTTTTTGTGAACGCTAGTAGCCTAACACGAGCTTGTTCCAACCCTCGTCCTGGGAGATGACTGTCACACTTCTAGATGTATGACACATTCTATGTATTCCTGTTGAGGGACGAGCAGTTTCCAAGATGTTGGCTCCTTATGATCAGATAGAGGAGGCTAGAGAGTTTATGGGATTGACGTTGCCATAGTTTACAAAAGCTCACTAGGATAAGGGATGTGTCCTTATGACTTCCATTATTGACACTTGTTGCGACATGTATCAAGGAGATAGATATTTTGTTGAGGCTAGTTAGTTGTTGTACATGTTTGGGTTTACATTGTTCGTGTACAAGAGAGGTAAAATGATGCTGCCCCTGTTTTTACATGAGCTTAGACTCGGATCCTGATGTGAATCTAGGTATTGAAACCTTAATTCACACAAAAGGGATAGAACTAGATATAAAACCCTCTAAAGCTACGCACCAAAGGTTTAAAATCTAGGGCGGAAGTTTAAGAATTGATTAAAGCAAAGCACCCTCAATTCCTACACTTCCTCACGTGAATCTAAAGCTTTAAGCACCAATTCACAACTCTTTTTTACACACAAAGAAAAACAACAAACTCTCTAAGTTTATTGAAGAATACAAAGAAAAGAATCTCCAAATCTGATTTTTCCAAGCTTGGGTGCACATCTATTTATACCCATAGGTTGAGAGTTTCAATCATATTATGACTAGGCCTCCTACTTCTAAAAGGACTACTAATAACCAATAGGATAATGCCACCTATTTATTACATAATCCTACCAAAACTCTAACACTATCTTATCTTAATTAGAATCTTATCCTACCTAAAAAGATAATATTACAAATTAACTACTCTAATCCTATTTTATTTAAAGTAAAATACTATATATCCAATCACATGTGTGTAGCCACGTCCATACCCATGCCATGTCACTTGCCATATCACTTAAGCTGTAATAAAGCACCGACAAGATGTAATAAGCACCGTTCAATGTAACAAGCACCTCCCCTTGTCTTAAAATTTTCCTCCTTGGTCAAAAATTTCAATCTTCGAAAATTACTCCAAGATTTTAGCTTTTGATCAAGGCCTTCCATTAATCATCACCTCCATGGTTGCCACACATTATAGAATCATAAAACCTGAAAAAGGAAAGTTTGAAAATACACCTATGCCTAAAATGAGAAAAACCCTATCAAATGAAATGGGAGATAACTCATAGGCAAAACCAACTTATTCCCCATGTCCACCAATCCTCATTCATATTTGCATGTTATTATGCACATGCAAATGTTCCCCTTTGATGCACTGATAACCGGTTTTTTAGGTCGTTAACTAAAAGACAGGTTATGCAAACAATTTTTATTCTAACCTACAAACTATACGAGTATAGTGGAGTAGGGGGTCGAACCACGAGGACAAAGTATATTAAGACTCTAACTCTTAACACAACCGGACTATTCGGGTTTAGAAGATCAACTAGGCTAACAACGAGAATGTAAATCACGACAAATTTAACAGTAAGTCAAATAGAGAAAGACGGGGACAAGATTGGATTCACCCTAGGAATGAAGCTTTAGAAACCGAACATGATAGGTTAGAGAAAATCTGATAAAATTACTAGCATGGACATCCAAGAATACGAGAGGAAGTTAGTGATCCCACAAATCACAACGAACGACCTATAATCGCCCTATGTCTCCAAAGGAGTGGCAGGACAAGATTGGCATCGAATTCCGAAACTCTTCATTATCATCGTTTCTACAACCTTAAGCAATAAAGATCATAGCTTTCCTAGGGTTTCACCAATCAAAACCCCTAAAGAAACTACTCACACATATTCATGCTTAAAGACGTAAAGATATTCAAAGATGCAGCAGAAACTAACATGGAAGGAATTAACGAGAATGAAAACAAAATCAGAAATTATGCGAATAAACGATAAACATGAAACTAAGTATGCAACGAAGTAAAGCAATGAATTAAGAGCAAAGGAATTGATTAAAACTTACAAAAGCTTTAATTTGATATCCACGAAAAGAATTTGAACTACAAAAGTGCATAAAAGTATAAAACCTAGCTCTCCCTCTCCTCATCAGAGGAAGGGGGTATTTATAACAAAATAAGAAAAACCTATGAAAACCCTAAAATGCATAGGAGTCGGCCCTAAAAAGAAGTAGTTGATCCGGAGGAAAACATTGTCATTCGCCCGAATATAAGTCTCATTCGGCCGAATGTGATCCCATTCGCCAGAATGGTCTTCCATTCACCCATTCCAGAGACTTCGAGGAATCGATCTCTGTCAAGCATTCACCCGAATGTATAGGTTGATTCGGCCGAATGGAAGCTCATTCGCCCGAATGAGTTCCATTTGGCTTTTCCAGTGGCAAGGCTCAAGATCTCTGAAGACAGTCATCCATTCGACCAAATGTGTCTCAAATTCGGTCGAATCTACAACCATTCGGTCGAATGTCTCTCAGATTCGGTCGAATCTGAGACCATTCTTTCCTCTTTTTCACTTCCCTCTTTTCTGAACTCCATAGAATCTTCATAAGTGACTTCAAACAAGCTAAGATATGTGTGTCAAAGGCTCGAATGCATCGCCTTTCACCTTGAAATCATCAAAAGTGCCTGAAATGAACTTAAGACAACTCGAAAACAAGATCAAGGAAAAATCAAGCATAATATACATAAAACTAATACAAAACTACGAGACTTGACACTAAAATGAGGTAATAAATGTGCTCTAAAACGAGCACATCAACTTCCCCCAAGCTAAACCGTTACTAGTCCCTAGTAAACGAAATAGGAAGGTGAAATGATAGCTTAAGGCAAAATGAATGAAGAAATGAATGAAGAGACGAATGAAAAACATGGGAAGTGAAAATCAAGTCAATGCAAGCCGTGCACGTGCGAAACTCTTCCCTAGCCATGGGTGTGCAAGTACAATGGGATTTAAAGAGCATAATCAACTTTTTACACCTACTCGGGATCGCCAAGCAAGCCACATCATAATTCATTCCGCCCACTACCTAATGAGGTCGCAAGTCTACGCTCCCAAGGTTATTTCCCACGAGGTGTGGGAAATTTCCATTACGCTCATGTGTTTATAGGGTATGTATTTCACTCAAAATCATCCGACTGAAGATGAGTCGGGAATTAAACATCTAAGTAGGGAGAATTCCCGTAAATTGTGTCTTATCTGCTCTCCAGCACTGATCTTACTAATCAGGTTAAGTCGAACAGGTTTGGAAAGGGTTGTAATGTAGGTTTGGATCGAGGTATGGTCGAATTTGGGAATGTGGAGTTGAAATAGAGGATAGTAAGTGATCCAAGGAAATAAAACCGAGGAAGATTATGCCTTCCGACAACCATGTCAATCCCAAAATTCCCAATAGTAGACTCTAATACACTATGTCAACTTTATTCTCAACTTTTTTCTCTAATTTCTTTTTGTTTATTTTCTTTTTCTTTTTCTCTTTTTTTTCTTTTTCGTTCTCTTTTTTTCGTTTTTTTTCTTTTTTTTGTGTGCTTTTCAAGTTTTTTTTGAACTTTCTATGCGCATACTTCTTTGAAATGCACTAAGACTAGTGTACGTAGTCAAATCATCCAATGATCATTTTCCCAAACCGAAATCCTATATTACAATGCTACAAATATCAACTTCACTATGATCACATGACTATCCTCTAGGTAAAAATAAGATTCCCTGACTAACACTCATCAATATAGGACTCATAATAAAGTCCTAAAGGCTCAATCCTCATTAGGTTAGTCGAAATGCGCCTCAATAGGTACTCATCCAAAATACATACCAGGCAAGCTAAGATCCCCCAAGCTAAGTGAAAAACAGTCGATAGACTCATACCCAAAACAGGCACAGGGCTAGGGGAATACGAGTTTGCATAAAGTCAATGTGAAGTGCACAACAGAGGTTTGCATGCTTGTTTGGAATATATGATGGGAAAGGGGGCACATGATGCAAAGAAGGGTAAAAACAAATATAAAAATAACTTAAATACATAAATTTGGATTTTCGAGTAAGCAATCGTACCAATACGTGGGTGCAGCGGCATGTGGAACTTATTATATATATACCTGAAAACAACACCAAAAAGCAAAGCGCAAAACACAAAATAACACCTAGAAATAGACACAAAACACGAAGCAACACAACACTACACAACACTAAACTGACAACCAAGACCAAAGGACACGCGAAAGAATGAGTAGTGGACTATGGATACCCCCCCAAGCTAGGGTGAAGCCGTCCTCGGCGCTAAGGGAGGCCGTTAGGTCTACCACTACTCATCCCTCATAAATTCCTCATCATCCCCTTGGTCCTCCTCCTCATTAACCTCCTCCTCCCCAACCGTGTAATCCATCCCATAGTCATCCGAGGCTCGTCTATGAGCCGGTGGGGTAAAGTTATTAAACCTACGCCTACCCACCCGTAACCGGTCAAACCCATAACTTAGTGATATCTCATTATAGTGGTCATGGCGAGGGTACCAGGAGGGGGTAGCCATGCTTTCGCCGACCATGTGGGAGCGATAGGCCATATCATACCATGGGTAGTTCGCCCGCTCGAAGTTTTGCTCGAGGTGTTCGAGACGGGCGGTGTGGTGGGCTTGGGGGGTGAGGACCTGGTCGAGCCTTCTCTCTATGCGTCCTAGGGAGGACATAATATCGGATTCAGATTCATCATCTGAATCGTCATGGTCTGGTAAGACCGAGGTAGAAGCCCTAGGTCTGTTGCGCATAGAAAGTGTGTGAGGGCGAGGAGGGGGTACAAGTGGGGGCTCTACCGCGTATCTCGGCACATTGCCGTCTAAGAGAACGAGGCCCCAAACTGGACTAGGGGGGTAATTGAGGACAAGGAAGGGGGATGGTGCGGTCTTTCAAGTACCGCTATCGCATGGGGTCTGCAAAAATAAAGCCAGCCTGCACGAGACATTGCTCGTGAAGGGTAGTGGAACTGGCATTCATCGAATTCTACAGGATTCATGACGTTCAAGAATTCAGCAATGCAGAATACGTGTCCCCCTAAACATAAGTCAGTGGTTGCATTTAGGGTGGCTGTGTTGTTTAGAAACTTCCACAGCGTCATTGGCAGGCTTAGTGCAGTGTCTTTGTATGGTGCAAGGTAACGGTGCAAGATGTGCACCTCGTGTGTTCGTACTAGGTGAGGGCTAGGGGAAGGGAACAAAGTCTCCCTAGCAAATTTAAAGAACATGCGCAAAACAGGGTGATGTACATCAGAAGCATAAATATTTCTATTCGGATAAACAAGCCGGCCAGCTACTTTAGGCCATAACTCGGAAACCCGAGAGTTGTCCAGTTGTTTATCCGGAATAGGCTCGTTATGGAAACCAAACACGGCGCAAAATGCAGCATAATCAAGAAAATAGGTTGCATTCCTTAGCCTAAAAGACAAATGCAGCCTACCATCCCGTTGACACGGGGTTAGGGAACTAAGAAACTCATAAGTTAAGAGCTTATGAGTCGGGTGCCACATGTTTATCCAGTTCTCTAACCCACGTGCAGTTAATAATGCAACAAACTGCTCGTATATACCCATTCGTTGTAAAATTGAAAGGTCTAAATAACGAGTGGAGTTGATTTTTCGTACCTTAAGCCTTTGGAAACGCTCATATTGCTCCAAAGATACGAAAATTACCGTAGGATGGTCCTCATCAAACCATAATTCCTGGCCGGGAAGTCTTTGTTAGCCCTCCGGTTGTTGAGAACCGGTTTGTTGAGCTTATTGTGCCGCACCCGAAGAGGAACCTTCTCCATGATTTTTGGACCTCTTGAAGGGGTTCCTCAAGGTTCTCCTTGGACCCATAGTAGTTGAGGAAGATTGGGAAGGGAGTAGAGGAATTTAAGAGAGAGCAAGGGTGTGAGGGAAGTCGGCCGAGTGGAAGGAGTAAAAAAATCTCTGTGCGAATTTACGTGGAATGAGCTGATATTTATAGAACTAGCTTCCATTCGGCCAAATGAAGCATACATTCGGTCGAATAGAGCTCCATTCGGGCGAATGGATGTCCTGTTTGGTCGAATGGATATGAGCTACGAAGAAACCTTTGCTCCCATTCGACCGAATAGTAAACCTATTCGGTCGAATGTAACTATATTCGCCCGAATGTTAGGTTCATTCGGGGTTATCAGCAGCCTCGTGAATTTCCCTAGTAGATCTATTCGACCGAATGGAGTGTGTTCCATTCGGTCGAATTAGATTCATTCGGCCGAATTAATCCTTCATTCGACACTATCAGGAACTTGGCCAAACCTTGATTTAACTCCTTCTTCAATATGCATACGGCCGAATAGACCTATCATTCGGCCGAATGAGCAGTGATTTCGCACTTTCTTAGATCAAATCACTTGTGCCCTCTCAAAATCAATCAATGTACTATGATTAAGTGTGATGAAAATCCAAATAAACCGGGTTACCTCCCGTAAGTGCTTTGTTTAACGTCGTTTAGCTCGACTTGGCTCGGGTAATTAAAACAAAAGGACAAAAGTTAAACTAAATACTTAAACCTAACAAAACGCTAAAGAACGATGATTCAAAGTAAGGATACTCGAAAAGTGCCAATGATTATACCAATCATTCGACTTTGACATCATCTAACCTTATAAGCTCAATGGTGTTGACATTGTGAAGGCTGCTTTCATGGAAGAGTTTTAACCGATGACCATTAACAACGAAACTTCCTCCATGATGGTCTTTCAGCTCTACCGTTCCATAGGGGAAAACTTGTAAAATCTCGAATGGCCCAGACCACCTCGATTTTAATTTCTCGGGGAATAACTTAGCTCTTGAATTAAAGAGCAGCACTTTATCTCCTACAAGGAACTCTCGTTGGATGATACGTTGGTCGTGCCAACGCTTAGTACGTTCCTTGTAGATGTGCATGTTGTGGAATGCGTCGAGCCGTAGTTCTTCCAATTCTTGTAATTGGGCGGCTCGCTTCTCGCAGAATAAGGTAGGGTCCAAATTTAGAGTTTGGATCGCCCACCAAGACTTGCATTCCAATTCCACCGGTAGATGACAGGATTTCCCATACAATAGCCGGAACGGGGTGGTGCCAATAGGGGTTTTGTAACATGTTCGGTGGGCTCAAAGAGCGTCATCTAACTTTAGAGACCAATCCTTCCTGTTTGGGTTTACCACCTTCTCAAGAATTCTCTTGATTTCCCTATTAGCTACTTCCACCTGTCCTTGAGTTTGGGGATGGTAGGGAGAGCCGACTTTGTGCACGACTCCATAATTTTTCAATAATTTGTTTAGTTCGTGCTTAGCAAAGTGTGAACCCCCATCACTTATGACTATTTTGGGAACACCGAATCGAGGGAAGATTATGCTTTTGAAAAGCTTAATAACTACTTTGTGGTCGTTTGTAGGCGAGGCGATGACCTCCACCCACTTAGACACATAGTCAATCCCTACTAAAATGTATTGGTTCCCATGAGATGAAACAAATGGGCCCATAAAGTCAATTCCCCAACAGTCGAACACTTCACACTCAAGGATTTAGTTTTGAGGCATCTCATTTCGCATTGAGATATTGCCAACTTTTTGGCACCTCTCACAGCTTTTCACAAAAGTTTCAACATCCTTGTGTAATGTTGGCCAATAGAAACCTGCGGTGGCAACCTTAGCAGTGGTGTTCATTATACCGTGGTGACCGCCACACGCGTATGAATGACAGTGAGTTAGGATTTTGGGAACTTCCTCTTCAGTGACACAACGGCGGATTATGACGTCTGCGCATGCATGAAATAAATAGGGATCATCCCAAAAGAAGTTCCCGACTTTTCCGAAGAAAGCCTTTTTCAAAGCCCTTGATTCGAACTCTGGAAGTTCTCCATAAGCTAAATAATTCGCAATATCCGCGAACCAAGGGGCTTTCCCAACTACTATTGCTGTCATTAGGGTTTCTTCGACCATTTCGTCTTGGATAGGTAAGGCGTCGTTATTCAGCTCGGGTAACCTAGAGAAATGGTCGGCTACCACATTTTCGCTACCCTTCCTATCTTTTAACTCGAAATCAAACTCTTGTAGTAGGAGCACCCAACGAATCAACCTCGGCTTTGCATCTCTCTTTGTCATTAAAAACTTCAGAGCCGAGTGATCAGTAAAGACTATAACTTTTGAACAAATAAGATATTGGCGTAGTCTCTCAAAAGCATAGACTACCGCCAGCATTTCCTTTTCAGTTGTAGAGTAGTTACGTTGTGCAAGATCCAGTGTTTTACTGATATAGCATATAACGTGGTGCTTTCCTTCCTTTTTCTGCCCAAGGACAGCACCAACAGAAATATCACTGGCATCGCACATCAGCTCAAATGGCAAACTCCAATCCGGAGCTTGCACGATGGGCGCAGATATTAGAGCGTCTTTTAGCCTTTTAAAGGCATTCTGGCATCTTTCATCGAAGTGAAATTCGACATCTTTTTTGGAGCAATTCATTCAAGGGTTTTGCAAGAGTCGAAAATCCTAAGATGAGACGCCTATAGAAACTTGCGTGTCCAAGAAAGGATCGTACTCCTGTAACTGAGGTAGGTACAGGAAGATTCCTTATCACATCAATTTTGGCAGGATCCACCTCTATGCCTTTGAAAGACACTTTGTGGCCTAGGACGATGCCCTCTTGAACTAAAAAGTGATATTTCTCCCAATTTAGTACAAGATTCGTTTCTTGACACCTTAATAAAACTTTCTTGAGATGTGTCAAGCAAGTGTCAAGAGAGGACCCTCCAACAGAAAAATCGTCCATGAATACCTCCATGAAGTCTTCTAACATATCAGCAAATATAGCCGACATGCACCTCTGGAATGTAGATGGAGCATTGCATAAACCGAAGGGCATTCTCCTAAAGGCAAAAGTCCCAAAAGGACAAGTGAAAGTTGTTTTCTGTTGGTCCTCGGGGTGGATTAGGATTTGAAAGAAACCCGAGTAACCATCTAGAAAACAATAGTACCTGTGCCTGGCCAGTCTTTCAAGCATCTCATCGATGAAGGGTAAGGGAAAGTGATCCTTTCTTGTAGCCTTATTGAGTTTGCAATAGTTAATGCAAACTTGCCATCCTGTGGTGGCTCTAGTGGGGATCATCTCTCCTCTGTCATTCTCGACGATGGTCATTCCTCCCTTTTTAGGAACAACATGAACTGGGCTAACCCATCTACTATCTGAGTTTGAGTAGATGATGTCGGCCTTGAGGAGTGTAAGGATTTCTTCCTTAACTACCTCTTTCATGTTTGGATTCAGCCTTCTTTGTGGCTCAATGGAGGAAAAATGTTCATCGTCAAGATGAATCCGGTGCATAACAAGGGATGGACTGATCCCTTTTAAATCACCTAGTGAATATCCGATGACATCTCGATATTTCCTTAATAAAACAAGTAGTTTTCCCAGAGAAATGTCATTAAGCTCAGAATTCACTATGACAGGGCTTCCTTCATCTTCATCGAGATAGGCATATTTTAAGCTAGGAGGTAAAGGTTTTAAAGTCACTTTGGGGGAAGGCTTAGGACTTTCCCCTTTGTATGTAATACCTTCCTCAACCTCGCAAAGGTGCTCATACTCTGCTTCTTTTTCAGAATCCTGGGTCGTATCTAATCAGCCTTCCAACGGCTCATTTATAGTAGAGGTATCCTCATCATTCATTTGACAACCAACCTCTATTTCCTCGTCCGCATAACAATCCTCACTCTCCCTATCGCCCTCTTCAAGGCGACAAACCTGCTCAACCATAGGCTTTTTTAACAGGGGGGAGATTTTGAAGACTACCTTTACTTGGGCTACTTCTACCGTTATGGTATCATCATGGCAATTAATAACTTCCCGAAGCATTTTCAGAACGGCTCTACCCAAGATAAGTGGAGTATAAGGGTCCTCTTCCATTTCCATTACTACAAAATCACAGGGGACCACTAGTTCTCCTACCTGGATAGGTATGTCGTCAAGCTCTCCACATGGCACTTTAATGCTTCTGTCAGCCAGTTGGATTGTTTTCCTTGAAGGCCTGAGGTCAAAAGGGAGCTTTTTGGCAATCGATAGAGGCATAAGACTGATCGATGCCCCTAGATCGGCGAGTGCTCCTTTAGGATCAAGGTTTCCCAACTTTACAGGGAGGTTATAAGGACCGGGATCTCGCTCCTTAATAGGCATTTTCCCTTGCAGTATAGAGCTAACTTGATGGGGGAGAATGATTACCTCTTCCTCAAGGTTTTTCTTGTTGGACAGTAAGTCCTTCAAGAATTTAGCATACTTTGGCATTTGTGCCATAACATTGAGGAATGGGATTTTCATCTCCATCTTCTGAAGATGTTCCAGAAACTTCTTGAACTTATCATCAAGTTGCTTCTCAACTTTCCTATAGGGAAAAGGAAGCGGTGGTGCATATAACCGTTCTAACCTCTTTCTCTCCTCAGCTTTCTTCCTCCTCTCTTCCTCACTCTCTACTGGCTTCTTACTCCCTGCCTTAGCATTGACGTCCTCCCTACCTCTTTTATCCTCAACCTCTGGAATTTTACCATGTTCCTCCTCTTTTTCATCTTTGTGCACTCTCGTCTCATCACTCGCCCGCACCAAAGGTGCATCAACCGGATATGAAGGACCATTATACTAGGTCCCTGATCTCAAGTGGATAGCC
Source organism: Dysphania ambrosioides (assembly GCA_026401315.1). Taxonomy (NCBI): domain Eukaryota; kingdom Viridiplantae; phylum Streptophyta; class Magnoliopsida; order Caryophyllales; family Amaranthaceae; genus Dysphania; species Dysphania ambrosioides. The sequence continues at coordinate 17,017,175 of CM048667.1, forward strand.
TTAGCAGTGTGCTGGTTTGGGTTCGGGGGCTAAGGTGGAGGTTGTATAGAGGGGTTAGGTTGAGGGTGAGATGGGAATAGCGGTGGTGCAGGAGGATTAGCCATTTGGGCTAGTTGAGTTTCAAACAACTTTTGCTGAGCTTAAAGTTGCTGCATTTGTTGGATAAGAGTCTGATTAATTTGCGTCAGACTCTGGTTCTGCTGAGCAAGAGTTGTTACTTGGGAGGCTAAATGGTCGTTGGTTGAAGCATGACCATGTTATGGTTGAGGAGCGACATGATGAGGCTGACTAGGGGGAAAAGGGAGGTATGAACCATTTCTAGGTCCTTGGTGAAACCCTAGGGGTCTATACACATTGGTCCTAGGTACATTCCCATTAGTCTGGTTCCCCTGGAAACCTTGGTTGTTAAATCCACCTTGACCATTTTTGTTGTATCCTGGGTGGAAGTTTCCCTGGTTTTGGTTGGAGTTAAAGGGAGGTTTGTACTGTTGGTTGTTTGGGAAAGGTTGCTGCCCATACCCTACTCCTTGGCTCTGTCCACTATAGTTGAGGGCTGCTACGTGATCAGGGTTATACCCATAACCGTCATAGTTCATCACCTGCGGTTCTGGGTTATACCCTCCATAGTCAACTGCAGCTATGTGCTCGGAGTGCGAACCACCACAATAAGATGTATCATGGTTGGTACCCCCACATATGGAACATGCAAAGTGCTTTTCACGCACTGGAGGGGTGTTCGAACTATCGGCTAGGCTTAGCTTGGACAACTTTTTATCAATAACGGCTTCTATTTTGGCGTTAATGTTGTCCAAGTTAGTTGTGTCTATCATCCCTCTCGGTAGTCCTTGACTCCTAGTTCCTCCCCAGGCACTATTTTGAGCAACTTCCTCTATTTCGGCTTTCACCTGGTTGCAAGGAATTTTGGATAGTTGGCCACCACAGCTGAGTCTAGGAGTGCTTTGGTGGAGTCATTAAGACCATCGTAAAAGAATGTGTTGAGATGGTTTTCCCCGTACTCATGGTGGGGGCATGCTCTAATCATTCTTTTAAACCTAGTCCAAGTGGCACTAAGGTTCTCATCATCCTCTTGGGTGAATGATGCAATTTTCTTACGCCAATCCTGCATTCGAACCGTAGGATAGAACCTTTCTAGAAATGCGGTTTTTAGTTGAGCCCAATTAATAATTGAATTGGGTTCTAAGCATTTGTCCCAATCCTTGGCATCTTCCGCTAGACTCGGATGGAATAGGTGCATTCGCACATAATCAGGGCTATTAGGACAAGGAGGGATAAGTCCACAAATATCTGAGAATGCCTCTAGGTGTTGAAGAGGACATTCATTTCTTAAGCCACTAAATGGTGTTTCCTTAACCATTCTTGTGAACTGAGGGTGTATTTGGTAATGTGTAGTAGCAACAGGAAGTACTACACCCCCTTGGAACTCTTATGAGCCAGGAGTTCCGAATTGGCCAAACAATTGATGTTCGTCGGCCATTATAGATATGGATGGGTTTTGGACAGATTGTGAGGTATACTTTGAAGGGCGTTGTCTACTAACACGTTAGATTTCAGGATTTAAGGGTGTAATTGGCTGGTTTGACCTACGCGTGCTATGGGGCATGCAAACACCTAAGTCAAAGACAACCACACACAAAAAGAAAAACAAAAAAAACCAGAAATGAAATGAAATAAAGTTATGCTAAGACAAGTTAAGTCTAAATATTACGCCTTGTCCCCGGCAACGGCGCCATTTTGATAACCGGTGTTTTAGGTCGTTAACTAAAAGACAGGTTATGCCAACAATTTTCATTCCAACCTACAAACTATACGAGTATAATGGAGTAGGGGGTCAAACCACGAGGACAAAGTATATTAAGACTCTAACTCTTAACACAACCGGACTATTCGGGTTTAGAAGATCAACTAGGCTAACAACGAGAATGTAAATCACGATAAATTTAACGGTAAGTCAAATAGAGAAAGACGGGGACAAGATTGGATTCACCCTAGGAATGAAGCTTTAGAAACCGAACATGATAGGTTAGAGAAAATCTGATAATAACTAGCATGGACATCCAAGAATACGAGAGGAAGTTGGTGATCCCACAAATCACAACGAACGACCTATAATCGCCCTATGTCTCCAAAGGAGTGGCAGGATAAGATTCACATCGAATTCCGAAACTATTCATTATCATCGTTTCTACAACCTTAAGCAATAAAGATTATAGCTTTCCTAGGGTTTCACCAATCAAAACCCCTAAAGAAATTACTCACACATATTCATGCTTAAAGACGTAAAGATATTCAAAGATGCAGCAGAAACTAACATGGAAGGAATTCATGAGAATGAAAACAAAATCAGAAATTACGCGAATAAACGATAAACATGAAACTAAGCATGCAATGAAGTAAAGCAATGAATTAAGAGCAAAGGAATTGATTAAAACTTACAAAAGCTTCAATTTGATATCCACGAAAAGAATTCGAACTACAAAACGTTGAAGAAACTGAAAACCGAAAGCTAAAACTAAAAGAATTTGGAGGCTAAGAAATCTAAAAGTGCATAAAAGTATAAAACCTAGCGCTCCCTCTCCTCATCAGAGGAAGGGGGTATTTATAACAAAATAAGAAAAACCTACGAAAACCCTAAAATGCATAGGAGCCGGCCCTAAAAAGAAGTAGTTGATCCGGAGGAAAACACTGTCATTCGCCAGAATATAAGTCTCATTCGGCCGAATGTGATCCCATTCGCCCGAATGGTCTTCCATTCGCCCATTCCAGAGGCTTCGAGGAATCGATCTCTGTCAAGCATTCACCCGAATGTATATGTTGATTCGGCCGAATGGAAGCTCATTCGCCCAAATGAGTTCCATTCGGCTTTTCCAGTGGCAAGGCTCAAGATCTCTGAAGACAATCATCCATTCGACCGAATGTGTCTCAGATTCGGTCAAATCTACAACCATTCGTCGAATGTCTCTCAGATTCGGTCGAATCTGAGACTATTCTTTCCTCTTTTTCACTTCCCTCTTTTCTGAACTCCGTAAAATCTTCATGAGTGACTTCAAACACTTGCCCAAGCTAAGATACGTGTGTCAAAGGCTCGAATGCATCGCCTTTCACCTTGAAATCATGAAAAATGCCTGAAATGAACTTAAGACAACTCGAAAACAAGATCAAGGCAAAATCAAGCATAATATACATAAAACCAATACAAAACTACGAGACTTGACACTAAAATGAGGTAATAAATGTGCCCTAAAACGAGCACATCATGCACCTAGAAGATTCGTGTCTCCATAAGCCAACAACTCTCCCATGGTAGCATCCTTCTTTGAAGTTTCAATCAATCCTTCGAAGTTGATATCCTCTATCATATCATCCTCCTCTTCTTCAAAAGAGTTTGTCCTCAAACCTCGAAGTTGATCATCAGGCACATAAGGTGCTAAGTCGCCTATATTGAATGTGGCATGCACTCCATAGTCTCCAGGAAACTCAAGCTTATATGCATTATCACCCACCTTACTAATGATTTTGAATGGACCATCACACCTAGGCATAAGCTTGTTCTTATGTTGATTAGGAAATATTTCCTTCATCAAGTGTAACCAAACCAAGTCTCCCTCCTTGTAAGTATGTTGAGTCTTGTGTTTGTTAGCTCTAGGCTTATAGATATCATTGACCTTCTCAATCTTTGCTCTCACTTGGGCGTGAAGCTTCTGCATATAGTCAACCTTGGCCTTCGCATCCTTGTGAACTAATTCCCCTTTGGAAATCCCCATGAAATCAATAGGTAGTCATGGGTTCACTCCATAGACAACCTCGAATGGTGAATGTTTTGTTGCATAGGTTGGAGATTTGTTGTAGGCAAACTCTACATGTGCTAGCTTTAAATCCCAATCCTTTTGTGTTTTACTCACCAAACCACATAAGAGAACACCTAAAGTTCAATTCGTCACTTCTGTCTGTCCATCTGTCTAGGGATGATAAGAAATGCTAAATAAAAGCTTAGTCCCTATCAATCTCCATAATGATTTCCAGAAATAGCTCATGAACTTCGTGTCTCTGTCACTCACAATCGTCTTTGGAACTCCATGCAAGCGAATGATGTCTCTAAAGTACAAATCTGCAACATTCATTGCATCGTCTATTTTATGGCATGGTGTGAAGTGTGTCATCTTGGAGAACCTATCAACCACCACCATGATTGAATCCTTCCCCCTAGCAGTTCTTGACAACCTCACAATAAAGTCCATAGACACGTCCTCCCAAGGAAACTCTGGAATAGGCAATGGAGTATAAAGACCTTGGTGAAAAGTAGCCTTTGCCTTTTGACACGTTGCACATTGAGATAGGATGGCTCCAACATCTACAATCATCTTTGGCCAATAGAAGTGTTCTTGGAGCATAGCCAAAGTCTTTGTGATCCCAAAGTGTCCTGCTATTCCTCCACCATGCACGAATTGAGCACCTAGGAATGCACAATTGATTTCCCTTGAACAAGAAACCATCATGAAGAACATAGGAACCCATGGCCCCTTTGTTGAGTTGTTGCATGATTGGCCCAAAATTCTCATCTTGGTCGTAATATTGTGTAATGAGATCCAAACCAAGTAATTTGGAGTTTAGGACACCTAGAAACGAATACCTCCTTGAAAGTGCATCTGCCACCACATTAGACTTACCGTCCTTATACTTCGAAGAAAAGTGAAAGGATTGCAAGAATTCAACCCACTTGGCATGTCGTGGATTAAGCTTGTGTTGGCCATTGATGTGCTTCAAAGCTTCATGATCAGAATGCAATATAAAGTGATTTGGCCTTTGATAGTGACTCCAATGGTCTAAAGCCCTTACAATTGCATAAAATTCCTTGTCATAAGTTGAGTAGTTCAATTTGGCCCCATTAAGCTTCTCACTAAAATATGCAATGGGCCTCTTCCCTTGAATGAGCACAGCGCCAATTCCAACTCCACTAGCATTAGTCTCCACCTCAAAAGGTTTAGAGAAATCCGGTAAGGCTAGAATAGGTGTATGACATAGCATCTCCTTAATAGCTTCAAAGGCCTTGTTTGCATCTTTGGTCCATTCAAACTTCTTGTCCTTCTTGATACATTCAGTCATAGGAGCAACAATGGATGACAAATTCTTCACGAACCTTTGATAGAATGAGGCTAGCCCATGAAAAGCACGCACCTCTGTCATAGTTTTAGGAATAGGCCATGACTTTATTGCTTCCACCTTGGATGGATCCACCGAAACCCCATCCTTGGACACAATATAGCCCAAAAAGCGTGACACTAGGCACCATGAAGTAGCACTTTTCGAGCTTAGCATACAATTTCTGTTTTCTCAAAACCGCGAACACACTCCTTAGGTGGCTTAGATGATCATCAATAGAAGTGCTATAAATTAGAATATCATCTAAGTAAACAACAACAAATTTACCTTGGAATGGTTTTAAGACTTCATTCATCAAACGCATGAAGGCACTAGGTGCATTAGTTAAGCCAAAAGGCATAACCAACCATTCATAAAGCCCAAGTTTTGTTTTGAAACGTGTCTTCCATTCATCACCTTCCTTCATTCGTATTTGATGATATCCACTTCGAAGATCGATCTTGGAGAAGACCTGCGCACCATACAACTCATCCAATACATCATCAAGTTTGGGAATAGGAAACCTGTATTTGATAGTGATGTTGTTTACAGCCCTCGAATCAATGCACATCCTCCAAGTTCCATCTTTCTTTGGCACAATCAAAGTAGGCACTGCACAAGGACTCATACTCTCCCTTACATACCCACGTGCCATGAGTTCTTCGATTTGCCTTTGAATTTCCTTTGTTTCTTCCGAATTGCACCTATAAGCTGGCTTGTTGGGTATTTGTGCTCCCGGAATGAGATCAATTTGATGTTCAATCCCTCGAACTGGTGGTAATCCTAGAGGAAAATCATCAGGAAAAACATCTTCAAACTCGGTGAGTAGTAGTGTCAAAGATCTTGGAACCACGTGGGCTCCGTTCTTTACCTCCTTAGCCACCAACACATAAACCATGCTACTTGCCTTTGCCTCCTTCTCCAATTCCTTTCCATCCACCAATAACACTCCCTTGCCATCATCTTTGTTGGAACGAGTTTTTGGAGTCATTAAAGGCTTCAAAGCAAATGCTTTGGCTTGCGCATTCTTCCTCACAACATATATGTTTGTCCTCCCATCAAACTTCACAAATCTGTCATATTACCAAGGTCTTCCCAAGAGAATATGACACGCATCCATGGGACAAACATCACAAAGCACTTGATCTTCATAATTGCCAATTTTGAACAAAATCAATGCTTGTTTACTAACCTTTACGTCACTTGAATTGCTAAGCCAATAGAGCTTATATGGTTGAGGATGGATTTGAGTGGGCACCTCCAACTTGTCCACCAAGAGTGTAGAAACCACGTTAGTGCAACTCCCCGAATCTATAATCACATCACATAGTCTTCCTTGGACATTGCATCTTGTGAGGAAGATTTTCTCCCTTTGGCTCTCCTCTAATGGTAAGGACTTGGATTGCAATGCCCTTTGCAACACTAGGCTAGATCCCCTAGTTTCTGTCATCACCTCCTCCACATCCTCCTCTAGGACTTCAAAAGATGTGTTACCTTCTTCCTCTTTAAGCTCATGCTCCTCTTCTTCAAAGGTTTCATCTTCCTCCTAAGTCCAAGTAGTAGCAATCCTAGCATGGGGACAATCCCTTTGGATATGGCCTTGTCCCTTACATTTGAAGCAAGTTCGTTGATCTCCCATAGGGGGCCTCGAACTTCCTCCCTTATCTCTCCCAAAAGGTTGTGGCTTTATGGATTTCTCGAGATTAGGCTTCACATTAGACATCTCACGCACCCCTTTATCTTCAAATGATCGAAAGATACCTCTAGGTTTATGAGTTTGCCTTTCAACCCTAGTTACTATTGTACACTCCTCATCAAAGCTCTAATAGTTGTAATTCCACCTTTTCCTTGATTGGGTCATTTAACCCAGCCACAAAATGAGCCACCTTGTGGTCTTCTTTCTCCTCTAGCCCACACACCATGGCTAGATTTTCGAATTCCATCAAGTATTCCTCCACAGACCTCCTTTCTTGCTTCAAAGTATGCATTTTTATAAAATTGTTTTGTTCAAAGTCTTGAGGAACATACCTTTTTTGCATGTACTTCTTTAGTTTTGTCCAAGGTGAGATCTTGGAACGCCCCTCCTTTCTCCTCTTCTTTTGCAAATCTTCAAGCCACAAACTTGCATAAGAAGTGAGTTTGAGTTCAGCAACCTTAAAGGATCTATGATCATCATAGTCCTTATATCTGAAAATTCGTTCAACTCTGCGGATCCAATCTAGGAATTTGTCTGGGTCCAAACTGCCATTGAACTCAGGGATTTCAAGTCTCAAGCTTTGATCTTCTTTCCCCCTTAAACTCTTTCTCCTACGCCCTTTATATGATTCCTCATCATCACTTGAAGAGGATGGGTCCCTCTTGCTAGGCCTCCTTGAGCTTCTAACACTGGATTCACCATCACTTTCGCTAGAGTTAGATTCATTGGATTAGAGTTTACCTTTTCTTGAAGACTTTTCCTTCTTCCCCACGATTTGCAACAGCTCGTTCATACGTTCCTTCAGTTTCTTCAACTCGCGTTCCATGCACAAGGCTTTGGCTTTTTGCAAGGTCAAACCTTTTTTGAAGCCTAGTGGCATCTCGTGTGCATCATCACCACTGGAATCCATATTTCTTGAGTATGCTTCGAATTCTCTCAATGAGAGCACCAAAAGTTGATGTGAATCTAGGTATTGAATCCTTAATCCACAAAAAAGGGATAGAACTAGATATAAAACCCTCTAAAGCTACGCACCAAAGGTTTAAAATCTAGGGCGAAAGTTTAAGAATTGATTAAAGCAAAGCACCCTCAATTCCTACACTTCCTCACGTGAATCTAAAGCTTTAAGCACCAATTCACAACTCTTTGTTACACACAAAGAAAAACAACAAACTCTCTAAGTTTATTGAAGAATACAAAGAAAAGAATCTCCAAATCTGATTTTTCCAAGCTTGGGTGCACATCTATTTATACCCATAGCTTGAGAGTTTCAATCATATTATGACTAGGCCTCCTACTTCTAAAAGGACTCCTAATAACCAATAGGATAATGCCACCTATTTATTACATAATCCTATCAAAACTCTAACACTATCTTATCTTAATTAGAATCTTATCCTACCTAAAAAGATAATATTACAAATTAACTACTCTAATCCTATTTTATTTAAAGTAAAACACTAAATATCCAATCACATGTGTGTAGCCACGTCCATACCCATGCCATGTCACTTAAGTTGTAATAAAGCACCGACAAGATGTAATAAGCACCGTTCAATGTAACAAGCACCTCCCCTTGTCTTAAAATTTTCCTCCTTGGTCAAAAATTTCAATCTTCAAAAATTACTCCAAGATTTTAGCTTTTAATCAAGGCCTTCCATTAATCATCACCTCCATGGTTGCCACACATTATAGAATCATAAAACTTGAAAAAGGAAACTTTAAAAACACACCTATGCCTAAAATGAGAAAAACCCTATCAAATGAAATGGGAGAAAACTCATAGGCAAAACCAACTTATTCCCCATCTCCACCAATCCTTATTCATATTTGCATGTTATCATGGACATGTAAATGTTCCCCTTTAATGCACCGAGAAGATTCGTGTCTCTATAATCCAACAACTCTCCCATGGTAGCATCCTTCTTTGAAGCTTCAATCAATCCTTCAAAGTTGATATCCTCTATCATATCAGATCCATACGTGATTTAGGGAGTAATGCTTGGGGTGCTGCGGCATTGACTTTCTTATATAGACAGCTAGGAGAGGTGAGTAGGGCGAGTTGCAGACATCTTATAGGTTGCCTCACCTTCTACAGGCATGGATCTACCAGTACTTTCCCTCCTGGCCTCCTCATCCTTTGTATGTTGGTATTGGACACGATCGCTCGTACTGCGCTTTGGACTCCTTGGTAGCCCTCTAGAGGCAGTTGAGCTGTATGCAGCCCACGGAGGTATTACGCAAACTTTCTTATATTTAAATGTTTAGTTGTACTTATATTGAACAATGTGCGTATATTGACATTTGTTTTCGTAGGTTTGTTAGACTCCTTAAGGATTGAACACAGCACAACGTGTCCCAAGGTCGACATTCACTTGATGGATTCGATATCAGGGCATCATCGAGCCGTATATGCCTGATCGGGTCCTCCGTTAGTTCGGGTTTGTACAGGTGATTCCCATTGCACCATTGAAGCTGGAGTCAGCATCGAGACCACAAAAGGGTACTTATCGAGTAGAGTTTGCCGAGTCTGCCATGGAGTCGGCATGGCAGTTTTTCCCTAATGCCTTTCGACTTGAGCTTGGGCGGTTTCATCCGACAGACGACGTCCCAGAGGCCTCATCTCCGGATTACATTCAGTGGTTTTATCGGGTCTCTCACCCTATCCTGATCGATGAGGAGGTTGTTCCCACTGCACCAGAGAGGACGAACACCTATTACGTAAGTTTAATTGGAATTCGATTATCTTTTTTTTTATATTATGTTATATTCCTGATATTCCCACTTATATAATTTTTTCTTATTTGCAGTGGGTCGAGAAATTGTTGAAGATCGTTCAGCCTATCACTATGTTAGGGCGTTGACACCAGATTTGGGGCATGTGCTGACGCCATCAACTCATTTATGTATGAATACTACGCTAGATGAGACTCTTTGTATATGTAATTATTATATATTTTGACATTTAGATGTAGTTGGACTGTAATTTATTCATTTATGTATTTTATATTGTATTTATTTTATGTACTTGGACTATAATATTTTTTATGGATTCTTCTAAAATATTATATATGTTATTAAATTTTCGAATTATTTCAATCTTTGAAAACGTAATTTCTCGTTGCCGAATACGATGCAAGAGCGAGAGAGTTGATGTAGGGGGTGGGGGGGGGGGGGGGTTCCAGGAAGGAGAATTAAGCCATTGTGTTCGCACAAAACATACTTCTCTTTCTTCAAACACTCCTCCCTCTCCATCAACTCTCTCACTCGTACCCCATAATCGATGCATAGATATACGTTGTCAAAAAGAGTAATAAGAAATTGCTTTAAATAGGGTCTTATATATGTTTTAGTATGTTAGTTTTTACAGATTTACTCTCTAATATCAAAAATAGTATCAACAATATCATCAAATATATACGGTATCAAAAATATCATCAAATATATATGTTATAAACTAGTCAAATTCCGCCAATGTCCTATTTGTGACTCATACAGTTGCTCCCAACGTACAACACTATGATCTTGTACCTGAAACCACAAAGTACATATGGTTGGCATAGGAAAGTCACGAGATAGAGTTAATCTAATGTAATGCTTGTAGGTACCGAGGTGTGCAATGCATATCTCCCTTCGTAGCTGACTAACGTTCACGGGTGCAGACCATGGCAATACAGTCATGCAAGGATAAACAGATCCATCTAACCCAACACTGAGAAATATGACTACACACTTCTAAAACTGCGCTATTGGAAATAAGTCCTTTTGGACCTCCATCCAATGATCCATAGAGAAACTCCCTCCGTACCATGTAATATGAGTCACGGCATTGTCAACACCCATGAGTAAATGCCTCGATGCGCCAACAACTCATTGCATATGATCTTATGTGCTTCGATCCATTTCTCCTCGCTACGTAAGAAAAATTCTTCCACTACTCGAAAACCACATTTACCATTATCCTAGACGTCAAGATAGTCAATTATTTATTCAAACATGATTGCCGGAATCTTATCCACGTTTGGGTATGCTGTAATATCTGAATGAAAACCAGACATGTTCACAGACGACATAGAACGTCACCCACTACTAGTTATGAAGTTTGATGTTCAAAGGAGAAGAAAAAAAGCCATTGAGTTCTATTTCAAAGCCTTTAAATCCTATTTCAAAGCCTTTGAACCCCTTTTTAAAGCGCCCTAACCCTGTCACTTTAAAGAAATCCCCTTCCTTTGATCTTCAAAAAAAAGGAGAAAGACAAGTCTATTGCAAAGGATGGAGATTTGAGTGATATTGTATGTTTCAAGTGTCATGGTAGAGGACATTACAAGAAAGATTGTCCTAATGCTAGAGCCTTAATAATACGTGAGCTTAAGAACATGATAACTCAACCATTTCCTTGTGAATAAGAGGAGGACAGAGATATTGCAGATTTTGAAGAATCCCATGATTCTAATGATGAGAATGAGGAAGAAAACCTCGTGGATGATTGTTCTCCAGAGAAAAATATCAAATGACCTTGTTTAAATGGAAACCCAAGGGCGAGGTATGTGATTCAATTGTTGATAGTGGTAGTGAAGCTAGTGTAGTATCAAATGACCTTGTTTAAAAAAACTTGATTTGAAAACCACTAGACACCCTAATCCATACAAATTGAGTTGGCTTGAAAAAAGCAAGAGTACGAAAGTTAGAAGACAATGCCTCGTTAAATTTTAGATTGGTTCATATGTTGATGAAATTGTGTGTGATGTGATTCCCATGGATGCTTGCCATATTTTGTTGGGGAAACCATGGAAAAGTGATAGAAATCAGTGCATAATGGTCTATTAAACACCTATACCATCACTCACCAAGGTTGCAAAAATATTCTACTCCCCTTACCACCACAAAAATCCTTTTCCCAAACACAAACTCTACCACCACAAAAAGAGCCAAAACTGAAACCAAGGGAGATCTTGTTGTTGTTTTTGAAAGAATTTGAAAATTCTTTGTAAGAATTTGAGAATTCTTTGTAAGAATTTGAGAATTCTTTGCATGAAGAAGATGAAGTGTTTTTATTATTGAGTAAAGAAGATCATGAAGGGTTTGTTCAACAAGACCCTAGATTAGCTGAGTTAATTAAAGAGTATGAGGACTTGTTTCCTAATGAACTACCACTAGGACTACCCCTATTAGTGGTATTGAGCATCAAATTGATTTAATCCCAGGAGCACCCATTTCAAATAAACCTCCGTATAGATGTAATCCCATGGAGAATAAGGAGTTACACATAAAGATTGAGGAATTGATTCAAATGGGCTATGTAAGGGAATCAATGAGTCTGTGTACTATCCCAACTTTGTTAGGGCCTAAGAAAGATGGTACGTGGAGGATGTGCATAGATAGAAGGGCTGTGAATAATTTAACTCTTAAGTATAGGTTCCCCATTCCTCGACTTGATGATATGTTAGATGAATTGAGTGGAGCACGTATATTTTCAAATATTGATTTAAGAAGTGGCTACCATCAAATTTGCATGAGGGAATGAGATGAATGGAAGACGGCATTCAAGACAAAGCATTGTTTGTATGAAACGCCTGTTATGCCTTTTGGTTTGACAAATTCTCGTAGTACTTTCATGAGACTTATGAATGAATTCTCTTGAGACCATTTCTGGGAAAATTTGTTGTAGTCTACTTAGATGATATCCTAATCTATAGCAAGAGCAATGTAAATCATGTGAAGCATCTTGAAGACGTTTTCAAGGCTTTGAAAGAGAAAAAGTTGTGTGGGAAACTTGGAAAATGCCACTTTATGTTGTTGGAGATTGTGTTTCTTGGATATATTGTATCGGGAGACAGAATCAAAGTTGATCCAAGCAAAGTAGACGCTATTTCTTCGTTGCCTATTCCAAAGACCATAACTAAGGTACATTCTTTCCATGGTACAACTTTATTTTACCAAAGATTCGTTTAACATTTTAGCACTCTTATGGCTCCCATAACCGAATGCATAAAGAAAGGAAGTTTTCAATGGACTTTGCAAGCTCATGAAGCCTTTGAGCTATTAAAGAAAAAGATATATGAAGCATCGGCTTGTGCACTACTGGATTTCACTAAACCTTTTGAGGTGGTGTGTGATGCGAATGTCAAATGGATTGGAGCTCTTCTAATTCAAGAGAAGAAGCCCATTACCTACTTTAGCGAGAAACTAAGTCAAGGGAAGCTGAATTATTCCACATATGACAAGGAGTTTTATGCAATGATTCGAGCTTTCGATCATTGCTTCCATTATTTGAGATGTCAACCATTCATATTACATTCTGATCATAAATCCTTATGCTATATTCATAGGCAAAAGAAGTTGAATTCAAGACATGCAAAGTGAGTTGAGTTTCTTTAATCTTTCAACTTTTCATCAAAGTATAAGAAAGGCAAAAGTGATATTGTGGTTGATGCATTGTCAAGAAGGCACTTTCTGCTTGGAGTAATGGAAGCCAAGGTGTTGGGCTTGGAAATGATAAAATCAGAATATAAGGATGATCTTGAACTCGAGACAATCATGGAGTCATGCATAAATGGAGATCAAGGACAATTTTTCATCGTAGATGGGTTCCTTTTCAAAGGGAACAAACTTTGTATTCCAAAGGAACCTGTTCGTGAACTTTTGATCAAAGAAGCTCATGGGGGAGGACTTGCTAGTCATATAGGCATACAAAAGACTTTGGAGATCTTACAAAATCATTGCCTAAGATGTTGTCCAATGTGTATCATGTGTTGGCGAGATGTGGTATAAGTCAAAGAGCCAAGATGACTTTTCATAGAGGAGAATACAAGCCTTTACAAATCCTCAAGAGACTTTGGAAAGATTTGAGTATGGATTTCATCATGGCATTACCTAGAATCGCATGTGGAAAAGATTCAATTATGGTGGTTGTTGAAAGATTTTCAAAAATGGCACATTTTAGTGCTTGCAAAAAGGTTGATGATGCATTCAATGTGGCACAATTATTTTTCAATGATGTGGCTAGATTACATGGTTTGCCTAGAACCATTGTTTCGGATCGTTAGAGCTTTGGTTAGTAAAGGAGAGAAGAATTGGGATTTGAAATTGGCACATGCTAAAATTACACACAACAGAACCCCAAGCAAAACAACAAAGTATTTACCTTTTGAGATTGTGTCTAGAGTGAATCCATGAGCCTATTGATTACACTTATCTTCCCAAGGATAAGTTCATGCATGGAATAACAAAAGAGCACGTGAAATTTATGTTCTATGTGCACACAGAAGTGAGAAGAAACATTGAGAAGGAAAATGAAGCTTACAAGAACAAGCCAACAAAAACTTGAGAAGTACAAAGAAATTCGAAGTTGGTGATCTTGTGTGGGTTTTATTACAAAAGGAGAGGTTTCCTAAGCAAAGAAAACACAATTTAATGCCTAAAGCTGAAGGAACATTTCATATCATGAAAAGGATCAATGATAATACATACAAGGTAGATCTAGGTGGCAATTATGGAGTTTCATCGACATTAAAGGTAGGTGATGTATCCCCATACTTTGAATATGATGAGTAGAGGACAACTCTTTTCGAAGAAGTTGTGATTCCCAGTCAAAACTTTGAGATCCGCAGTCAAGAATTTAAAGCACCTATCAAAGAGAATTCACATTAGAGCTTTATTTCAAGAGAAGTGCTCCTTGCTAAATCCTTTAAATACCAAGTTATGGATAACTTTGGAATCCATGGTCCATCCATTTCAAGGCTTGGGGTTACTGCCCTTGAGAATCACTTACTGAATTGCCCTACTTTAATGAAGGAGTTTATGGCTACCCATTAATTAAAATTACACTTTAACAAGAAGTTAGTACCTTTTACTCACTTTTAAGTCCAAGAAATAAAGAGATGATTGTTAAAGAGGAGAGTTACAATTCTTAATGGAGCATTGGAGTTAAGAGGTTGATTTAATTCCAAACTTTTACCCTTCCACTTCCATCCAGTTTATTTAGTTTTCTTTAATAAGTTAAGTAGTTAGTAAAGTGTAATAATCATTGTAAGCCTTTAATTCCCTTTTTGTCTTCTAAAGCTGAGTTTGTTTAGCTATAAAAGGGTAGCTTGTAAGTATTTTTAGAGAGTTGTTGATTGAATGAAAGTGTCCTTTTAGACATAATTTTAGTGAGAAATTATCTAAGTATTTTTCCAAGTTTATCTTTAAGAATTTGAGTGGTTAAGTGAGGAATCCTTCCACGCAAGTTGGCAGTTCTTTGGGTTAAGTTAAGTAATCCTTGCCTAAGTCCTACAAATTAGTTTGTTGAGTAATCCTTGCAAACATATCTAGTTTATTCAAGCGAGTAATCCTTGCAAACTAATCCATATTTCTTATTCACAGAAGTACACATTTTTTCTTAACCTTCTCGAATCCAAAATCCTACCCTTTTGAGCTTAAAACCATTCCAAAACCAAACACGTCCCTTTTCTGTCCAAGAGTGATCCATTTGATATATAAACTAGTACTTTCATACTAGAATATACATCACATATATATCTCCTTGTATCTATTCCTAGAAAAGTGATTTATTAATAATTTATCTTAGGTGGTGAAGGCCGAGTTATTAGTAAACTTCAAGTTTACTCTAGCATGTGTTTCAATCGACTAATTTTTTGTAGTATAAGCTAGTGGAGAATGCATAAAATTTGCTTGGTGCCTTTGGTCATTCTCATGATATGAAGGTATTTGGTATTTCCTCACTCATTATCTCAATGTGATATCCGCTATTACAAATATCTTTTAAACTCAAAAGATTTATTTAAAACTTTAGAGAGTATAATGCATCAATAACTCCAAATTTAAATTACCTTTGCCAATAATGTATGTGCTTTGCCGAACCTTTTATAATCCTTTTACTTCTTACTATATTACTTACACTTGACTCTTTTAATATAAAATTATAGAAATATCATTTAATTTTAAGTATGGTTCAAGTCGACATACTACTTGTTAGGCGTAAATCTTCATCATTCAAGTCTAATTGAACTTGATTACTATTCATAACTTTTCAAAGAAATAACATAGGTATTATAAACAAAGATAATAATGTCTAATATCACATTGGAATTAAATTATTCAAAAATACCAAAAAAAAAGTACAAAATATAATATGAGCATAAAGTTTATAAGTACGTAAATAAAATAAATATAAGCTATTAACACTTTAATTTTATTAAGGGATATAATGGACATTCATATAATATTACATAACACTTTTTAATATATCCCATGAAATTTTTTCATAAAGAACTACCAGTTAAATTCAGGTGTAGTACACAAAATGTCAACTAATATCTCTAATTACTAAAAAATATAAACAAAATATAAAACTGAGACAAGGGGACTCACTAGATTGTTGAGTTAAGATAACAATTAGGACTCAAACTTTCATTTTTTCATTATTTGGGACCTAAATCTTTTTTTTTTGACACTTTTAAGGACATGTATTTGGCTTTCCGGCTAGTTAACTCAACGTTAACCATTTAAAACAAAAAACTAAATGTTTTTATAAATGGAAAAATATATGTTCGAAGTATTTTAAACTCAATGCAGTTGTTTCACAATATAAAAACAACTACAAAAACCAAAAAAAAATAATAGGAAAATTCACCAAAAATGTAATATTTTAGAAATCCAAAAAAAATAATGAAGGAAATCCAAACTCCATTAAGCAATCATCATTCGCTTTTAATCCAATAGCAAACATGTAATTTGCAATTTAACATATATAGATAAAAAAGTGTCCTTAATATTGCTAACATCAACTAGCATAATGCATGATTATATAATTTAATCTCAATTAGTTTTAACTGCTACTATTCAAACAAAATGACAAAAGTAACAAAGTTACTCACAACAAAAGCATGATTGATATGTTTATAATGTTATTCTTACTAAGAATTATAGTTGGCTAAGAATGGTCGAACAACCATGAAAGGTGAAGAGTTGGCTCGAAAGAAACAAAGGGAGAATTTTGGTTGTGGCGCCAATGTATATAATTGCAAAAAAAACGTCCTTTATTATCTTCTAAATTAGAATAATTACTTTTTTTTTTATTTGCTATTTAATTGATGTTGGATGGGACCCACACTTAACCATGGTTAAAAGAACCCACCGAAAATTCATTTTAAGAAGTAAAAGGTGCAAAAATAAATATCAAATCCCAAACAGGGAAAAAATTACTCCCTCCGTCCCATATTATATGTTAAATAGCACTTGTCACGGGATTTAAGGAATGTAATTGAGTGGTGATGGCCCACTTGAGATTACTACAAAATGGAAAAATAATCATAAAGCTATTAGATAAAGTTAATTTTTGGAGGGAAATGTTTGAGTCAAAAAATTCAATACTTTTTTGCTCCACTTTTTGAGTGTTTACACTTTTTGGCTCCAAAATTCAGAATTTTGAGCATTTGCCTCCAAAAATTCAATACTAGAAGATCTCCTCAATAAATGTCCACTATAAATACAATAGGGACCACCATAATTACTCTTCCTACATTTATTACATATTTCCAACCCAAAAAAACAGACAAAACCATCTATTACACCAGTAGAAGTCAACACTAGTGCACACAACATAATCAGTGCACACAATAGAATCAGTGCACACACCAGTAAAGGGACAGACAACCAAGAGACAGAGCCAACTAAGGGACAGATCCAGTCAAGGGATAAAACCATCCAAGGTACAGAGCCAACTAAGGGATAGAACCATCCAAGGGACAAAGTCAGCCAAGGGACATAGTCAGCCAAGGGACATAGCCAGCATGAGGTAGTAAGCAATTGTACATTGTACAAGACAATGCAAAGCCACACATAGCAGGAGATTGTCCAGAGTACATGCAAGAAGAAACATAAGATGGATTCAACATACCCTTAGTTAACCAGCCTGCCCAAAACCCAGATCTAAATGTAAATGATCTAGGGTTTTTTAGAGCAATTCAACCATTAAAGGAACAAACAACACCAAAAATAATTAATCAACTAGTATAAGCAGTTCAAGAAGCTTACAATGACTATAATCCAAAGCTAATTAATCACATTTTCTTGATTCTACAATAATACATGATAGAGATACTAAAGGTTAAAGGCAGTAACAACTACCATATACCACATATGAAGAAATAGTCACTAGAGATTAAGGTTGAGCTATCTAATGCAATATATGTACCAAAAGAGCTTGTGCAAGAATGTCAACAGTGGGTGCAAGAGGGACACATTCATGAAATGGATGAAGGACCAAGCAATCAGAATGGTGGATAACCAAAAAATGCTAAAGAGGATAATTGAGATAATGATAAGTACTAAATTTATCAAGCTAAGCATATTATGTGTAAGTCCATAACCTTTTGTAACTCCATATATAAGCATGATACATATGAGAATATTATGTATAAGTGCATAACTTTTTGTAAGTTATTTAAATTCCATAAACCAGCTAAGAATATTATGTGTAATTTACCATAAATGAGCATGAGCATGCATGATAAGTATAAGCATGATAAACATGATCATGATACTCAAACATGATAAACAAACCCACAATACAATAAACAGACCTACATCAAGGCTAAATAAACAGACCCACATCACAATAATGAACTCAAACACAACAAACAAACTAAATCAACCAGAAAATAAACATATAAAGGCTAAATAAAGGAATCCAATTCACCAAAATAAACTCAAGCATGATAAACATGAGATGATACTCAAACATGATAAACAAACCCACATCAAGGCTAAATAAACAGACCCAAATCACAATAATGAACTCAAACACAACAAACAAACTAAATCAATCAGAAAAATAAACATATAAATGCTACATAAATGAATCTAAATCACCAAAATGAACTCAAATATGATAAACCTATAGCAAGCCCTAAAAATAAAGCAATCAAGGGTAAATAAACAAACCCATATCATAATAATGAACTCAAATGAATCAATGCTAAACAAATGAATCAACATCATAAAATTCAACTCAAACATGATACATCCTAGAAAAACATGACCAATAGACAAATTAAGGCAGAATTCATTACACCCAACAAAAATCACGAATTCACGAATGAAGTACACCCAACAAAATTCCGAATCCAGTAAACCCTAACAAAAATCATGAATCATGAATCATGTTAAAAAAACGAGAACAAAACCCTAACACCCAAACAATCACGAATCACGAATCATGTCAAAAAACGAGAATTAAACCCTAACACCCAAACAAATCAATCCAACAAGCCCAAAAAAAGTGAAGGAAGGGTGAAGAGATTACTCTTTCCTATTAGAGAACCAGGAGGCAATTAATATTATTTAATTTACGGCTATTTATTAGCGGCATATTATCTAAATAGACGCAAATTAATATTAATATGATGCGGGTTAACATAGGAACTGCCTCAATTCAATTCTAGACATAATAAAATATGGCGGGTTTAAGGAAGAACCCCCGCTTATTAATACATAGTGTATTATTAAGCGACAGTTCTTCCTTGAACCCGCCGCATTTTATTATGTCTAGAAGTTAAAAAAAACACAAGAGATGTTCTTGAGTTATTCATTCACAATAATTATACAAGCATCTTCATATAACCCACTACAAAAACCGTCGCCACCAACAATTCACCAGCAAAGCCCCACTCCGGCGCCATCACCGAAACAAACGCCACCAATCCCGCAACTTATTCAACCTAGCAACGTCCTTACCCTCTCTAGTAGAACCGCCACGTCCTCCCCCTTATTCTAGAAGAATAGCCACATCCTCTTCCTCATTCTCCATCGTCATCCTCCCCCTCATCCGCCATTAACGCCGAGGTTTGTCCACTTTTCAAACATGGGTATTTGAATTAGGGTTAGTTTAATTTGAATTACTAAATGGGAAAAGATGTTTAGGGTTTAGGATGGATATGTTAATTCATTCGAGAATAAGGGATTAGGGTTTAGGCCTATGGTTAGTTGACACTTAGCTTAATATCCTATTATTATTGTGTTTGTGCTTTTAATTAATTTGGCTTGATGTTTAGGGTTTAAGATCCCATTTTTATTGCATTGGTTATTTCGAGCATAGATAATGTTTAGGGTTTAGGAATGGTTATTTATTATGTAATTAAGTATTTAAGTGTCATTGCTTTCATTTGGGAGTGGCAATCTAGAACTAGTTTGTTATGGGTAGCTAGGTGCTAAGCTAGGGATAGTTCATTGATTACAAGTGATGTATATGGTTTGTCAAAATTTAATGGAAGAGATTTGGAGGGAATGGAAAAATGTATATATAGAATATAAGGAATAACAAGAGTAAGATAGTTTTTTTAAGGTAATAACTTAACTTACTAAAAGGTATGTAAATAAAAAGAAATACAGTAAAGAAAAAGAAACAACTAGCCACCTTAGATCAAGACATAAGATCAATATTAAAGTTAAAGTTCAATAAATATAAGTTCACCAAAAATAGGTTAAAGTTTAATAGATAGATAAAAAGTTATAAAGTTAACTTAGTGACTTTGGGTTTCATTCAAAAGTATAAAATGAGATACATATTCTCTTTTATCACTTTATCACTTTTATTAGACTATAATATGAATTTCACTTCTATGGCAGTTATCTTTGGTGATATTATCATTTTGTGAAGCCTCAGCCACAGTTTCTATCTAGGTATGACATTGTCTACTCCCTTTGATGTTCTATACTTAATAAACTTTAGTAGGAGATAAATTATTGAACTTATTACTAAAAATTCCTTAGGTTACCTAGCTAGATATAAAATGGCATTGTGTGTTGGTTGTGGTTGTATTGATATGCATATACATAGGTTTGGATATTAATTTTCAAAAATGGGAAATGTTGGGTTTACAAAGGAAACTCTGCCAATTTTTTTCTAGAATTTGTAGTGATTTACAAAGCATAGAACAGAAATAATATTGCTAGAAAAATTTAGTTACTTAAAATTATAGATCGAGTGCTTTTGAGTCATTGTGGAGTTTGCTTAACCTTATTTTCAGTATGCTACTTAAGGACCCTTTAGGTGCAAATATATATATAACTATGCATAAACTGAGTGTTGATTAGATTATTATTTAATATCTTACATGTCAAATAGGTCATAACATAAATTATGGATCAAAATTACATGTGGTAATCGTGCTTCGTTGGAGTTCATGAATGGAGTTGAGGAGTTTTGTAGACAAGCGTTGAAACACCTAAATGACATTGGAGATGATGTGATATGTTGCCCTTGTATTGATTACGATAATGTGAATACAGTTAGTAGTATAAGAGAGTTGAGGGACCATATGATCCAACGTGGGTTTAGGCAACAATACCACGTATGGGTATGGCATGGTGAGGTTCCTGCTTCTAATGACATGGGTTTGTATTCTAATGAAATTCCCATTCATCATGTTGAGCTAGACCATCAAGGTCAATTAGAATCTGAAGACGGTGAAGATGTTGATGACGAGAAGGAAGATGATGGGGAGGATGAATTGGAGGAAAATGAACCCAGTGATGAAGATCGAATAGATGAAATGCTTGAAGGGGTTGGGGATCAATTTGGTAGTCAATCTCGTACTTTTGAGCGTTTGTGGGAGGCTGCTGAGAAACCGTTGTACCTTGGATATACTAAATACACTAAGTTGTATGGCATATCAATGTTGTTTAACTTGAAAGCAAAATATGGTTCGACTGATACAAGTTTCACAGCCTTATTGAAAATATGAGGGGTGATAGCGTACTTTGGTGCACGGTTTTAGGGCGTTTTAGAATCCTTTTATGGTCATATTTGAGCTATGTAGTCCCCTATTCACCCTATTTCCGTATCTTTTAGCTATATGTCATGTTTTGCGGATTTTGTAGTGTTTGATGCCTTTTCAGGTACTTTTCAATTGACGTGAAATACCCCCAATGCCTAGTTATGATTGGTGATCCCATTTGATGAGCGCTTTGGAGTCTACAAGAGTTCGGGAAGGCTAGCCATGGCATCGGCTCGAGCATAGAGTGGTTTATTTGAAGCTTTGAAGCCCTTTAAAGATTCTAGAGGCCCAACATGAATGTGCAAGGTTTGGCACGACCGTGCCGAGTCACTTTGATGACATTTGGAGGATCTGCCTGCTAGCACGTCCAGGCCAATTGGTGGCACGTCCGTGCCGCTACTCCAGAACCTGAGCCAGCCCCCTGCCTTGGTGGCACATCCATGCCAACCTGTGAGAATCAATCTAAAGCCTACTGGATTTATGGCACGGATCGTGCCAAGTCCCCAGTCCGGTTTTATTGTGCGAGTTAGGGCACGTGATTAATGAACTTATAAATAGACTTTTTACTATTTTTCAAGGGTTAGACTTTAATTAGATATTTTTTAAGGAGATAACAGAGAAAAGAGGCTTGGTTAGGGTTTGGTATTAGGGATATACACTTGATTAGATCTTTGATTTATGGTACTCAAAACCTAGAAATTTCATTGAGATTTGTAATTTGTCCAACATTGGGAAGCTTTTGCTATCAATATTATTGAATAATCATTTAGTAAATTCTCTCCTACTCTACTTCTAATCTATATTGGTTTTTATTTGCAAGTTTATTGAATGAAGTTACCTTTATTTCTGATTTTTATGGCTTTTATCACCATGAGTGAGTAGTTTAATAGCTAGGGGTTGGGTGAAACCCAACCTAATGGTGTTCATTTGATTGTGGGAAGGATTTGATGTTTGGATTGGTGATTAAATTAAGATTGCATGAAATCGTTTGTTAGTTCTTCATGATGGAAGTGATCAACCCAAAGTGTTGAGTTTGATAACATGAGATATTTGATTCGACAAGGGATTGTGTGTTAAGTATTTCATTGCCTATTTCAATATGCTAATGTATCATGAATTACTAAGTTAATGAGGGATCTAAGCTTAGTAATTTGAGTTGTTTTCATATTGATTGATGTTGGTTTTCTTGTAGTCTTTGCTATCCATCTATCATTGTTTTCCCCCTTTCTCATATTCACTATTGGTTGAGTGAATCCCTATTCCCCTAGTTTCTTTGGTATTTTTTATTCAACCCATAGTAGTAGTTGTTAGATACACCTCTTACTTTGATTTCGCGATAGCTTAAGTTGCACAATCGTTTAGCAACTATTGACCGTTCTCCGTGGACCGAACCCTTATTTTTCATTGTACTTTGTTAAGTGAGGTGTTTGTTACAAATCTTGTTTGATTGAGCCCTAGCTTGTGCGACCGAGTTAGGACCCGTCAAGGGGACATGTTTCTAGAGGGTAATAATTTGCCTATATCCACGTACTATGCAAAGAAATTAATGTGTCCCCTTGGGTTAGAGTATAATAAGATTAATGCCTATCCAAATGATTTCATATTGTATTGAAATGAGTATGCAGAGTTCATTCAATGTCCTAAATGTGGGTTACAAACTCCCACCTGGGATAGAGCTTGTAGTGAGGGTTAAAGGTCCTATTGTAAAGGTGTTGTGGTACCTTCCCATAATACCAAGGTTCAAGCGTTTATTTTCGATTAAGAGTGATGCAAGGAATTTGAGATGGCATGCAGAGAAGAGGAAGAAAGATGGGATGATTTGACATCTTGCTGATTCTTCCCAGTGGAAAACAATTGATGAATCTTTCAAGGCTTTTAGCAGGGAAGATAAGAACCTAAGACTTGGTCTCTATACGGATGGAATGAATTCTTTTGGTACCTTAAGCAGTCAACATAGCACATGGTCAGTTTTGTTAGTGATATATAATTTACCCCCTTGGTTATGCATGAAGCGTAAGTATGTTATGTTATTGCATCTAATATCAGGACCCAAGCAACCTAGGAATGACATTGATGTTTATCTTGCTCCCCTTATTGAAGATTTTCATTTGTTATGGGATTGAAGGTATATCAGTGTATGATGCATATGCTGAAAAGACTTTTACACTCTGTGTCATGCTATTTTATACCATTAATGACTATCCAGCCTATGGGAACTAGTCGGGGTATAAGGTGAAGGGAAAAAAGTTTGTCCTATTTGTGTGGATGATATGGACTCAACATACTTGCCACATTATGGGAAACATGTGTATCTCATGCATCAGAGGTTCTTGAATAGGTTTCATCCATATCGTAAGAGAAAGACCTCGTTTGATGGTAAAGTTAAGCAACATAGAGCCCCTATATCATTGACTGGAAGTGAGGTTTATGACATTGTGAAAGGAATAGATAATGTGTTCAAGAAAACTTTGAAACACATATGGAAGAAACAGTCAATATTTTGGCAACTTAGGTATTAGAAGTATTTACCCGTTAGACATTATCTTGATGTTAGAAAAGAATGTATGTGATGCCATCTTAGGGACGTTGTAGAATATACCTGGTAAGACTAAGGATGGTCCTAATGTTAGGAGAGATATGTAGACAATGAAGATTCGATCCAAGTTATGGCCTATAGACAGAATGCCTAGGAATGGAAAAGGCAAATCCACGTATCTTCCTCCGGCTTATTACACTTTGTCCCGAGAAGAAAAAAGGATATTTTATGAGTGTCTGTATAGATCAAGGTTCCTAGTGGGTATTCATCTAATTTGAAGAACTTCATATCAATGAAAGATCTGAAATTAGTGGGTATAAAGTCTCATGATTGTAATGTTATGATGCAAGTGTTTCTACCAATTGCCATCTGTCATATTTTGCCCAAGCATGTTAGGGATTCTATCACTAGACTTTGTTATTTTTTCAATATAATATGTAGCAAGGAGCTTGATACGTTATGTTTGGATGAGTTATAGGCTAGTGTTGTTACGACCTTATGTCAACTAGAGATGTATTTTCCAACTTTGTTCTTTAATATTATGGTACATCTAGTTGTGCATTTGATTTGAGAAATCAAGTTGTGTGGTCCAGTATTTCTAAGATGGGCTTATCCTTTCGAGAGATACATGGGTACTCTAAAGAAGAAGGTGAGAAACCCATCAGACCCTAAAGGTAGTATAATTCAAGGTATAACCACAGAGGAGGTAGGTGAGTTTCTTAGTGAGTTCTTACCCAAGGGGGAGGCAATTGGGTTATAAAAATTGAGGCATGAAGGGAGGCTCAAGGACACGGCACCGTGGGTTCTGAGGAGGTCTTAATTCCATTGCCGAAAGAGAGATAAGCTCATTTATTTGTTTTGCACCATATCAGAGAGGTTCATCCTTACTTAGAAAGGCATATAAATGAATTTAAGGGGAAGTACCCTTCTAAAGGTGAACGAGCATTGATGTAGGAACACAATAACACCTTCATCGATTGGTTTCATGACAAAGTTATGCATGAATTGTCTGAAATAAGTCATAACATTTTTGATACAACCAAGTGGTTAGCTTATGGCTCTTGAACAATTGTTCGATCTTTTGAGGGGTATGATATCAATGGATATACCTTCTACACTGAATGTCGGGATAAGAAATCAAAGTCTGTTCAAAATAGTGGTGAATTAATAATGGCTTCTTCTCAAGAATATGCTAGCTTAAAAGATAAAGCACCATTTGATGTGACCTTGTCTTACTATGGGATAATTCAAGAGTTATGGGAATTTGAATACTGTGGCTTTAAGGTTCCCCTTTTTCAATGCAAGTGGGCAGATATCAGTCGACGTGGTTCAGTGAAGAAAAATGAATCGAATTGGACTTTAGTGGACATGAGTCAGATGTGTCATACAGAGGAACCTTTATACTTGCATCACAAGGTAAACAAGTATTCTACATTAAAGACACAAATGACCCTCGATGGGCTGTTGTTATCCTTGGTAAACGACAGATCCTTGGAATTGGTGATGTCACTAATGAGGAAGAGTATAATGACTTTATGATCTCCCACCGTTCTCGATGCCATGTAATGATGACATGGATGTTGGACCAGAAACGAAATCAAATTATATGAGAATGGTTCACCATGAAGGAGTTACTATAGATGAGTAGTATTCATTATCTAGGTATTAAATTATTTCGTATTTATGTTATTGTTTGCCTTATTTCCTGTACTATTGTTAGACGATTAACTAACTCAATTTGTATTGTACTATTGTTCTTTTATGTAGTTACTGTCTTGCATCATGGCTAGTGACGAAGATTTCAGTGTCTCTGATGAGGGCGTTGAGTATGATGTTCACCTCAAAACTGATCGAGGTGATTCAGAAGGCTTAGCTGCTGAGTTAAAAACTTAGAGAATGGATAGAATGTTTGACAAACATGAAAGGATTGCTAAAGCGGCAACAACTTTAGGGGATGATGTACACATGGACATTGTCATCCCCACCTGTTTGGGTACCGAGAGGGGAAAGGGTGGTGCTCAGGGCTTAGGTCGACCTAGAGGTCCGACTAGAAGCCTTAGAGTGGCTGAGCCTATGCATCTAGAGTTTGATCATTTGCACCGCCCCATTGGTAGGTGGCGTCTCAAGTACGGTTAGCACATTAAACTTCTTATTTGGAAGTTTAACATCAACTGGGAGTGGTCGGGAGTAAATGAGGAACTTCGGCAGACCTTGTGGGTAGACACAATGGTACGTATTCCTAACTTAATCTTAATTATTTAAATATTTGTGTAAACTATCTTACTAAATGAAACTAACCCAATTTAAATTTGTTTCAGGCTTTGTTTCACATTCGAAACAACCCCCAATTGAAGAAGCTTTTTCTATCTACAATTGTCAATAGATTTCAGGACTTTAAATTAAAGTTGGTGACTAGTTGGATTACCAAGACAAGAAAGGTGTCCAAAAAAAAGTTAAATACTTCTTTGTATTCAGTTTTGGAAAATGTTTTTTGTTTGTACTTTAATGTTAAGTCAAATACCTTTATGTTGTTGATAGGCTAAACGCGAGAAGGCAAGCAAGAGTACCAAGATGAGCATTCATCCCCATTACCTTAGGCAGTCAAGCTACAACGACGCAAGGCAACAATGGATATTAGAGGGTTTTTATCCCTCTTACTCGGGACCTTCTTCTATAGAATCTAGCACCACACAGAGCTGTGGGGATGACTGGTTTTGTTCACGACACAAGAAGGACAAGAAAACTAGGGAGAAAGTTATTCTAAAGGAACAGACGCGGGCTGTGGCTAAAAAATATGTAAGAATTCTATTTGCAAATCAGTAAAGTTACCACTGCTTATAAGATCTGACATTCATTTATAATCTTTTCCTTTTTATTTTCAGTTAGAGTTTCGATATAAGAAAATTCAAGGGGAATTCTTTCTCGCGAGGGCATAAGACGCATTAGCAATGGCCATTGGGAAGTCAGATCACCTCGGACGCTACATTGGACTTGGAAGGACTAATATTGGGTATCGACAAGTATTTGGACCTCCTCCACCGAGATTAAGCCAACAAAGTCAAAGCGGAGTTTCAAGGAAAGATCGAAAAACTTTGAAGGCTCAACTCCGAGAGGAACTTAGACAGGAGTTTGATGCCACTATAAAGGACAAATTGTTCTCCCTACTCCAAGACATTGGTATCAGCGCCGACCAGTTAGCATCCCAGGGTGCACGGGTGTCTACTCCCCATGTAGAGGTGTATTATATTCCCTTTTTAAATGTAATGTTGAATAAGTATTATTTACATTAATAATGACCTATAATATTGACATATTATATTCAATTTTGAGGGTCTTACCAGTTGTCATCTACTCCTTAAAGATCTAAGTACGGGAACGATATACAATGTGACTGGTGGTATCGCGTACCTAGGTCAGTCCGGCCAGCTGTTTACACAAACTCACCAAGGAACGAGACTTGAAGGACATGAAGTGGTGAAGGTTGAAACTATTCCTTACTTCTTCAAAGAAGTAGCAATATCGGTCCCTATTCCATAGTATGACTTGGAGAAATTAAACGACACAATTGGTACTTTTGTGCAATGGCCTCTACATTTGATCAAGATCATAAGTGAGGTAGAAATCAAAGTTTCAATCGAATTTCCTCTATAATTATATTTTTGTATGACTAAAGTGGTGGGATATGTGGTTTTTTAGTTAGGTGACTCCATAAGCTAAGAAGATGAAGGGGATGTCAACTGATGAAGTTATTGGAAGCAATGAGCCGGCCTCGAAGAAATCAGTGGCAGAAAACCGACTTCTTCTCACTAAAGATATAGCGGCTTCTCTTAGTTCGAGTGCAAATGGCTACTTCAATGTGCGACCATGATGAAGGAAGACGATACCATTGTTGTGCCATTGGATTGAACCTTATTCCACTACTCTGAAGACGGAACAACGTGGCTTGACAAAGATGACATCACCCAATTCTTATAGGGAGCTCAATTGAACATTTTTGTTATTCAATGTTTCATGAGGTATACACAATTAATATATAGGTTAACTTATGTGGTACTGTTAATAATTTTTAAACTATTTGTATATATAATGCATTTTATGATTACGTAGGGCACTCCAAGATGATTGTGTGTCGTGTGATTTACTTTCACTAGACGGTTAGTTGTGTCTTGAGGCCACTTTGGATGCAAGAATCAATGGCAACATCAAGGAGGTAAAGACGTACGTCCATTTCGCGTTCATAAAAGCCCTACAAGCTAAGTTGAAAGTTCATTTTCGCCCCTATTTTCGAACAGTACGTTTAAATTTGATGTGTGAACGTAATGCTTATTACCTATACATTTAATTTAGAGTATGATAATGCATATAGTATGTAAATATAATGCTAATTACTTATTTCTTATAATGTAGTGCACACTAGATGTTTTTAGGTATTTTTGTGGGTAGTGGGAAATATACTTCTTCAACTCTGCTCGATCAATGCGCATTACCATGCTGAGAGCAATTATTCATTAGTAAGTATTATCAATAGAGTTACATTACAAGCTAAGGTTGATTGAAATTGAACTTTTAAACTAATCAATGTCATTTTCCAGTGTGTTAGAAAGACTTACATTGCAAGGAGAACGAGCCGAAAAGCAGACACTAACATGGATAGAAGTGATGGTAAGTTCATTAACTAATTAACACATTGTAAAATAATACTATCATACGTATGGCTAACATTTCTATTTTATAATTCATAGTGTGCTCAACAATGTGGCGAAATTGAGTGTTACTACTTCGTGATGCGTTTCATGCTTGATGTCATCAACGGGTGCAGTAGTGGGATGCCCATGGAGGAGGTAAGAGCTTTTGCCCATAATTTCATCTTTTTGAGTATCTTCAATATTGTATTCCCTCTTAATCATATCTCAAACACTTTACGTAGGATTAGTTGAGTTAATATTACTCGATTTGGAGCAGTTTTGGGTAGATTATTGGCCTTCACACTTGAAATATAGGCCAAATAGGACAGGTTTTGAGTCAATATTGGCGTATTTCCCTTTAACATGCCCCAAACACTTCGAATATAACGGTTTTCTTTGTTACTTTTACCTGTCCTTCCGCCTTCATCGTAGTCCTCTGCTTTCCTATAAAATGATCTTGTTTCCTTTGTTCTTTTTGGAACTTTTACGAGAAAAAGATGGAGAATTTTTTTGTGGGAAAGAGAACAAGAAGTCAAAGAGCTTAAATGGTGATGGAATGAAACAAAAGGGCGCGTATTGATGCGGTTAGGAAGTAGTAGTCAATGAAAGAGACTGATGGGGGTGGTAGTAGCCGAATAAAAGTTAAAAATATGAGGGTTTTAATGGGTGACAATGAGGTTGTAGTGATTGATGAAGAAGAGTTTTTAAGAAAGGTTATTGGATTCATGAGATTTAACCCCTCTTGGAAACTCTTCTTTATCAATCACAACAGCTTCATTGTCATCCATCAAAACCCTCAAATTTTGATCTTCCATTCGGCTCGTACCACCTGCATCAGTCTCTTTTATCGATTGCCACTTCCTAACCACAGCAAGATGCACCCTTTTGTTTTGTTCCATCACCATTTTAGCTCTTTGACTCCTTGTTCTCTTTCCAGCAGATAAATTCTCCATCTTTTTTTCATAAAAGTCGAAAAAGAACAAACCCTAACAGAGTATTTTATAGGAAAGTGATGAAGGCGGAAGAGCAGGAGAACGAAATATAGGAAATGTTATGAATTACACTATTAAACGGTCAAATGGGGGCGGTTTTGGGTATAAAATGACCTAAACACTTGAAATACATCGATATGAGTCAAAATATCTCAAATAGGGTGGTTTCAGGTCGATATTGGCATATTTCCCCTAAAAATTGGCCCAAACACTTTGAATAAGACAATATGCGTCAATATAGGTCAAATGAGATTGATTTTCGATAGAAAATGATGTATTTACCCTAGAACATGTCATAAACACTTGAAATACATTGATTTGAGTCAAACTTGGTCAAACGGGAGAGGTTTTGGGTATAAAATGACCTAAACACTTGAAATGCATCGATATGAGTCAATATATCTCAAATAAGGCAATTTCGGGTCGATATTGGCATACTTCCCCTAGAAATTGGCCCAAAGACTTTGAATAGGACGACATGAGTCAATATAGGTCAAATGGGATCGATTTTGGGGTAGAAAATGACGTATTTACCCTAGAACATGTCATAAACACTTGAAATACATCGATTTGAGTCAACTTAGTCAAACGGGAGGGGTTTTGGATAGAAAATGTCATAAACACTTGAAATACATCGATATGAGTTAATATAGGTCAAATGGGATCTGTTTTGGGTAGCAAATAATGTATTTAACTTGATTACATCAATGAGTCAATATATATAGGTCGGATTTGTAATTGGGACAATATATGTTTGAACTATACTTTTTCAAATACATTGCATTTTATATATACTTTAATGATATGGTAATCAATATTAGGTATGCAAAGGATTCAACGAGGAGCCCTTCTCCACCGAAGAAATCGATGTCGTCCGCAACAAATTGGTCAAGTATTGGACATATAACTTTTTTTTAGATTACGTACATTACCTTTTTGTGTATTTTGTAGTTTTTATACATCAAGTTCATCAATTGGGTCGTAGTTTTGATGTCACTTAATGGTTGATTTTACGACCCTATTAGTATATATAAATGAGAGATGGATCATCATATGTATATATGTACCTTGGTTGGTGAAATTGCAAATGTAATATAGCAGGTTTGAATTTGAATTTTGGGTATAGTATGGATCAAATTAAAGCGTATAAAAAAAACCATTTATATGCGGCGGGTGTCCCCAAGACCCGCCGTATATTCCTATTTTATAGGCACTTTTTTCAATCTGGGAAGTTTAATATGCGACGTTACTTAGTTTGGAACCGCCACATATTAATCATTAAAATGCGGCGTCACTTAGCCTTAAACTGCCACATATTAATCATTAAAATGCAGCGTATTTTGTCTAACCCGCCACATTTTAATTATTATTTAGCGGCGTATTTTTTACGCTGTAAATTAAATATATTAATTTGCTGCTATCCCAATTGCTGCTATTCTTTTGACGCCGCATATAGTACTAAAAACCCCGCCGCATTTTACTTTGAATAGTTCTATGCTTTAATTGGAATGTAGCAAATAATTTGGGACGGTCAAAAATAGAAATTATAACAACTAAAATGAAACAAAGAGAATAAAAATTTAGATCGTAATTATTATCTTAATTCCTAATTTATTTATAAAGCATATGACATGACATATCTTCCGTCGCTCATCCTCTTCTTTAATAGCATCTTCCAAACTCTCCAATTCCCTCAACTCCAACCGCGCCGACCAAGTCAAGTTCGCGCCGAATAGCTCACTCCAGCCGCTCTCAGGTGGCTCCACCTCTCTTTATCCTCCCCTTCATCGCGTTATTACTAGTTTTATTAGTCAATGAAATTGTTTAACACTCCTGCTGCGGCCGCCGCCGCTACATGTTTTCCCCCATTCTCCTTAGGTGTTTCATTGATGTTTGAATAAAATTGAATGGTTGGTGTTACTATGCTAATTCAATTGTAGATATTATATGACTTATGATTAACGAGTTAATTTAATTTTAATTTGATGATTATTAAATTGTTGTAAGTGCTGGCGACACTACACAAATCTGTTTGATAAAATGGTTGTGAATCATCAATTGTTTGAGTGACTTGTATGTCTGTAACTCGGACATGATTCAAGTTACGAGTTCTGTTACCTCTAAAGCATATGGGATGGTATATTCTATTGTTGTTGAAGGATTATAATTTTAGAAGACTAAGACTTTGAAAAACAAGGGGTAAGTTGCTCTTGAAACATAAGTATGGATGAGCATTGATCTTTGGTGTAAAGCTTGATTAGATTTCGTGAAAAATGACTTTTACTTTGATACGAAAGAAGGTGATGTACTTGGACCGCTGTTTCTCGCTTGTGAAAAGTGTTTGAACAACAATTGGGATTGTTCTAGCAAAGGATGATCAATGAAGGATTGTTTCATGTGGATACATACTTTATTTCCTTTAAAATGATGTGCAATTGATATTTTATCACAATGAAGTTATTAGCTAAATTGGCTCTAACCGAGATAGCTAAATTATTTTTTTACAAACGGGTCTGTGAGAACTTTAAAGCTTTTGAATTTCTTTCTCCCACTCCCTCTCGTTAAGGCCTGCCAAATATTCAAACCCTCCCAAAATTAACTTGATTGATGATTTGTTTTACAAAGTAGCATTTTTGAGTTGGAGTTTGATTTGAAGTTCAGTGAAGATTTGAAGTTCAATGGTTTACCAAACAAAATAGGTAAATTTGAATTTAGAGTTCATGAGATTTTAATATTCTTCTTGAAATTTACTCCATCTTGATATGGGATTTTCAAGGTTTATTTTTGGTGATAGTTAAGTTTTGGAGTTAAATGTTTTATGAGATACCTCCCATCCCCTAATTTTTGCTCTATTTCTATTATGGAGTCAAAATTTTAAAATTTTTACCATAAATTTTCATTATGTTATAAAAAATAATATATTCAAGTGAAATCTTGTTACATGCATTTCAATCTAAATTTTTAGAATATAATCTTTTCATAATTTTTTGCCTTATGAATTGGAAGATAAAAGCATTCATATCTTGAAGATCGTGAAAAGTCAAATGGGGAAAAAATTAAGAACATAGGGATTATGTTTGATCCTAGTTTTTTTTTCTTTTTGTGTTTGTTGTGTGATTTAGTTACTAAAGTAGTAACTTTTTGGGATCCATGAGACTACCAATTTATTTGTATTGTATTTTATTTTGGGATGATATACTTGCTGATATCAAAATTTTATTTTATTTTTCTTGATTTTGGAACCATGGGAATCTGGTAATTAGTAGGTTTCTGCATGATTATGCCAATTTAGAGGATTCAAGAAAGCATAGATTAGCAATATTTTAACATTATGCAGGAACTTAATGCTACTGTAGCTTTAATTTGATTATATATTACCAAGATTTCACCTTTATGCAAGAACTTGATCCAAATGAGCTTTATTTTGTTACATTACGAGTATTCATTATTCCAATTACTCAATTACGAAGTTTACAAGTTAATGTCAAGTTCCTTATCTCCATTAAGATAAGTAGAGTGTATGCACAGACAAAGTTTAATTAATTTGTTGATGATTGATTGGAAGAGATGATTGATTGGAAGAGATGATTGGGAGGCTTGTTTCTACATGTTTGGAGGGGGCTGTATACTAATTTATAGTGTCTAGATTGCCATATTTAATTGTTGGAGCTTACTTTCTAATTTTTTGGATTTATTTCCGAAGAATAGACAAGTGTGTTTTAAAATGAGCAGTTTTAGATTTTGTATACATTTGCTATTAACTTGGTCGTTCTGATGATAAAACATGTTGTCAGTTTCTGTGATTGTATCTAATTTATACACCAGATTGCATAAATCAAAGCATAACGTTTGTATTAGATTATGTTATTGATTAGCAGATCATTTAGTTTGTTACAGATGATTTACCGCCTTTCTCTTATAGTCTTATGTGGGGATTCCGTTGATATTCTTGATTATGCAAAGGACATTTGTAGAAGAAGTATACAACTTTGCGAACCTTCTAGATACTACAAAAATTTTAGGCTTTTAAGAATCCAAACACGCACAAATATACAGACTAGGTCAAGCCAGACCTGCCCTAGCCTATTTACAACTCTGCCTTGACCTGGATTAGCCCAATCCATTTAAGAACCAACCGAACCCAATCCAAGCCCCAGCCCTGGCCCTGCCAAAGTTGTAAGAACTTTCATGCAGTTTCATTCATGATTTTTTTGTAAACTGAAGTTCAGTATCTGAAATAAAGATTGAAAGGAAGTATATTACTGAAACAACAGTGATTGTTTGATTAACTCATTAACCTCAATCGTCAAAGCTTTTAATTATGTATTGTGGAAGATTAGGGAAAGGTAGTTCTTTCTAAAGCCTCCAAGAGTGACAAACGCAATTGTTTTTACATTAGGTTGGTGTAAAATGATTGCATCAGTTCAACAGATAATTGTTTTTCAGTAAACTGGCATGAGCTGCCTTTTAACTGTTGATATTATGATAATCAGATTGGCTGAGGGTTCTGGATTTACTGTCATTCACTATGCTGCAACTAATTATATAACTTAGCAAGGACTTTTGGATATTCACATTGGCTGGTTCTCCGTACTTTGGTAGTTTTGATATGAGTCTAATTTGTTGATTGAGGAACAAAAATTCTATTCTGATATTAAGTTTGCAAATTTTTAAGGATATTATAATTATACTTGGCTGAAAAGATTTGAATGTTTTAATATGAATGTTAATTTTGTCGCCATAACTATTGTTGCTGCCTTAATAGGGTTAATGTGGCAGTTTTAGTTTTAATTATATGTACGTTTCTCAAAAGATGTCAGGTTTTGAGTTTTTGAAATGATCATGAGTGAGCAAACACAAATAAAAACTTTTCTC
Organism: Dysphania ambrosioides; assembly: GCA_026401315.1. Classification (NCBI taxonomy): domain Eukaryota; kingdom Viridiplantae; phylum Streptophyta; class Magnoliopsida; order Caryophyllales; family Amaranthaceae; genus Dysphania; species Dysphania ambrosioides. Next base: position 17,051,896 of record CM048667.1, read on the forward strand.
TTTTCTTGTTGTCAATCTGGCGTCTCCCAGACTCCCACTGTGTATAGTTATATTTTTAATTACTTTCTTATAAATTTATCAGCAAAAGCTATGCTGATATTTCTTGAAATGTAAATTTGTTGTTAGTTGTTTCTACTGCAGTTTTCTGCTATCATTATACATTTTCCTCACCCAAAATCCAATTGGTGTATTATTACAGAAGTTTTTCAGTTGTAACTAAATGGAAAGTGGCAATGATGAAATTCCCAACAATGCAAATGAACGTAAGTTTCCTCCTTTTTTCATCCTTGATGTCCATATGATGTTTGGTGTTGGCGGGTTATTTGTCTGAGTAGAAGGTAGTCTCAGCTGTTTTTACTGATGTTTTAGCATTAGCTGCTTACAATGAGATTTGGTAATTGGTACTATCAGCTAACAGTTCTATGTTAACTGTTAATGTGTAAAATGATAAATATTTTGTAGTTCTCCAGTCAATTTTATCATTTTGGCTAACAATGTCATTTGCCAAAAGCTATTAATTTTTTTTGAATATGCAAAATGATTGTTGAGGATATTATTGTTTCTCTTTTTTTTCCCAGACTGCCCAGGTACTCAATCTGAAGCAGCTGGAAAGTCTGATGCGTGCCAAGGCTGCCCAAATCAACAAATTTGTGCCACTGCACCTAAAGGCCCTGATCCAGGTAAACATAAACTGTTAGATCGTTGATAAGCTAACAGTTATTAAGGTGGACTCTAAGTTTTGATAGTCTCCCTCAGCCTAAAGTAACCGTCATGGGTTTTATGCATTGCAATTAGTGTCTAAGTTGTGATTTAACCTTCAATGTTTCTATATGATGGGGATAGTCAAAATAACTACGCTAGAAATGGATATAAATAACAAATCATGTCAGGTATCATGAGGAGTATTCTTTTGGAGTTCGTTCATACTTTATTGACAAGTATATCTGAAAGTTAGAAGCTAAATCATAGGCATTGCAAAGTTTAACACAATACTAGAAGGTGCCACCTAACAAAACCCTAATTGCATCTTTTAAGAAGTTCAATAAGCAGCAAATAAAAGATATAAAACACACGTCCAATTAATTGGACTTTGAGTTACATTGAAACTCTTTTTTAGACTAAGTAATTAAAATAGAATGAAAGACTAAAAGAGTTTTCTTGCACTTGGACTCTAAAGAATTTTTTGCTTGTTGGACTCTTCTTCCTTACTAAGAATCCTAAACTCTTCACAATCCTTGAATTCTTGGACTCTTCACAATCCTTGAATTCTTGGGCTCTTCACAATCCTCCAATTCTTAGGCTCTTCACAATCCTCTAATTCTTGGGCTCTTCACCATCCTCCAATTCTTGGACTCTTCACCATCCTCCAATTCTTGAACTCTTGAAGCTCCACTCTATCTTGGACTCTCTCAAGCTTCACACGTACAAGCCCAACTAAGTGTACAGTCCTCCAAGTTTAGGCAACCTCCCAAACCACACAAGCTACCAGCCAACACCCTTCCAAGGCCCTCCAACCTCTCTAAACTCTTTATAAAGCTTATTGGTCTTCTTAAACTCCTTTTCAATTAAGTGGATTAGCTTATGATCCACTTTCAAAGATGGTGGCTTCACGATCCCAAGGCTCTTGCTATCAGCATCTATATTTTCATACAAAAAGCAAAATAGTCAAGGCATAATACTCTGACTGAATGAGGAAAAGCTCCTTATGTAGTTTCACTTTGCAACCATCTGAAATACGCGAAACCTCCCCCCTCTCCTTAATAAGTTGAGAAAAGGAAGAATGTTGCATGATTGGACGAACATTGTAAGAATCTTTCTCGTTCATTAACAAATAACCGAGTCTCCCATAAATATAGTAAACTATAGGGGTCAAAATGGCATATAAGTGGTTCACTTGTATAAACACAAACTCCTTGACTCTGTAATCTTCAAATATCTAGGCATATGATGCTTCACTTGTGACCAATCCAAAAGCTTTGTATCTCCTTTTACTCCTATGTTCTATACAATTTCTTGATAACTTATGTGTAACATTCTACTAGAGTTGATTTCTTGTATAAGGCAAAGGGCAATAAAGGAATACCCTCTGATGAGGAAGTCGGATTCGGATTGTGGTTCACACTAAGAATTGATCTATTTTTTCACATTTTTATTGAAGTTTGATTGTCCCTCACTTTTATTGAACAAGGAAATGACTCATTTACCATTGGTTGTGGAGCTTTAATTTTTTTTTTATGAAACTATTTCAAGGAAATAAGAAGCTTCGTGTGTGATTTAAGTTTACAAATCAAATACTATCTAGCCTACTATGAAAAGTGGAAGATAGTCAATTTTTAGCTTCTTTAACAAGAAGACGTCTTTCTTGCCCCTCTCTTTCCTAATGTGAGACACCTTGGAAAGAAGAATATTTAGGATATTATATGTTGTGCCCTTGTGTTTCCTTAATTTTATTTATGGTTTTTGGCAATGGTAAGGGGCATTGTGTTGATTTTGATCCATTATACAATGTAAAGGCTTTATCTAGTACCGAGCATGTAAATGATAGTGAGGCTATGGTTTCTTAAATGTTTGGGTTTAGGCATAGCACATTGAGATGAAATTGTCTTCGTATTGAGATGAAATTGTCTTTGTGCCTTAGTTCCTTTGATTATAGCTTATGAACACCGTAACCTTTTTTGACTTTATAACTCAATTGGAGGGAATTTAAACAAATCAGGAATTTTGGTCTCTTATGTCCTGCTTCAAATCAAGCATTTAAGATTATGTTGTCATGCCATTGCTGAATGACCAAAATAAATTATAAGCCACTTGTAATGGATGAAAATTGATGGGGTTACCTTGTACATCAAAAAGTTTAAATTACTTATAGTTCAAGTCTTAAAATTCGTGACTAGCTCTTCATGAACATTTTTTTCAAGGTGCATGTCACTTATATAGTGCAGATTCCAGTAATCTAAAAGATGTACTCCTTACTCCTCTTATAAGTCCCATACTACGCTAATAGGCTTCTCTAAAGTGGCACTCGACTTGTGCACAATGTCAATGTTGGTACACCCTTGTGCCTAAAGACTTTCTTTGACACTTTAAAGACAATCTTTTGGATCCCAAGAGTCCACATCAGATCCCTTGTTCTGCCTAAGTTCCCCACAAGGCACTCGCAAAGTGCAGGTCTCACTCAGATTGTAAGTTAGCATAAGAGGATGAAGAATGGATGTACTAGTTGATAATTATAGTTGAAGAATAAAGAGAAGACTAAAATGTGTATGAGGATTGTGGTCTTGTGGAAGTGACTCTAGATTAGATATCACTCTTGAATCAAGAATTGCCTACATATATTGTAGTATATGCTTTTGCTACCTTTTTGGGAGTGACAAAGAGTTGAAAATTTGTGATACTTAGCTAATTTTACTGGATGACAAGTGGCTAGACCCGAGTGATGTTTTTGTCATGAAGTCCTTGATGATCCTATATTGTTATCTAATGATAATTCACTTTGGCTGTGTAAAAAAGCCTCAGTTGGATAATTCTTGCAATACATTTTGCTGTGTATTTTTGAAGTAAGTTTTGGAGGCTTTCCAGCCAGTTATGCATGTGAAATTACTAGAGGTGCTTGCATTTTTCTATTGGGTTTTTTAGCATTCTAGCATAAAAGACCCTCCCCCTTGATACCCAAAGAGGCTTCTGTTGCTGTGACAAATTTTTCCTTATTGGTTGTGGGCATTTAGTGTTAAATTTAGTGGAATCTTGAGTTGAGAAGGTGAGAGGGTAAGTGGTGGGTTGAATTTATGAGTCAAGGGAAGGGGATTGGTAGCATAAAGGGACTGATGGTGATGGTGGGGAGAGTGTCACAATACCTTTTATGAGTAAGTTTAACCATTTAACATTTAACCATTTTAAGGTCATGTCTGCTTCGATCATAATGATGTTATTTTGTGATATTCAAATGTTTGGGTTGACCAAAAAATTTGCAAAAATAAAGGGTTGTAAGGTAGAATTTTCCTACCAGATTCCAGTTTATATTAGGATTGTTCATGTGTAAGAAGTTGATGATGTTTCAAGTAAGATTGGTTTGCTAATACAACCAAGTATTGCTCTCCATTTTTTATATTCTTGACATTTGCTCCCTGTTAGGGGAAAGTGATGTCTGAGGCGATACTTAACACACTACGCTACAACTACTTAGGCTCCAGCTTAGTATTTTACATGTCATTGTATGAAATTGTGATACCCTGCCTTGGACTCTTGGTTGACACTAGGGGTGGCAATGGGTCTAAGACTCGACCCAATGAATCTGGGTCGGATATGGGTTTGGGTTCAATCCAGATCCAACCCATGGACCCGCATATTTTAGACAAATAAAATTAAAATTTAATCTCCATTTAGAACTAAAACTAAAGATTCATTCACATTGCTCCGCCACTTACAACTCTTTCTCATTGCTACTCGCCAAGTAACATATTCATATAATTTTGATGTATACTTTGTGATTACTAGCTTCTCGTTGTTACGCCCCTGCAGACATATTCAACTGAGTTTGATATTACTAGCTTTGTGTGATTTTAAAAACTTGCGAGTAACGATATATTTGATCTTAAAAACATTGTAACATAGTAATGTTGAGTTTAGGACTTTTGATTAAGTGTTGGATTTTGACTCTAGTGCTTACTTGTTTTCCACTCTCTGAACTAAAGATTGTTTTGCAAGTATTTCAACGATACAAACTGTGTGCTTAAGAAAGGATTTATTAATTTGTCTCATTTGACATAATAATGCAATTTATCTTCCTTTATAACGCTTCATCATTAAACAATTCTAAGGTCTTAAATGCAAAAATACATCCAATTATAAAACATGTGAATTATAAGCACATAAAAATAAAAATATGTTAAGGATCCATTTTTGACCCGAGATCCATCAAATCCAGTGGATCTGGACAAGGGTCTGAAATTTTAGGACCCAATGGATTCGGGGCGGATATGGGTCTCATTTGAAAATATTGGGTATGAGTCTTAATCTAATAATACCCGACCCGTTGCCATCCCTAGTTGACACTACTCTTGATCTTATCATCATTTCTTCTTTTCCTCTTTGGTTCTTTCCTTTTCACTCTAGGTCCCTAGCCTTAGCTTCCTAAGTAATCTGGAATCAGCTATCAACCTTGACTTGTTTGCTATATCTTTAGGCATAGTTTTGTATTATACCATTGTGGAGTCAGGCTACTCTATTATAGCATGATTCAAAGGGGTTAAACTTCTAGTCTATTGCTAGAAGTTGGATTGATGACTAGACCTTGGTGCTCTCATGACCTGGAAGGAAGCATTTAAGCATTTCTCGTGCCCGCTTCTTTGATCTTCAATGACACTGATTTTATGCTTGGCGTCATTACTTCGCTGCCCACAAAGATGACTTTTTCCTTATTTTCTAAGATAATAGGAACCTTCCATGTTTTTCTATTATTGGCATACTTTTAGAGTTGAGGCCTCAAATTTTCCATTTGCATTGGTGAATCTGATGCATAGATTTGCAGCCCTTATTGCCATGTACTTTTACTCCTCTTTGGTAGGTACAGACCCTGTTCACTTCTCGTTTGAGAGTCCTCTAGTCACCTAAATGCTTAAGACACACATATTAAGGACGTCTCTTCATAGGCATTTCTTCCACGACTCTAATAGAAATTAAGAAGTTTGATTGATAAGACT